>JANAVB010023901.1:0-50527 GCA_029216955.1 Iris pallida | reverse complement strand
CCACAAGGTTGTCATCAAGTGTTGTTGTCAGACAACAAGACGATCTGTCTTCGATCGTCTGAACTTTTTAAACTCTGAACCTATGTCAGAAGATGAAGACGAATTTTGTACGCTTCCGTCAACATGACTTCCAGAGACACTGGGGTAGGAAGTGCTCCAAACATGGCAAGCTTCGCAAGCCAAGCCAGCGGTATTTGGATCTACTCCAAGAATCTTCTGAAGGAGTATTCCAACATACCCGATCCCGAAGCCGAGACACAATCGGTCAAAGGAATCTTCAAGATCCTTCCGGTCATCTTCCTCTTTCTCACTCAGGAGATGACTCTTTCTCCGACTATGATGCATACAGCAAAAGTTCGGAACAGACAGTGTCCTCCACTGTACCTAGAGAAGTGACAGCTTATGTTGTCACTGAAGATCCCGATGCTTCCAGTTCAGCAAGTCAAGAACAACGGATCGCTGCACTAGAAGACAAGTTGAAGACCATGGCCAAAATGGTTGCAAGTATACATTCCATCATTGTGGTCCAGCATACAGTACCACCGACCGTACCTCCTGCTGTAAGTCCTGAAATCATAGCATCGTCGGTGCCTGTCAATGCAGGACTGGAGGTAGCATCTCCTCAACTACCTCCTGTACAGATTCAACCCACTCCTAGTCAGTCAGGTGCTGGGGGTAGTGCGTACCATGCTGTTCCTCCTCCTAACACGGTGACTCAGCCTGCTCCTTCTATATCAGTAGAAGATGCCAATGAAGCTGTTAAGCTCCTACGCACTCAGTTCGAGGCTTTCAAAGAGAAGGACAACTTGCAGAGGTTGAGGATCAAGCAACCCTACCCAGTTGAATGGAAGGAAGTCCCGTTTCCTCCGAAGTACAAGATTCCAACAATCTCGCTGTTTGATGGCAGCACTTCTTCCAGTCAGTTCATTAACCACTTTGAGGTTATGACTGTCCAACTTCAACCAAATGACGCTCTTCTTACCAGAGTATTCGTTGGTTGTTTAGCCGACGTAGCATACGATTGGTACAGAAGCTTGTCTGATGGTTGTATCACCTCCTTCTCTGGCCTAAAACAAATCTTCTTGGAACGATTCTATGAGGGGATCAACGACATAACTATGTCAGCCCTCAATAAAATCAAACAACGACATAATGAAACTGCAGAGAGTTACATTGAAAGGTTCTGCCGGAAAGCTTTGAAAATGCCTCCTAGAACTCCGGCTGCTGTTACCATAGACACCTGTAAGGCAAATCTTTTGCCTATCATCAGCATGTGGACAGGATCTACTCAGTTCCAAGATTGGCCATCCTTCATTGTCAACGCTAAAGCAGCTGAAGTTAGCGCCGACAAATTCAAACAGCTAGGGGTACAAATGTCTAACCCCGACTGAGACGAACATCAAACATCGAGTGGTGGCAATCGCCAGAACAACCGCAAGGGGAAAGAAACTTTGAACATCAATTTGAAGAACAAAGAATCTCTGGCGGTCAACGTAGCTCCTCCTACGTCCACTTCTAATCCTTCAGCACCTCCACCAAGAGAACCTCGTCCGAAAGTAGAGTACTCTTTTGACGAGAATGACATCGTGAGCATCTTTGATTGCTTAATCAAAAGCAATAAGCTCCAGCTTCCAGATCTCAAGAAGCCTGATGAAGTCGGTAAGACTGATCATCCTAAGTACTGTGTTTATCACAGGTTCATTGGGCATCCCACTCGAGCATGTTATCTGCTCAAGGGCAAAATCTAAGAGTTGGTCAATGCTGGTGTTGTCACTCTGCAGCAAGACGAGAAGACTGTTATCGCAAACATGGTTTCAGTTCAGTTCGGTGACTTTCCACCACAGATGGTACAGCATGGTGTCATTCCTATCCCCAAAGCTACTCTTGAGATCGAGAATCTCCCTCCTCCTCGAAGCGAAGGTCTCGTCCCCTTGTCTCTTGACAACGGCGAGATTATGTGGATTCATCCGGATCTTGCTTCAGAGTTCGAACTTCCCTCTTCCTCCAAAAAGAAAGACCGCTCTAAAGGCAAGACAAAGACTTGCAATATGGTGTCTTTTGACCCCATAGTTGACGAGGAAATCTTGCTGGGCACCAGATCAGGGAAAGCCTATCTAAAGGATTATCCTGAAGTTCAAGAGAATCCTGCTTCTTCTTCTGAGTCTGCTCCAGTGCAGCATGCTTCCACTGAGGATATTCCTACTGTGTCCTCACCGGTTGTAGAGTCTACTCCTCCCAAGCCGACAGTTGCTGACAAAGGCAAATAACAAGTCCGCTTTGACAAACCTTTGAAGAAGTCATTTCCCTCCGGACTTGAAAAACCTTACAACTTTGATATCCTGGCTCAATTAGCCAATACACCGGCCCGACTGTCCATCTTCGAGCTCTTGCGTCTCTCCAAAGAGACTCGGGAAACTCTGAGCGAGGCTCTCATGCAAGCTGAAACTTGTCTAGCCCTTCTGAAGAAGCCGAAAGCAGAACCAGTCTCTTGTCTCCATTGTTATAGTGTGTTGGAGTTAATTCCAAACATAACTTTCACACAGGATGACATGTTGATGGAAGACAACAGGCACGACCGTCCTCTCTACTATACAGGATATGTCGAATCGATAAAAGTCGATCGCATTCTGATAGATCCAGGGTCTGCTCTCAGTATCATACCGAAGACAATGTTGGATGCGCTGAAGATCCCAGTGCATAGTCTTTCCAGTACAATCACCACTATCATCGGGTTCAACCAGGGAAGGAGTGAGCCTTTGGGCAAGATTCGCTTAAAACTCCAAATAGGCAATCTTCGCATAAAGGTGACCTTCTATATCATTGACAACCATGGTTGTTCTTACAATACTTTATTGGAAAGACCATTTCTGCATGAATATAACATTGTTCCTTCGACTCTCCATCAATGTTTTAAATATGTCGATGATAATGGAGAGGTGCAAAAAGAGGTTGCTGATCTCTATCCTTTTAAAGACGTCGAAGCATACTGGAACGATGCTCGTACGTACAAGGATGAATTCATGAAGGTTGTCCTGTCTCTGGACTCTGAAGAAGATCAAGAAACAGTGCCCAATGATACCCTTATCATACCTGTCAAAGGGCGTGTTTCTCGTCCTCAGTCTTCCAAGCCACTGGCTATTCACTTGCCAGTCCAGAAGCAACCAACTGATGATGATCAGGATCAAAGGGGGCTCACCTCTTCTGAGCCACTTGTTATTGACTTACGTCGTAACAAAGAAAAAATGCAGCTCACCTCTTCTGAGCCACTTGTTATTGATCTATCTCATAACAAGGAAAAAAGAGAGCTCACCTCCTCTGAGCCGCTTGTTATCGACCTCCGTCGTAACAAGGCCAATCCTCCTCCACGTTCTTCTTCTCCCCCTCTTGTAATCAATCTGACCAAGCCTGCTAAGGCTAAAGGTCCTGCTGTAAATACAAATTTACAAATCAATAAAAAATATCTACTTTCCAGTATACTGATATTATTTATTATGCTAAGTGCTATTTGGATATGTTAGATAGCTTTCAATCATTTACGATGGGAGTGGTACAATCTCTTCAAATAGAAGTCTTATTTGAACACCCAAAGGATTCATATCGTATTGTTCCCGCTCGTAAGAAAGGCGAAAGTCCAATACTTTTTAGTATAGGACCGGAACAACAATTTAGCTATACGGATGATAGCAAAAGTAATGATACGGGACATCTTCAATTCTGTCGTTACAGTCAACAATCAAAAGACATCATCCGAAAGATGGGTTATGACTTCAAGAGTGGCCTCAACTACGGTAAGGGTAGAAAAACTCCTATCCGTACGGCTGTTCCGAAAGGAAAGTCAGAGATGTACTACAGCAGGACCAAAAGAGGTCTCGGATATGCTTCACCTCCGGTACTATCTCAAGCAGCCTCTGAATCAGATAGTGAAGAGCGCTATAACTCTTCTGATTCCAGATCATAGGATTCTGACACTAGTATCGGTCAAGTTCATCGATTGACTGTATCTTCTAACATGGTCTCCGTCGAACTTCCAGAAGGCTATGACGAGGATATTGAAGAAAGTCTCAAAACTGATCCTTGGGCTCAACGAATGGATACCCAATGGGAACTCCGGTTCGAACAAAGGAACCTCCTACTGAAGATCAATTAGTTCAAATTGATGTAGGAGAGAGCGGATCACCTCGTCCAATATTCATCAGCAAGAACTTTCCAGAGGCAGATAAGCAAGAATTAATTCTTCTGATTAAAGAATACATTGATGTCTTTGCCTGGAACTATGAAGATATGCCAGGTCTAGATCCCAAAGTCGCTACTCACAAATTGAACATCCTACCGAATGTAAAACCGGTCAAACAGCAACAACGGTATTTCAAGCCAGAAATGATGGATGCAATCGACGATGAAGTCAAGAAGCTCATCGCTTGTGGCTTTATTCGAGAAGAACAGCATCCTGATTGGGTAGCCAATGTCGTCCCAGTTCTAAAGAAAATCGGCAAAGTTCGAGTCTGCATCGACTTTCGGGATCTTAATGAAGCATGTCCAAAAGATGAATTTCCTCTCCCTATTACGGATGTCATAATTGACAACACCTGTGGATTCGAAAAAATATTTTTTATGGACGGATTCTCCGGATACAATCAGATTCGGATGAATCATGAAGATGAAAAGCATACTTCTTTTCGCACTCCTCGCGGAGTATACTGCTATACTGTCATGCCAATCGGTCTCAAGAACGCTGGTGCAACATACCAACGAGCCATGAGTACCATTTTTTGAGATCATCTTCGCAAGACTGTTGAATGCTACGTCGACGACATTGCTGTCAAAAGTCGTCTAAAGGAAGATCACAGCCAAGACTTGAGAACTATCTTCAACCTCATGCGCCAACATCAACTCAAAATGAATCCCACCAAGTCATTCTTGGGTGTCTCTAGTGGCAAATTTCTCGGCTTCGTTATTACCTCTAAGGGTATACACGTGGATCCCAAGAAGATCAAAGCCATTCAAGAGATGCATCCTCCATGCAACCTAAAAGAGCTACGAGGATTCCAAGGTCGACTTGCGTACATCAGGAGGTTCATTTCGAATCTGTCTGGACGCTGCAGACCGTTTACTCAACTAATAAAGAAGGGTGTATCTTTCGTTTGGACTAAAGAATGTCAATGAGCATTTGATGACATAAAGCAGTATCTCATGAATCCACCAGTCTTGGTGCCACCAATCTCTGGCATACCATTCTTAATGTATGTCCGTGCTATGGACCATTCATTGGATGCTTTACTTGTCCAAAAGAATAAAGAAGGCCACGAACAAGCCATCTACTACCTCAGTCGTACTATGATTGGTGCTGAACACCGTTATAGTCCGGTCGAAAAAGAATGGCTAGCTCTTATGTTCGCTGTTCAAAAGACTCGGCATTACATCATTGGCCAAACTATTCATGTCATATTCCGAGTTAATCCTCTTCGGGTACTGATGAAGAAGCCTAGCACACTCAATTCTCGGCTGGCTACATGGGCCATTCTGCTAGCCCAATATGACATGGTATATATTCCTCAAAAGTCTGTCAAAGGTCAAGTACTGGCAGATTTCTTAGCAGCTCATCATGTTCCGGAGACATCTAAACTCTATGACGAAATTCCAGATGAGACTTTGGAATCTAATACAATCTCCGAAGAATTTCCTACTTGGCGTCTATTCTTTGACAGTGCATCCAGGATTGGACCCAATGGTGCCATTGTCGCAGGAGTTGGAGTTGTCCTTATTTCTCCAGACGGGTCAGCTATCTAAAGAGCCTACTCCTTAGATGAGCCTTGCTCTAACAACGTGGCAGAGTACAATGCTCTACTCATTGGCCTTCAGCTAGCCAAATAACTTGACGTCGAGTATCTTGAAGTCTATGGTGACTCTAAACTGGTTGTTAACCAGGTTAGAGGGACCTATGAAGTTCGCCATCAAGATCTATTGCCTTACTATGAAGCGACAATCAACATGGCTACATCATTCAAAGCCTTCTTCATTAAATATGTACGCCGAGCTTGCAATACTGAGGCAGATGCTTTAGCCAATCTTACGGCAGTCTTAGCCATCCCTATCAAAAGTCAGCAGGTGGTAGTTATCTCTAATCGGGAATTGTTCTGCGTCGAAAAACAATCGTAATATTGAGTTCAGTAATCTTACTGAAGTCAATGTTACCAGTGAAGATTGAAGAGCTCCCTTCATCGACTTCGTGGTCCATGACATACTCCCTGAAGATCCCAAGGAGGCTACGAGTATTCATCGACGGTCTTTGCGATTCTATTACAATCAAACCACCAAAACTCTCTACCGGTGGACTTATGACGGCCTACTCTTACGCTGTCTTGCTGGTGATGAAGCAAAGCAAGTACTGTATGAAGCTCACGACGGTGTCTGCGGAGCACATCAACCCGGTCCTAAACTACAGGATCGTATCCGACGCATGGGTTACTACTGGCCCTCTATGATATCTGAAGCCATCGATTATGCAAGGAAGTGTCGAGCTTGTCAAATTCACGTATATTTCATTCATCAACCGTCAGAATTTCTTCATCCGACTGCTGCTTCCTGGCCTTTTGAAGCCTGGGGCATGGATATCATCGGTCCCATCAATCCTCCTTCTTCTAGAGGACATCGGTTCATACTGGCAATAACCGATTACTTCTCCAAATAGGTCGAAGCTATACCATTGGCTGAAGTCAAGACTAGCAGCGTCATCAATTTCGTTAAACACCATGTCATCTATAGATTTGGTGTACCTAGAAGGATCATCCACGACAATGGACCTCAGTTCATCAGCCAAAAGTTCACAAGGTTCTGTGATGATCATCGGATTGACAACGTCGCTTCGACAGCCTACAATCTTGCTACTAATGGATTAGCTGAAGCTTTCAACAAGACTATCATCAAGCTCCTCAAAAAGTTTGTATCTACTAACAAACGAAACTGGAGTGAAAAGCTTGGGGAATGTCTATGGGCCTACCGTACTACGGTCTGTAATCCTACAGGCTGTACACCCTTCTCTTTGGTGTACGGCTGTGAAGCAGTTCTACCTCTGGAACTTTAAATTCCGTCTTTAAGGATTGCTATCGCCAATGAACTCACGACAGAGAACAACGATCTTCTTCGACTTCAAGAGTTAGAAGCGCTCGATGAGAAGCGGCTATTGGCTCAACAGCATATTGAGTTATACCAAGCCCGCATCTCAAAGACTTTCAACCGCAAAGTCAAGGTCAGAGCCTTTCAGAAAGGAGAGCTTGTTCTAACCGTCAGACGTCCTATGACTATGACTCACTCGAGCAAAGGCAAGTTCGATGCAAAGTGGAAAGGGCCATACATTATAAATAAAGTCTTTTCAAATGGAGCCTATCAACTCACAGAGCTAGACGGTCGAGTTGCAATGATGCCTATCAATGACAAGTTCCTCAAAAAGTATTATGTATAAATGTAACAGACACTGTTTGTAATTATCAGACAAGTTCATAAATAAAATTTAGTTTTATTTTATCTTGAAAGATAGTACATAATATCAAGGAAGGTCACTATCATCCTTCTCAAAATTGGGACGCGGGCCACTACCGTCCTTATCAAAAACATGATCAGCGAAAGCGTCAAGAACATTCCTGCTGGAACCCACCAAGAACTTGCAAGTCGCTATCCTCATGGCTTCTTCTTCTTCAGTCTTCCCTGGTTCAAGAAGGAAGTCCAAGATATCCTTTGACGGTTTGGGGGCAGACGAACCTTCGCCCACTGCTATCTGCTTTGGTTGAGCCGATTCGATTGGACGTTCTTCAGTACCCGCTTCCACCTTCGAGGCAATCTCAGTCTTTTTGGATGCATCTCCAGACGACATCTTTATGTTGAAAAGTGGAAGTGACCATTTCATCTGATTTTCTGTTCTATTTATAGATAGAGAGTCGTAAGACTATGAAGCGACACATTTATTTGACGGTTCGCCCGTTCATCATAATCATCCACTTGACGGTTCGCCCGTTCATCATCCGACGGCTCGCCCGTTCATCACATTCATCCGACGGTTCATCCGTTCATTACTTTTTATTTGACGGCTCGTCCGTTCATCATATCCCTCCGACGGTTCGCCCGTTCATTGTCCGACGGTTTACCCGTTCATTCCATAATTATCCGACGGTTTACCCGTTCATTCATCATATTCATCTGACGGTTCGCCCGTTCATCATCCGACGGTTCGTCCGTTCACACATCCACTTGACGGTTCGCCCGTTCATCATCCGACGGCTCGCCCGCTCATTACATTCATCCGACGATTCATTTCGTTCATTTACCTTAACGAATTATCCAGTTCATTTTAGTAACTTGTTATCTTTGATTAAGTTGTCTATTGAAATAATGATATTCAATAAATTATATTTGCCACGTCTATATTACCTCTGAGCAAATATAATTGAATATGATTATTTTCCAGAATCAAGAAATATATCATGTCCTGTACCTCTGAATATATTTTCTATCTCTATTATTTATATATGAATAAGATATGCAACAAATAATAGAGCCACAAAAATGTCTTTTTATTGATCAAAGATGAAAGACGTTACAAAGACATATATCATGAAAAACAAGAAGATACAAAAGATCCTTCTACTCAGCCGGTGGTGTCATCAAATTATTCATCTGCTGCTTCAAAATTTGTAGTCGCTCTTCACGAGATTCCATCACTCGTTTCCTAGCTTCTTCCATCCCAGATTTATCATCGAAGGTTGGCAGGGTTACTAGTCTGCGAGTGATTTCAGCTTGGTGAGCTGTAGCATATTCATCTCTCTCTTGAGTCAGAACATCAAGTTGTTGAATTGCAGCTTGATGTTGGGTGGCTTCTTCTTCCAGAGTTAATTGAGCAAGTCTCAGTTCTTCCTGAAGACGGGCAATTTCCGCTTGTAATTCAACAACTTTTCTTTCTTTCTCTTCAGCAATAGATGCCACTGTTTCTACTTTGGAGTTGTATTCAGCGGACTTGGCAGTGAAAGTATCCAAGAGAACTTGGAAATTAACTTTCTCAACCGCGGCCTCTTGAGACATCCGTTCAAATTCAGCTTGCACCAGAGGCTCTACTTCTCCCTTTCTTAGCTCTTTGTAGCTCTTAACTGAAGTCTACAACTCATCTAATATATGATCGAGAAAATTAGCCTGAGCTTCATCACCTTGGCTGCGGATGGCATTAATCAAATAAGAGGTTGGACCTCTAACTGTAGAAAAATTAGTCTCTTCCTTCTCTATCACCCTATCTATTAAGGGTCCCAAAGAGTTAAAGAAGAAGTTGGTGAAAGAGCTGATGACAAATTGGTTGGTGGCCAAAGCACCAGGAGTAGCAGCGACTCCTGTTGATGATGAAGCATTAGGACGTTCAGCCACTTGGACGGGAGGCTTTTTAAATAAGGGAGCTAAAGTAGAGCTGGTTGCTCCTCCCGGATGTTCCTCTGTAAAAACAGATAAACTTTATCATTTTGTCTGTCATTTGCAGCTATTGAAAAGAGCAAAAGTAAAAACAATCTTACCATGGCTTGGTTCAGTGATGATTCGGTCATCTGCTGGCCCAGATTCTAATCTAGCAGAAGTAGCCTCAGACATTACTGCCTGGCTACTGCCTGCCTCGGAGCCACCTGACAAATGACGACTGCTATTAGCTATCGTCGTTATAGGTACTATATCCGTGTACACTGGAGGAGCTGGAGAAGATTCGATTTCTGCATGGATCAAAAGATAGAGATGTTAGCTATTAATCTATGAAAAGAAGATTGATAATTTCATTTTATACCTTTGGGATCAACAGTAGGAGTTTCCTCCAGGGCCACTTCCTCATTTGCAATCTTTTCTGGAGATACCTGCACCTCAATATCCTTTTCAGGATCTAGGGTGTCATCAGCTGCTTTGGGAGATATATGGACTTTAATGTCCTCTTCAGGATTCTGTGTATCATCCACAGCCTCTGATGATGTACTCTCCTCACTTTCATTATCCTCAGGAGCTTCCTCGCTGGCAGTTGCAGCGGCATGATCAACGTCATCTTGCAGACCGAAGTCGCAATCATTCAATGCCTCAATTATTAGACGATCCTCCTCTTCGCGGATTGTTCCTGGTGTGACAGGAAGCGGAGTAGTTTCTACCGCTGGCGAAGGAGATCGTAAAGCTTCATCTTCCCTAGGCTCTGCAGCCTCCTCTCTCTGTTCAGTCTCCTCTCTCTGCTCTGGACTAGGCTCAGAGGCAGGAGTAGGAGATGACATAGTGATTCCAGCAGCAGCATTCACCACCACCGAGGACAGGCTCGCTTTCTTTCTCTTTCTAATAGCCAGCTTCTTTCTATGAAGAGGCCTTTCTGGGCTCTCCACATCTACTACATCAACCGGCTTGGAATAGAAGTCGGCGTGGTTGCCTCTTCTCGTTGAATTGACTCGGCCAGCTGCCGAGATTGTGATCTAGTAGTAACTTTCTCTGGTTGATCCAGGATAAGTTTCTTTTTTGCAGCTGGGGAAGAAGGTTCGTCAATCCTTCTTTTTCTCCCTCTGGCCGGAGATTTAACAACCTTCAAAGAAATCCTCAGTGGTTCATTAACTTCCTCAGGGAAGTTAGCATCCCTAGAGGCTTCCAAGGGATCATCTACTGGTTCATGTTGCTCATCATTTGTTGGAGCTAGCGTAGCAGTTGCTCCTTTCCTCAGACGTGTCGTTGTTGCGAAGCTATCAATAAGACTAAAGTTCTCAGCAAAAGTATTTGTAGCTGTATAAAACAGTGAATATGTATATAACATTCTAGGGCCATTATCATTCTTGTTTGGCATCGAGAACACTGTCCTAGTGTCTCGAGCGTTGTAGTAGGCCCATGCTCTGGCACCATCAATTAGGTACCCCTTTTCTTGTAGGCAAGTTATAGCGTTGCCCACATGGAACTGGTCGTAAACAAATTGACGGGCGAAGCGACTCGGCAGATATGGTTCCAGATAGCACTCCTCTTCAAATTTGTACACCAAATGCGATGGTCTGATCGCCTTCAGCCAGTCAAAAGCTGCTCGACGCAGCGGTTGCCTCCCAAGGTCAACCAGATTTGTTGCCATGAATTCATAACCAGCTGGAGGGACAAAGCAGTAAAAATTACATCCCTTGCCAAGGTTCAGGGCACGTCTGCAGTCCTTCAGACTAACATACACCCACTTGCTCCGGGAGAATCTACGCAGAAAGCTACCGCCAATTGCTCCCATGTCGGGGTTCATCAAAGATGGATGGTGTAGAAGCAACCATCCGAATAGATAGGTGTAAGGCAACTCCAATCGAGGGAAGTTCCCCTTCTCACCCTTCCATTTGATCATGGAGTCAACATACAGACGAAGACCTGCATTTATTCTACAGGTCATCGCTGAAAGCAAATCCATCCGGTAGCCGAAGACTAACCGGACGGCAGCAAAAAGTACACCGCGGTAGAAGCGGTCCACGGCGCTTGCTCCTGGTACAACGAATCGACGGAGCCAGTATGTCAGAAATCCCGCCAGCTGGGCTTCTCGTGACATAGACCTGTAGCCCATTCTTATAAAGCTTTCAACAAAGTCTCCGGGCTTGAGCGGAGGGTATTGGTGTTCATCATTAACTTTGATATCCATCTTCTTATTCTCTTCCATCAGTTTTATTACTTCACTGTGGCTGAGGGATTGGAAGAAAGTTGGGTTGCATGAGTCATGATCCTTGGTCTTTTTCTCAATGATATGGTTAAGAAAAAGATACGGCAACCACTTTGAGGAATAACATGTGCCAGAAGAGCCGCTCTTGTAGTACAGGGAGCATATGTTGTAATGGCACAATAGTTCGTCGAAGACAGCCACCATTTCTGCATTTTCCCGACGTAGTCTATCTAACTCGTCGTTTGTGGGAACATACTCCTCATAAGGAAAGTCTCCCGTTGGTAGGCATGAGATGTACTTTATCTCATGGAGGTCTAAACCCATCTCCCCGCAGGGCGTCATGAATGTCCCTGTCCTATAGTTATATCTCTCTGCCAGGGCTAGAAACAGATGAGGGTTTGGGTGGAAGCCATACACGGTAGCATATACCGCATTATAAAGCTCGATCTCTTTAAGTTTGTCTTCAAACTTAGCCAATACCCAGTTGGCTATGCAGTTTCACCTCCTGTTCTCCGGGTTTACCAGACCGGTCAGCCGGATGTCCTGATTCGGATATCTGCCCTCAGCCTTTGCATACTCATTAGCAAAGATTGGTGTCCTCACCGGCAGCAGTAAAGAAGAGTTCTCTGGAGGGATACAGCATGGCTTCAATTCTCTGAGTAAAGTTCTGTGTCGCTCAGAAGATCTATAGAACATGTCTCTATTGTTTGAGCCTTTCTTGACACAAATCTTTCCTGTCCGTGCCTACTGAAGGGGAGTAATGTCCCAATCCATCCTCCTGGGATGGCTTGCATGTGCATATCGTGCTAGAGGGAGGCATCTAGCAATGTCCGGTAACAGGATCAGTTTCTCATTCCTTTGGAAGAGTCTCTCCTCAACACGGGGTCTTGGCTGAGAACTCTTGTCGATGGCTTCGCCGAATAAGAACATGGGTTTCTTATGGGTAATGGCGTCAGCAGACTGCAGGGGCTGCCCATTCATCAAACTTAACAAAGTTTCATTGTCCTGAGCTATCAAGATAGCTTGGCGGGAGGATGGCAGAGCATATTGTGGAAAAAGCACATAAGACAAATCTTCTTTAAATTTCGGCTCAGCAAGGGACCCTGCCAATATTTCATACTCAGGATCCTCTCTGATGTTAACTGCATCAAACAGAAAAAACAGAATTCAGTACAAGTGAAATCAAAGATTCTGTCAACAGATTGCGCAAACATCAAATTGTGCAAGCATCAGATTGCACAAATATCAGATTGTGCAAGCATTAGATTGCGCAAACATCAGATTGCACAAGCATCAGATTGCGCAACCATCAGATTGCACAATAATAGCTTCAATGCGCAAACTATCCAGTGGCGCCAACTCATCCACTTACGCAAGCCATCAGATTGCGCTGAATAACTTGCATAAAGTATTAGTTTGCGCTGGATAGCCTTGCGTAAATCAGCAGACTTCGCTGACTTTTGCCAGCGCGTTCTAACCGATTGCGCAAGAAAATAGTTTTTCATAAAAATAAAAACTATTGGGTTTGTGCAACTGAAACCCTAAACAGGTCGGCGCAGTATGACCAAATCTCTAAAAAGAGACGGGTTTGAAGGATCAACAGTGTTAAAGAACCCTAAAAAGGGTCTTTCGATCGAGTTTACTACCTTGCAGTACTGGGTGAGCAGCTTCATGACGAGAAGGACGCGGCACGGCACGAGTCGAGGACTCGACGGGGGCCTTGCCTTTCTCGGCGGTGGAGCGCTTTGGGGCCATTGAGATCAACGGGAAGAAGAAGGAGAATCAGGAAAGCTCAGGAAGTTTTCTCTTCTGAAAGTTCGAAAGCAAGTAAAGAATGGTAGAAAGAGAACTATGAACTATTTACAGTTTTCCAAAGTAAACAAACTTCTCAGATTGCGCCGCATAAACAGGGGCTAATTCCTCCGATTGTGCAGACGGGTCATCATATGTGCAACTTGATTTTCAAATCAAAATTCAAAGTATTTCGAAGCTTTGACTATCTTCAAACTTCGAAAACTTTGAAGGGGGACTTGTAGGTCCTAAAAATTAAGTTGCACCCATCAACAAAGTCATCAAAATCAAATTATACATCCTTCAAGTGAACTGCATAGAAGACAGATTGCGCAACAATTCGATTGCGCAGGCGGAACTGCGCACTCATCCAAGTGCGCATGCTGACGTGGCCTCGTCATCATTACCTGACAGAGAATCAGATCTTCTGACAGCGGACAGCATGGAGAACGAGGAAACTGTTCGTTTATCGTGCAGTACAGCGCTTGAGGACAGCTGTACATACAGCGCAATCTGCCTGCAGCGTAATCCAGTCCAGCGCGGTCCATCCTAGCGCAATCCGAAGCCAGCACAATTCAGGTGGCGTACTCCATCACTACAACTGACAAAGTACACGTAGCCTTCATGCCATCAATGACTCATTACGTGGTAACCGTCTGTACACGATCATGCGTATTTTAATCAAATAATGCCATGTGTCCTATACAGTTGGCCCACGATCAAACAACTGCCAGCGCAGTCTGGTGTCTGCGCGGTCCAATGCAGCGCAATCCAACTTACGCAATTCAGAATAACTAAAAAGTAGTTATTTCCAGAACTCTATAAATAGAGTTTCAAGTCCTTCCTAGAGATCACCACATCACATATACACACAGAGAGCAGAGAGTTCAGGAGTTCTTGCCCAAGTGCTGCTGCATTCTTCAGAGGCTTTTGCCTTCAACTTCAGAGGCTACCGTCTTTAAAGTTCACATCGTCCAAGGGATAAAGCGATCGTCATTCAGATTGGATTCCTATAGTTATACTTTCCCAGAATTTTTGTAATATTCTTTACAAAGTTTGTTGAAATAAAGATCAACTTTTGTTTTTGCAAACAGGTACATCCGACAACAATTCAATCAAATGTGCTTCCTCAAACCAGTGAAGCTATTCAAGCAGTGCGAGAGCTAAAAGTACAGTTTGAAGTTCTGAAGCACAAGGATCAGCTCCAGAGGTTAGGGATTAAGCAACCTTATCCTCCTCACTGGAATGATGTACCCTTTCCTCTAAAGTTCAAACCACAATCCATGGTATTATTTGATGGAAAGGCATCTCCCAGTCAATATATCAATTATTTTGATATTATGACTGTACATTTGCAGAAGAATGATGCTCTTCTTACCCAAGTTTTCATCGGGTGTTTAACGGGTTCAGCCTACGATTGGTATCGCAGTCTGCCTGACAATTGTATTTTGTCTTTTGACAAATTCAAAGCAATATTTCTCTCCCGCTTCTATGAAGGAGGCATGGACATGAACATGTCTTCCTTAATAGAAATCAAACAAAAGAAGAAGAAAGATACTCGGACGTTTATCGAACGTTTTCGACAGGCAACTCTAAAAATGCCTCCAGGCATGCCAGATTCAGCACTGATTGATACGTGCAAGATGAATCTGAGACCATCTATTGCTGTCTTTACAGGTTTCCAATTCACACATTGGGCCTCGTTTATTATAGCAGCAATTTCAGCCGAGACCAATGGTAGGTTGGCTCGGGAGCACGGAATGATCTTCGCTTCAGAAGACAAAGGGAAGAAAAACTCTTCAAATAATAATTCCGGCAATCGTAATGGGAAAGGAAAGGAAACCTTAGTGGTTAACCTTTCCAAACCCAAAACGACATCGAATAATCAAGAGTCTTCTAAGCCAAAAGAAGAATACTCTTTCGATGACAGTGATATCCCAGGGATATTTCAATGTCTGGTAAAGAGTGGTAAACTTCATATTCCAAAGCCGAAAAGGCCTAATGAGGTGAATCTGACCGACAATCCCAAATATTTTATCTATCATAGATACATCAATCATCCTACCAAGGCTTGTTATGTTCTGAAGAAGAAAATTCAGGAGCTGATAAATGCCAATGCTATCGCTTTAACTAACGATGAGCATACGGTCACAACCAATATGGTTTCTCTTCAATTTGGAGGTTTTCCTCCACAACAAGTCCCAGATGGGATTGTCCCAATTCCAAAGGCGACGATAAAAATTGTGAATATCCTGCCTGCCAGAGAGCAAAATGAAGGACTTTTGCCTCTGACACTTAAAAATGGTGAAATCATGTGGGTGCACCCTGATTTAGTTCCGGAAATGGATAATGAAGGTAAAACTTCGAAATCCAAGAAAGGTAAAAAAGTCAAAACCTGCAACATGATTTCTCATATTTTTACCCCAGACCATGATGATTTGGATCATTTATGGGATGGCATTCCTTTAGAGGATAGACTGAGGGGTTTGAATATATGCCCTCCAAGTTTGGCTCCTCTTACCAAACTCAAGCTTACTCATCGGCAATGGTTAGCGATGAATAGTGTTCCTTTATACAGAGCACAACAAGTCTTCGCTGCTTATGAGAAAGCTCCTATAGGGATTTTTCCTTCTATCCCGAGTATTCCTCCTTCTTCTGTGGCTACACAGATTTCTATTCCTTCTTCTACGGAAGTCTCTATGCCTTCTTCTTCTCATGTGGTTACAGAGATCTCTGCCTCCTCTTCCTCTGTCAAACCACCCATTGAAAGTCCGCTACCTACTCATTTGTATAGTCAGCAATCAGTCCATCTCATGAAAAAGATGGGCTATGACTTTCAAAAGGCGGAAGGCTTGAATTATGATAAAGGAATGCGACTTCCTTTACAACTTCAAAGTCAGAAATCCACTCTCGGATTGGGTTTTGAAGATCCTCATAAAATCTTCGCAAGAAAAAGACTAAGGAAAAGAAGACTAAATCCTGCAATATGGTACTTCATTCTCCTGAGTCTGAAGAAGAGACTTTTGCTGGTACGAGATCTGGAAAAGAATACCACAAAGATTATGAAGGATCTTCCAAAGAAGCGGAAGATGTTGTTGAAACAGTTCCAGCTCACTCATCTCCTGTTCCTGCTAAACCATCTGTGGTTGAGAAAGGAAAACAGAAAGCAGTACACTTTGACGTCCCATTAAAATCTGCTTCAAATCAAGGGGTGGTGATGAAACCCTACAAATTCGATATTCTAGCCCAGTTAGCTAATACTCCGGCTAGACTTTCGATATTTGAGCTGCTTCGCCTTTCAAAAAAAAGCCGCAAAACTCTGAGTGAAGCTTTGCTACAGGCGGGATTCTTGCTTAGCTCAACTCAAGAGTCCTGACAATATACCAGTGTCATGCCCACAGTGTCATAGTGTGATGGAGGCAATTCCTAATATTACCTTCACACAAGAAGATATGCTGTTGAAGCATAATAAGCATGACAGACCTCTGTGCTATACAGGGTATATTGAGTCCACTGAGATTGACAGGATTTACATCGATCCTAGGTCTTCAATTAGCATAATTCTTCAAAGTATGCTACGACCATTAAGGATCCCTACTAGTGAATTAATTTACACTAGTACCACAATAGTTGGTTTCAACTCTGGAAAGAGTAAACCACTGGAGAAGATTCGGCTGAAGATTCAAATTGGTGATCTTCGAACTATGGCAACATTTTATGTTATTAACTCAGACGTATCTTACAACATCATCCTTGGAAGACCGTGGATACATGAGCATAACATTGTGCCTTCAACTCTCCACCAATGCTTTAAGTATGTGGATCCTCAAGGGGTAGTGAAGACCGAATTTGCGGATATTAATCCCTTTAAGGGTATTGAAGCATATTTCTCTGACTCAATGCTCTATAAACAGGAGCATGTAAAAGAGATATCAGATATAGCCGAAGATCGATCGTCTGCTGAGGATCAATCTATCAATGAAGATCCTCTAGAAGAGCAACATTTGAAGATTAAAGTCAAAGGCCGAATCCAACCTCAACCTGTCAATGATCAACCTTTGATAATCAAGGTTAAAGAAAGAACTCGGGCTTCATCTGAGGAAGCTGTGAAGATTCCAATCAAGAGCCAAGTTCAACCCCTTATGATCAAGGTTAAGGGACGTAATTCTCGTACAAATGATCCAGAACCCCTACTGATCATCAACCTTGGCAAGTCTACGCAGAAGACGGAAGACGGTCCGCTAATGATCAATCCGAAGAATGATGGTCAAATTGTAAATAATGTAAATATTGATCATTCTGTACTTTCTAATATCAATGAAGATTTCCTTTTGGAGTATATGACTGTCAAATTTATTGAAAGAATGACTTTATCTGCTGATGATCAAAGTCATCATAAAAATGACATAAATACAGAGAAAATCTTATATATTTACCATAAAGAAAATTCTTTTCCTCCTCATGTCGATGTTGGACCTTATGCTCAAAGATTCCTAACATCTTCTCCTTATTTTCTTCATGTAGCCGCTTCATCACAAGCTTGTGTAACTTATAAACATTACGAAGAATCTTATTTCGTGATTCCATCTGATAAGAAAAACAAACGCCAAATTGTGTTTGGTCTGACTAGAAATATCCCTGTTATTCAGACAGATGATCTTCGAGATAAAGATAAAGAAAGAATCTGAGTTGACAAATATAGTCAACAATCTCTTAAGATTATCCAGAATATGGGATATGATTTGAAGACTATGCAAGGTCTCAATCAAGGTAAGGGTAGACGGTTACCGTTATGTGGTGACCCGTTTTACCAAAAAACTCGTCATGGGTTGGGATATGATCCATCCTACATGTTTAACGAGGATATACAAGAAGACTTTTCTTCTAGTTCTTCACAATCTTCAGATACAGAAGAAATCCAATTCATCGAATCGGATATACCCCACATGTGCAAAGAAGATATGAAAGAAGAATCTTATTCCAGTCTTCTACAATCCTCATATTCTAAAGAAGACTATTATGAGGAATCTGAGGGTATATTCTCAGTTAATATGGTTCAAACTGATGGTGAATCAGAACCATTTGAGAATGACCCTTGGGCACAATAAGTGGACACTCAATGGAAACTTCGTTTTGAACAACGACAGCCACCTACAGAGGATAAAATTGTCCAGATTGATGTCGGAGACGGAACTACATCCAAACCGATATTCATCAGTAAAAACCTCTCCGAAGATGAAAAAGAAGAGTTGATACAACTGATTAAAGAAAATATCGATATCTTTGCATGGAGTTATGAAGATATGCCGGGTCTAGATCCCAAAGTAGCTACTTATAAACTCAATATTCTTCCTAATGCTAAGCCTGTGAAACAATAGCAATGGCATTTTAGACCAGATATGATGGACGCAATTGAAGCAGAAGTTAAAAAGCTGATCACATGTGGCTTTGTTCGTGAAGAACAACACCCAGATTGGGTTGCCAATATTATTCCTGTTATGAAGAAGAATGGAAAAGTCATAGTTTGCATAGATTTTCGAAATCTTAATGCAGCTTGCCCAAAGGACGAATTTCTACTTCCGATTACCGATGTCATGATAGACAATACATGTAATTTTGAACGCATGTCTTTCATGGACGGATTTTCAGGATACAATCAGATTAAGATGCATCCAGGAGATGAAAAGTATACTGCTTTTCGTACACCTCTTGGAGTCTACTGCTATATGGTTATGCAATTTGGACTAAAAAATGTCGGTGCTACGTATCAACGGGGCCATGAGCAGCATCTTTCAAGAACATCTACGAAAAACAGTTGAATGTTATGTAGATGATATTGCTGTCAAGAGTCGATCAAAAGATGATCATATTCAAGACTTGAAGACAGTGTTTGAGTTGATGCGCCAACATCAACTGAAGATGAATCCTACTAAGTCTTTCTTAGGGGTTTCCAGTGGCAAGTTTTTGGGATTTGTCATCACTTCTCAGGGTATCCATGTTGATCCTGATAAAATCAAAGCTATTCTTGAAATGCGTCCTCCACGCAATTTAAAAGAACTCCGCGGCTTCCAGGGTCGCATTGCTTATATCAGAAGATTTATATCCAATCTCTCTGGAAGATGTCAACCTTTCTCTCGTCTATTAAAGAAAGGTGTATCATTTGTTTGGGATGAAGCATGTCAAAAAGCTTTCAATGATATCAAGCAATACCTTACGAATCCACCTGTTTTGGTACCCCCAGTGGTAGGGAGACCATTTTTGCTATATATTCGAGCCTTGGATAATTCACTTGGTGCTCTTCTTGCATAGAAAAGTGATATGGGGCATGAACATGCAATTTATTATCTTAGCTGAATGATGGTCGGAACTGAACACAGGTATACTCCTGTAGAAAAGGAATGTCTAGCCTTGGTTTTTGCTGTTCAAAAAATGCGACATTATGTGTCAGGACAAACTATACATGTCATCTCCAGAATAAATCCTATTCGGGTATTGATGAGAAAACCAAGCATTCTTAACTCCAGGTTAGCCACCTGGGCGATGTTGCTCACTACCTATGATATGGTCTATGTATCTCAAAAATCAGTGAAGGGTCAAGCATTAGCTGATTTCTTAGCAGCTCACCCTATACCTGAAACATCGAAGCTATATGAGGACATTCCAGATGAAGTCGTAGATTGCAACATGATTTTAAAGGATGACATTTGGCAATTATACTTTGATGGAGCATCACGAGTTGGACCTAAAGCCAATTTTTAGGCATTTTGTTAAGTGAAACAGCAGCGCTGTCCGCACTTCCAGTGCTGTCTCGAACCGATCTGCGTAGATATTTTCTTATTTCTTTACATCTGAGAGCTCTAGCCGAGCACCGGATGTAGTGCCCCGTCCCGCAAAGTCAATCGGAGGAATCGAAACGCTGACGGTGTTCAGACTTAGCCTTGCAATGGCTACTCGGAGACATCGCTCGGTCAAGGCGACCGCTCGCTCAGGTGGGATAGTTTCGGTAAACTTGCCTCATATTTGCCTTCACATAATAAAATGCATGTTTTCAACTTGCACAATAGGCTTGATAATAAAATAGACGAATCCACATAGCCAAGAGAATAATCCCGACGGATCGAAATGAGTTAGAACATGGAAAATGTCCCACGGTCGGCCTAGAGTTGGTGCACGGCGTGCTTTGAAAATGACACTCGGTCCTTCGTTCCGTGGCTTGGGAGAAGGAAAGTTGGTCTTCGACACAAGAGCTAAGAATTAGCCTAAGTCATAGGCGTCGCCCGCGTAAATGCTCGATAAAGCATGCACGCTTCCGTAATGCAAGGCTTGGCATAGCCTTTGCTCGTCCCTCGGGTTAAGTTATAGGCTTGAGTAAGTTAAGCAAAGTTATGCCGGTCGACCTAAGTCATTCCAAGTGCTGTCTCGCTCATTCTGCGGTTGTCAAGTTAAATAGTCCCACGATCCCAAGGCCAGTCATATAAAGTATGACTTGGGCGATAGCGTCGCGTAGAATGTAAGTCGATTTGAGGCACGACGTTCGGACTTAGCGTTAAGGCATGAACCACGGTCGACTTAATGAGTTTTGGAGAAAGGACTATCGAATAGGCATTCCTAAGTTGAATGAAATGAAAACGGTAACATGGAAAGAACGCTCGCGACCGCGGGTCGTCGAGGGGTCTCAAATGATGAAGTCTGGAATGTGGAACTCAAAAGATAGTAAAACAATGAAAGTAAAGAATGAAACGGTCCTAAAATAAGGAAGTGGGTCGAGTCTGCATGGTCATTGGACAACTTATGTACCGGTGCACAAGGATTTTGACTTTGTTCCTCAGACGGTTGCCGCGACCACGGGACCGATCTGGCCTAGGAGGAACCACGGGCCTACGGGACCCTTGGATGGTGTGCGACCTGACCCAAGGGGTGCGTCGTAGGACGGCTATTAGGGGAAATTCGGCGAGATCGTGCCTCGTTTTACGAACGTACCCTAATATCCAATGGAGGTCCAAGATAGCTTGTCGTGCTAGTGACCAAGTTCATATAGATGTCGGCATGACGGCGGCAATCCGCGAGTGTGCCTTTGGATTTAGTCGAGTACCGAGTGTGCTATATTAAGGAGTCGAGTTGAAAGTGTGTGTACAAGTCAAAAGCACAACGTTGGGCCTAAGATTTGGTTTCAACGTAGGCGTCGTGCTTCGGCACGAGTCGTGGCGTCGAGTCTTAAGATGTTGGCATAGAGTTGCACAAGTTTGATTGAGTCGTCGTCGGTTTAAGTCAGGAATCGCCGCAAGGCAAGTTGGTTGAGTGACACTAAGTTCACAAGTCTCGATTTGGGTCAGTTGGTGGTTAAAGTAGCAAGGGCCGCGAGGCGGCGATATGGTTAAGTCTCACTGAATTGCGAGGCACGGCCTTAGCAAGGGTTTATGGCACGATCACACGGAAATGAAGCCTCATCGCGTAGTTGCGTCTCTGATTTTGGCCGAAAGGCAAGCACGACTTGATAGGTTAACGTTATTGGCACGAAAAGGGGGTCTAGAGGTAAAGTATGAGTTAACGTTGTGGTACAAGCACGAGATGGTCCTCATACACAAATATGCCAAGGTGTCCGTAGTCTTAAAACTGATCCTAAGGTAAGACTAGAAAGACAATAGAAAGGGATTTAAGCTGCACAAAGTAAATAAACGTATAGGTTTTGTATGGGTGTGCGAGGAGCTCACTCCACCAGTACAGTTGAGTACTGACACCCACACAGTGTTCATGTGCAGGCACAGGTAGAAGCTCGTGGCGCGGAGCTCGCTTGGATGCGTCGAGGCACGGAGTTCCTTGGCGATTCGAAGCGTGCGGCCGCGTGGAACCGAAGACTTATAAAGGACATAATGTATGGACATCGCCTTCCGAAGCTTCCGCTGGTTCAAGCATTTGTATCGAGAGATGAGAGAGAGCAGAGTGACTTATAAAATGAGAGAAAAGTGAGCATGAGAGAATTTATAATTTGGCCTTGCGCCCACAAATGTAATCTTTTATTCAATATCAATAAAGAGCTTCTTTTGAATGACTTGTGTTCATGTGTTCTTGTTCTAATTTTCGCTACATGTTTCAATTTATCTGCTTGGGACTTCTGTACGACGGTCCCGTCGCCGTCGATGTAATCGGCCGTTATGAAACTGCCTTGCACGAGCGCAATCTAGGCTCATACGGCATCACGTCTTAGCGAGGACGATCGCTCCTACGGGAGCGGGACGTGACATAATGGT
Source organism: Iris pallida (assembly GCA_029216955.1). Lineage (NCBI taxonomy): Eukaryota > Viridiplantae > Streptophyta > Magnoliopsida > Asparagales > Iridaceae > Iris > Iris pallida. The sequence goes on along the minus strand of JANAVB010023901.1, from coordinate 27,832 downwards.
ATCAGAGCACGGCTTTATGTCCTTGGACTTCACGTCGAATTTCTCAGTTTTAAAAGCTCGTCGTTGGAAAATAAGTGTGCGCTCTCTCTCAAACATCCCTCGGCATATCCATACAATAAGTCTAAATATTTTCAAAAGCTCGTACAAGCGTTCAACCAAACGCATCGGTAGGCTATCGCCGAATGCATCTGTAGGCCCTTGTGCCGAACGATGTTAAACTTGACTCGATAGAGAACACATGCTAAGTTAACATATCGCGTGCGTACCTAACTAGTCATGTGTTGACCCTAGCAATTGAGCGTGCAAACTCGAATATAGTCCGCACGGGATAGCCATGCGCACGGCCTTCTGGCTAAGTTACGTCGCGTATCGCGCACCTCGACTTTTGGTGCAACGAGTTGCGAGCGATATCAAGTACCGCTTGGTCGGGAGCGAAGCTGCACTTAGAGTGTCTATCGATAGGAACACTATCGAGTTAACGCTTAGGCGTACAATGAGGATTGACTTGGATTTCGAGGAAATAGTACGAACAACTTAGTACGTCGATGCGACGTAAGCGATTACGCTAGAGATTCGTCGAACGAATCTGAAGAATATGTCTTAGCAAATGACGCGAACCTGATTGTAGGCTCGATCGGATGGCTCGAATCCGAGTGGTGTATGGATTTTCTTAGAAATTATTCGAGCAAATATTGAGGATTATGAGCATGTCGACGAGGCGAGGCGATCGCAAAAAGCCTTAGAACGTGTCACGCTTAGTTGGTCGTGACTTCGAATGTCCCGAACGAGCATCTCGTTCGGACAACTTTTGAATAGGTGACGCGAGTTAGAAAACGATATCGAATCATGCTCGGAACGATGAATAAAAATGAATGGTCGTGATCGAGGAAACTTAGAGGATCGTGCATACGATTGCAGATTGATTCAAATGAAATACGACTTGAGTTTTGAACAACGATCTTGAAACAAGCTTGAGGAATAGCGATCGAACTTGATCTTGAATATCGAGGAAATTATGGAATATCCAGTTCGGACAATAGCATCAGTCGCACGACTCGAAATTGGTTGCGAAGGAAGATCGTCAGGTTACGCATATCATCGATGGTATTGAGACGTATCAAAGATCGATATGCGATAACTTGGGGGTACTCTGACTCGGCAAATGACGGTCGTACAAATGGTGTTGTTCCGATGGATGCTATACTCGGGATATTGAAACATGTCGAGGAAAATATAGACTTGGCTCGAGGATTTTTTGGTTGAATGAATGACGGTCGGACTATCGAACATGGATTGGATGAAAATGATATGTTTGGATTTGCTTCGTCGATAACCACAACGTTGACGTTCTTGTCTTATGCGAGCGCATCTCCAGCCTCGCACATGCGTCACGCCAATTAGGGCGATCACTCCGCGTGAGCGCTGGTATGGTGATTCATACAGCGGGGGTGATTGAACTAGCATGGCGTGACAATTTGTATGTTTCGACTTGTGGTTTGACACGAAGGTGGACTCGGGAATGACTTAGCGTGCTTGATGATCGAACTTGAGGATTGCGTAGGTCCAACCCGCGTATCGAGAATGAATTAGTCTAGACGCAAACAAGAGTTACGCCCCGATGAGAATAATTATTCCGCGGGAGCGTTGTATGGTGATTCATGAACCACCGTGGATAATCAGACTCGCGTGAGATTGGGGCGCAACGTATTGTCAAAAGCTAGACGACGTCGTGATCGAATACATGAATTGGTTAGATTTGGTGATTGAACGAAATTGGATTCTGCGCAACGATTGCGTTAATGCGAATTAGGTGATCGTGCTCGATGTTTAAAAATCTGAGTGATGCGAGCTTGGGTAGAAAACCCTGTACTACCGACTTTGGATTGACCCTAGGATTGGGGTCAATATTGGTATTATTGTTGGGGAACTATGATTCGAATCCTGACATTGACTTAGCCTCAAAAAGAATTGGCCTAGCGGTTAGGCGAGACGCCCTGTTTCATGAGCTATCAATCGAAAGATTGATCTTGAGGATTGGTTTGAATGGATATAGTGAATCACGAATATAGGAATACCCCTCACGAGATTCGGCTGACATGCATATATGTCAGGGACGCTTGAGTATGTGCACGATGCGACTCGAGTGAGAACGACGAATTCTCTATCATGCGGCTTGGCTAAATGTATGTATTTTGGGGACGCCTGGAATGCGTACACGATCTAGCCAAGTGATACGGTGAATGGAAATGAGACTTGGGGAATAAAAGAGTGTCGAGAATTCGAAATCGTGTTGAAGGAAAGAATGATAATAGTGCGAGCGTGGCTCGGACTCAAGGAAACGTGTTGGCGTATCTCGCTCGACTGTTACTGTCCCGTGTCTAGGCTCGATTAAGTCTTGGCCATAGAAATGGTAGGATGGCTTGCCTTCAGGAAAGTCTCGAGGACGAGACTTGTTCTGAGTGGTGTATGTTGTAGTGCCCCGTCCCGCAAAGTCAATCGGAGGAATCGAAACGCCGACGGCGTTCGGACTTAGCCTTGCAACGGCTACTCGGAGACATCGCTCGGTTAAGGCGATCGCTCGTTCAGGTGGGGTAGTTTCGGTGAACTTGCCTCATCTTTGTCTTCACATAATAAAACGCATGTTTTCAACTTGCACAATAGGCTTGATAATAAAAGAGACGAATCCACATAGCTAAGGAAATAATCCCGACGGGTCGAAATGAGTTAGAACATGGAAAACGTCCCACGGTCGGCCTAGAGTTGGTGCACGGGGTGCTTTGAAAATGACACTCGGTCCTTCGTCCCGTGGCTTGGGAGAAGAAAAGTTGGTCTTCGACACAAGAGCTAAGAATTAGCCTAAGTCATAGGCGTCGCCCGCGTAAATGCTCGATAAAGCATGCACGCTTCCGTAATGCAAGGCTTGGCATAGCTTTTGCTCGTCCCTCGGGTTAAGTTATAGGCTTGAGTAAGTTAGGCAAAGTTATGTCGGTCGACCTAAGTCATTCCAAGTGCTGTCTCGCTCATTCTGCGGTTGTCAAGTTAAATAGTCCCACGATTCCAAGGCCAGTCATATAAAGTATGACTTGGGCGATAGCGTCGCGTAGAACGTAAGTCGATTTGAGGCATGACGTTCGGACTTAGCGTTAAGGCATGAACCACGGTCGACTTAATGAGTTTTGGAGAAAGGACTATCGAATAGGCATTCCTAAGTTGAATGAAATGAAAACGGTAACATGGAAAGAACGCTCGCGACCGCGGGTCGTCGGGGGGTCTCAAATGATGAAGTCTGGAATGTGGAACTCAAAAGATAGTAAAATAATGAAAGTAAAGAATGAAACGGTCCTAAAATAAGGAAGTGGGTCGAGTCTGCATGGTCATTGGACAACTTATGTACCGGTGCACAAGGGTTTTGATTTTGTTCTTCAGACGGTTGCCACGGCCACGGGACCGATCTGGCCTAGGAGGAACCACGGGCCTACGGGACCCTTGGATGGTGTGCGACCTGACCCAAGGGGTGCGCCGTAGGACGGCTATTAGGGGAAATTCGGCGAGATCGTGCCTCGTTTTACGAACGTACCCTAATATCCAATGGAGGTCCAAGATAGCTTGTCGTGCTAGTGACCAAGTTCATATAGATGTCGGCATGACGACGGCAATCCGCGAGTGTGCCTTTGGATTTAGTCGAGTACCGAGTGTGCTATATTAAGGAGTCGAGTTGAAAGTGTGTGTACAAGTCAAAAGCACAATGTTAGGCCTAAGATTTGGTTTCAACATAGGCGTCGTGCTTCGGCACGAGTCGTGGCGTCGAGTCTTAAGATGTTGGCATAGAGTTGCACAAGTTTGATTGAGTCGTCGCCGGTTTAAGTCAAGAATCGCTGCAAGGCAAGTTGGTTGAGTGACACTAAGTTCACAAGTCTCGATTTGGGTCAGTTGGTGGTCAAAGTAGCAAGGGCCGCGAGGCGACGATATGGTTAAGTCTCACTGAATTGTGAGGCACGACCTTAGCAAGGGTTTGTGGCACGGTCACACGGAAATGAAGTCTCATCGCGTAGTTGCGTCTCTGATTTTGGCCGAAAGGCAAGTACGACTTGATAGGTTAACGTTGTTGGCACGAAAAGAGGGTCTAGAGGTAAAGTATGAGTTAACGTTGTGGTACAAGCCCGGGATGGTCCTCATACACAAATATGCCAAGGCATCCGTAGTCTTAAAATTGATCCTAAGGCAAGACTAGAAAGACAATAGAAAGGGATTTAAGCTGCACAAAGTAAATAAACGTGTAGGTTTTGTATGGGTGGGCGAGGAGCTCACTCCACCAGTACAGTTGAGTACTGACACCCACACAGTGTTCATGTGCAGGCACAGGTAGAAGCTCGTGGCGCGGAGCTCGCTTGGATGCGTCGAGGCACGGAGTTCCTTGGCGATTCGAAGCGTGCGGCCGCATGGAACCGAAGACTTATACAGGACATAATATATGGACATCGCCTTCCGAAGCTTCCGCTGGTTCAAGCATTTGTATCGAGAGATGAGAGAGAGCAGAGTGACTTGTAAAATGAGAGAAAAGTGAGCATGAGAAAATTTGTAATTTGGCCTTGCGCCCACAAATGTAATCTTGTATTCAATATCAATAAAGAGCTTCTTTTGAATGACTTGTGTTCATGTGTTCTTGTTCTAATTTCCGCTGCATGTTTCAATTTATCTGCTTGGGACTTCTGTGCGACGACCCCGTCGTCGTCGATGTAATCGGCCGTTATAAAACTGCCTTGTACGAGCGCAATCTAGGCTCGTGCGGCATCACGCCTTAGCGAGGACGATCGCTCCTACGGGAGCGGGGCGTGACACCCGAGGTATATTTTCGTGTCCTCGTGTCCCTTTGGGTTTTCGTGTCGATGATGACACGGTCCTGACCCCATTTCGGGGATCGAAATTTGAGTCCGTTGCCTTTAGGGGATACGCACGACGTTTTACGTCGCGGCGTTGTATTTCTGTGGTTCGGATTATTTACGCGGGACGCGTATGTTTTTCCGATTCGTTATTTTCGATTTGCGGTTCGGCTTTATCTATATGTTGGCTTTCATCTATATGTGTTGGTGGTAGATTATTACTCTGGGTTGGAATATTATTGTAGATTGGTTTGGTGTATTCCCTGGTTTGGGACTTTCTTTTGGTGCAGGAATTTGTATCGCCTATGTGGCTGGATTGTCCAGTTACAGAGGAGGTGCTGCCCAAAGTTTCAATAAAATATTTCAAACAACTATTATTTAATTAATTGGTAAATTAAAATCTATTTTCAAAATCCGATCTTTGAAAACGGTTTACAAAATTGGTTTTGTTTGGCTTTAAATGTGGATTTTGTGAGTTTTGTATCCCCTTTTAGGCGACGACCGTATCGGTCGGATGAGCCTCGGTGAAACGCAAACGCTACAGGACTTCCTGTATGTTGAGGTGTAAGCCAGCAACGTGAGATTGCACGACCAAGTCTGAGACTATTTAATTTTTAATTTAATTATAATTTATTTTTTAGAACTGGTACTGCTTTTAGTATTTTTGGTGCAGGGCCTCGGCCTACTGTTTGGACCGTTCGTGGCACTCAGAGCTCGCCTTAGGAATTAAATAATTTATGTAAATAATTTGTAAAGGGTATAAGCCCAGTTTTTTTTTTATTTCTCTGTGATCCTGTATTGTGTAGCATAGCTTTTTCTTATTTTTTTGGAAATGTTGATTTCGCCATTAAAACGCGTAGAATTTAAAATGGATATTTATTTTATATAAAAAAAAATTAATAAGTTTTCTCATAATAAATAATCTAGTAATTTAGCAATTCACATATTTTCTCATTTAAAAGAAAAAGCCTAGTTTTATATATATATTTAAAATACAAAGTTTTTGCCAAATTAACCGGTAATTGCTATTTTTTTCAAATAATCAGTAACCGACTTATTTAACTAAAATGATAACGAACGTACATTGCGACGTTAGACAATTTCCGGTAGATTAATTAATAACTTAAAACCTGACTAGGGTCTACTTCTAGAGATTGTAACTAGCACACCTAGAATGGTTTTATTATGGTTCTAAGTCAAGGTTCTCAACTGTATGATCTCGGAGACGTACTTGAATTCCTCCTCGGTACCGACATTTCCGATCCAGTCAATTAAAAAAGGCAAGTTACGGTTATATTTTCTTGCATTTTATTTAGTAATTGTCAAGTTGCATGTTAAACCACATTGCTACACGAAACCCTCTCCTAGGGTTCAAATATTGATTGATATTGATTGTGGGGATTGGGGGAATAGTATAACGTTTATGGCCAATACCCCTCATATTGCATGATTGTGCGAGCTTACCCCTCTTACACACGGGGATAAGCCGTATCGCGTCGCTAGGACGCTATTGTACAACCCAAGCCGGTCATAGACGTTTACACATTCAAATCACATTGTTTTAAATTATTAAATTGCTGTAAAATATTGTTTCAACTGTTTAGCCTGTACTTTTCTATTATTACTTGAAATGTGAGATACATATTCGTACTTGCTCCCTCCTGACTGGAGACCAACATTTTTAGGTGTCATTGAGGATGCTGAGCTATTGTACAATAGCTACTATGACCCGGTATTGTACCCTGTGGTGTTGCCAGAGTCCCCCTTGGAGGACGCAGAACCTGAGGCCGATGAGCCGACCGCCTAGCTAGTTATTTTTTTCAGTTTCTAGTTTTATTGTATTGGAGTTTGTCATTTTGAATTCAGCACTTTATTTCAGTTCTTTCATTTCCAGTTGTACTTTTCAATTGTTGAATAAAAATTTTAAAATTTTCGTATATTCGAGTTGTGACAATTGTATAGATGTTGTTGTGAATTCCTGCATATAAAATAGCTTACTACCGCCGTCTCACAACGGTGCAGGCTGGACATGATCCGGTTCGACCCAATAATTTGGGATCGGATCGTGACATGTTTTTAGTGGTTTTCCATGCAGGTCCGATCAACAACTTAGGAGAACATGTCTAGAAACAATTAGAATACTAGAACATTAATTTGTCACAACATAAGACCGAAATATATTATAAATAAATATTTTTGTTTGTTATAGACTGGTAGGCTACCTTGCTTATGTTTTGCATCCTAAACCTTATCCAGCATATGCCGATTGTATGGTGGTCTATTTTACTATCTACTTTAGTTTCTAGATTTTATATATCTTTTAGTGTCCCTTGGCTTTCAGAGGTTATTTTCCTCCATATCCTTATCATACTCCAGCATTCCTTAGCATCCATACTCTTTTGTTATTTATGGATTAGGATTAGACTTTTCTCAATCTCCTTCTTCGACAAACCTATTTCAAATTTTCAATTAGTTGATCAAATCAAACTTCTCTATCTTTATTTAGAATCTAGATCTAATTCACTATTTAGAGTTTCAAATTATCCTTTAGCAAACTTGGTAAACTTTTATCTATCCAGAGTATTTTTACGACTAGTGTACCCAACCATTTATCTCGACATTATTTTCAATTGACTTTCTTGGGACTAATCTCGAACCAAATTCTTTTGGAACCATAAAGCCCCAAGGTTAATTATTATCAAAAGAATTGGTTCAACTTAGCTTGTTCACGAATCTTCCAAGGAAATTATTTTCCAAAAAAAAAAATAATAATTCCAATATTGATTGATATTTCCTAAGTTATTCCAAGTACCGAAAATCTTTTATTTGTTGATTTCCTCCACTCAACTCGAAACCTTACTCTCCATAGGCAACTTCTTGATCAATTCAGGGCCTAGGAAGCTTTTAAACTCAATGCTTGAGTATCATGAAGCACGAACGGTCAGAGAATTGATTCCATCCTAATATTGAATTTCCTTTAGTCATTGAAAAACTTTTTGAATTGTTGAATTATTCCTTTGAAATTCCCATGAACAAAGTCAAGAAAATATTCAATGACCTAATATGGCTTCGCACATATGTGTCGCAACCATCTATTTGAATTATAGAAACTGCGAGTATACTGCAGCCAGTTGCGCACTGGCGGGACATAGACTCTAAGTTGAAGTGATTTAGGTGTTGATAGGTTTTTGGATATTATTGAGACTACGTCCTAAATGTATCAAATTTATCTCCTATGTTGATCAGCCAGAAAATGGATAAAGTTGATAGACTACTCGAAAACTTATTACTATCCAAGTTATGGAGCCAAATTTCACTGCAGTCAGGTGCACTCTGGCGATGCATGAATTTGAGACAAAGTGACTTCGGATATATTTGGGTTTTCGAATATTATTAAAACTATATCCATAATATGGTTGTCTTTTCTGCACCATCAAATTATTCTGACTGTTGTCTGATTAAAGGATTTGTATTTTTAATGGCTTTTCATTTCCAGTAATCTCTTATCACAGCCAGAAAGGATCGATTTTCTATAAAAATTGTACTTGATTTTTCCTAGAACTATTTAGGACCATATCAATCTCTATTGACTCAATCTCTTTCCTGTTTCAACCTTAGTACGTTGTATATATATATTTTTATATTGATTTATTTATTTATTTATTTATTATTATTATTATTATTATTATTTAGTTACATATTCTGGAAGCTGTGGATAGTTGTGGTTAGCTTTATATATTAAATAGTTGATATACATCTTGTAGATGACTATATGTTAATAGTTGATAGCTATATGCGGGAGAAACATAGATTGTTACCTATCTCATTTCTAGAAAGGGCATTTTTGGGATCAATATTAGTTAGTTAAAGGGTAGGAAAGGTAGAAGAATACCTTGAGAAAGCTAGTCTTGAGAGAGTGGTATGTCTTAACTTGTGACTTATTCGGGTTATAACTGTTGGTAGTGCTCACCAGTGCCTAAACCTCATTCAAACAAATGAAGGTATTTGGCGGTTTTAAGTTTTATGATTAAAGGAAGAGTTATCGAAAGATAGACGAAATGTATGTAGAGTTTAGGATTTGGTAATGTTCTCCCATGGAGGAAGTAAATTTGGATATATATATATAAACATGTGAATATAATGATCAAGTAAAGAAACACTTAACGAGGATTAACTTTTTGGTTAGATGACTACTATACCTAGAAGGGACGGATATAGCCATGGAAGGAATAACACGAGCAATGGAATGATAGGTTCTAGAGAAGGAATAAGCAGAGGGGAATTGAGATAAGACCATTGCATACAACTTTGGAAAGGAGCAACTGAATTTACAATTTTCTACCAAATATTGGAGGCTCATATTGGTTATGGTAAGAACGATTGGGGTTCTGTGGTATTATGCTAATGCGTTTGGATGAGAACGGTTGATAGATGCATAGTTAAAGATTAAAATTGATTAATGATTGTAATTCTGTCAATTGATTTCAAGAATTAAAAATTCTTTATTTTAAGTCATGGATCAACTTAAAGAATTTTCTAAGGATTTACTATGGCAAGGGAAGATTGTAATTTTGATGTAGTCAGTTTTGGAAGAATGGCTGACAATTGGAAGTTGATGTCTATAAAATTTTTTGATCGAGACGCATACTTGAAATTGAAATACATTTGGCATACGAGTTACAGACAACGATGGAAGAAAATTTTGATTTAGGTGATTTATGATTCCAAATAGAGTAGTTCTAATACCTTGGCGGCTGCCTTAGTTTTCTGTAGATACTTAGAGTTCAACTAGTTTAGCAAGTTAGAAATTGGATTTTTGCATGGGTTACTAATAAGATTGTTATTTTGTAAGTTATTTTTTTTGCATATCCTATCTTTGATCCTTGAAATAGTGATACGATATTCTTTCTATTCCCTTTGATCATCACTCGGCCCTCAGTGGGAAAATCTTACTCGATTACATTCCTAACATAGTTATATTATTCTGATCATCTTTGCTATTCTACCATCATACAACTCTTTATCTTTCCTGAGTCACAAACCCTTGTACCCCATTCCAATTTGATTTGGCATTTTAGTCCCTCATCTCAAAAGATTCCATTACATTCTACCTTCTCAATAAACTGTTGACATTCGTTTCTTTCTTGCTTTTTTCACGAGACCTCATTTGATCTTTCTCCTATTTTTATGATCATATTTGTACCTAGATTTTTCTCGTGCCTAAAATGATTTCAATCACAATAATATTCTAACTCTATCCCAGATCATATCTAGATAATTTTGATCGTGCCTATATTTTATCATTGTACCTAGTGATTATGCCTAGAATCCGATCGTGCCTGATGATTTAAAATCCTGTTTTTGATCAGGGCTGAGTGATTTTTGTTGTACTCCGGCCCTTATCTTTGAAATTTCGAGGACGAAATTAACTAAGGAGGGAAGGATGTGAAACCCGCAACCTGATTTTTCTGGAATTTTTGGATAAATTGGAATTATTGCATTTTTGGGATATTTGTCCGATTTTTTGTTTTGTCAGCATAGTCCTGGATTCCCAGTTTGAGTTTTATTATTATTATTATTATTATTATTATTATTATTATTATTATTATTATTATTATTATTATTATTATTAGTCGGATTAGGAAAAATATTATTTTTAAAATTAATCATTGGATTTTGTTTGTGGCCCTGTCCCTGATCCCGTGCCCGAAATTCGACCCCGACCCAAACCCGATTTTTTTCCGAATCCCGTTTTCCGAACCCATTCTCAAATCTTTTTTTAATATATATGTATTGGTTTTTCTTAATAATAAAAAATATAATAATAATAAACCCAACCCCTCATAACTCTCACCACTCCTTCCCAGCTCACCCCCCATTCCTCTCCACCCATGTTCTCACTCCCCTCATTTCTCTCCCACATCCTCACTCCTCTCCCCTTAAATCCCTCACGTTCACACACACACCCCACCACCATTTTTTTTTCTTTCCTTTTCACTCCAAAACCCCCCAAGCCACTTCTGACCCCCACCGACATCTGACTCCCGCGCCGATCCGCGGCCAGCCCCGCGGTCGATCTCCCCGGCCGGCAGCCCTCCGGCGCCTAGTCGTCTCCGCGGCCAGCCGTGCCCGACCGTCGGAGCCCTCGCCCTCCACCTTCCCGCAGGCTGCTCCCCTCCGCTCAACCGCGATCCGCCCGACCCCGAGCCCTCTGGTTGGCCGGATCCGACCGCCCTCGACCGGCGCGATCTCCCCGAGGTCAGACCCCTCCGACTGGCCCTCCGGCCCCTCCGCGACCGGCCGGACCCGCAGCCCCCGGCCGTGCCCTAGCAGACCCGCCTCCTCGCGGACCCTCTCCGGCCTGATGTTCCGTTGTCCGGCCCGTTCCTGGTCGCAGACCCGCTGACCCCGCTTTTCGCGGTCCGTCGGCTCCCTGACCCGCTGTCCGCATTTTTCCCGTGCGCCGATCCTGCTGTCCGAGCTTTCCCGTACGTTCGCAGTGCTGTCCGCACTTCCAGTGCTGTCCCGAACCGATCCGCGTGGATATTTTCCTATTTCTTTACATATGAGAGCTCTAGTCGAGCACCCGAAGTATATTTTCGTGTCCTCGTGTCCCTTTGGGTTTTTGTGTCGTTGATGATACGATTTCGACCCTATTTCGGGGATCGAAATTTGAGTCCGTTGCGTTTAGGGGATACGCACGACGTTTTACGTCGCGGCGTTGTATTTCTGTGGTTCGAATTATTTACGCGGGACGCGTATGTTTTCTCGATTCGTTATTTTCGGTTTACGGTTCGGCTTTATCTATATGTTGGCTTTCATCTATATGTGTTGGTGGTGGATTATTACTCTGGGTTGGAATATTATTGTAGATTGGTTTGGTGTATTCCCTGGTTTGGGAATTTCTTTTGGTGCAGGGATTTATATCGCCTATGTGGCTGGATTGTCCAGTTACAGAGGAGGTGCTGCCCAAATTTTCAGTAAAATATTTCAAACAACTATTATTTAATTAATTGGTAAATTAAAATCTATTTTCAAAATCTGATCTTTGAAAACGGTTTACAAAATTGGTTTTGTTTGGCTTTAAATGTGGATTTTGTGAGTTTTGTATCCCCTTTTAGGCGACGACCGTATCGGTCGGATGAGCCTCGGCGAAACGCAAACGCTACAGGTCTTCCTGTACGTTGAGGTGCAAGCCAGCAACGTGAGATTGTACGACCAAGTCTGAGACACTTTAATTTTTAATTTAATTATAATTTATTTTTTAGAACTGGTACTGCTTTTAGTATTTATGGTGCAGGGCCTCGGCCTACTGTTTGGACCGTTCGTGGCACTCAGAGCTCGCCTTAGGAATTAAATAATTTATGTAAATAATTTGTAAAGGGTATAAGCCCAGTTTTTCTTTATTTCTCTGTGACCTTGTATTGTGTAGCGTAGCTTTTTCTTATTTTTCTGGAAATGTTGATATCGCCGTTAAAACGCGTAGAATTTAAAATGGATATTTATTTTATATAAAGAAAAAATTAATAAGTTTTCTCATAATAAATAATCTAGTAATTTAGCAATTCACATGTTTTCTCATTTAAAAGAAAAAGCCTAGTTTTATATATATTTAAAATACAAAGTTTTTGCCAAATTAACCGGTAATTGCTATTTTTTTCAAATAATCAGTAACCGACTTATTTAACTAAAATGATAACGAACGTAGATTGCGACGTTAGACAATTTTCGGTAGATTAATTAATAACTTAAAATCTGACTAGGGTCTACTTCTAGAGATTGTAACTAGCACACCTAGAATGGTTTCATTATGGTTCTAAGTCAAGGTTCTCAACTGTAGGATCTCGAAGACGTACTTGACTTCCTCCTCGGTACCGACATTTCCGATCCAGTCAATTAAAAGAGGCAAGTTACAGTTATATTTTCTTGCATTTTATTTAGTAATTGTCAAGTTGCATGTTAAACCACATTGCTACACGGAACCCTCTCCTAGGGTTCAAATATTGATTGATATTGATTGTGGGAATTTGGGGAATAGTGTAACGTTTATGGCCAATACCCCTCATATTGCATGATTGTGCGAGCTTACCCCTCTTACACACGGGGATAAGCCGTATCGCGTCGCTAGGACGCTATTGTACAACCCAAGTCGGTCATAGACGTTTACACATTCAAATCACATTATTTTAAATTGTTAAATTGCTGGAAAATATTGTTTCAACTGTTTAGCCTGCACTTTTTCATTATTACTTGAAATGTGAGATACATATTCGTACTTGCTCCCTCCTGACTGGAGACCAACATTTTTAGGTGTCATTGAGGATGCTGAGCTATTATACAATAGCTACTATGACCAGGTATTGTACTATGTGGTGTTGCCAGAGTCCCCCTTGGAGGACGCAAAACCTGAGGCCGATGAGCCGACCGCCTAGCTAGTTGTTTTTTTTAGTTTCTAGTTTTATTGTATTGGAGTTTGTCATTTTGAATTCAGCACTTTATTTCAGTTTTTTCATTTTCAGTTGTACTTTTCAATTGTTGAATAAAAGTTTTAAAATTTTCGTATATTCGAGTTGTGACAATTTTATAGATGTTGTTGTGAATTCCTACATATAGAACAGCTTACTGCCGCCGTCTCACAACGGTGCAGGCTGGGCATGATCCGGTTCGACCCAATAATTTGGGATCGGGTCGTGACACGCTCAAAGATAGATTCGCCCCCACACGAATAGCTTCCAGGAACCAGCAAGTTCAGAGACGAACTTTTGGAACACTCTGCTCTTCTGACTTCTCGGACGGACAGAAATCGCACTGCTGCTCTATCTTCTTTGCTCTTTGAAATTCGTATGGAATTTTCTCTGCAATGAACGAAGTTAATGAGAGAGAGAGAGGAGAGAAGCTTATGTATAGGAACCGTTTTCGAACGTTTCGTAATCGTTCATATCGTGCACAGACACGACAGCGCCAACTGCACCAAACGCACACACCGCGCCAACTGATCACTAAGTACAAAGTGCGCCAACAAAATGTCACATTACGCCTCATGAGTCCGAGTCCGAGACGCGGGACTTAGCTCCAATTGAATAAATTCCAAGAGCATGACAAAAAGCATTAATGTTTCATTGTCGAGTTAGCCTTATTTCTACTAGAAAATACTCCCACATGGTACCCATGTGCCACTCCATACCACATGTGCATCTTTAAACACAAACAAACTTATATATAGAGATACAAGTCATTTGGTCTAGACAATGTGGGACTATTCTTTAGTTTCTAAGGCCAAAACAACAACATGACATGCCCAGACTCTATTATGGACGATATATTATATAGATACACGTATATAAAATATTGTAAGACATGTTGAAAATAAATAAGTTATCGTCTGTACAAAACTACAAAACTAATGCTATAATATCCACTACATATTTTTATTTCTCTACGAAATATGCATTTCATTTGAAAAAGAAGAAGAATGAACACAGTCTCAGATTAAGTCTATCCTCTAAAAAAAAATTTATTAAAAGTAAAAAATACATTTGGATTGTATGGGCCGGATGCAGTGCACCCAACCCCTACCCAAATATTGGATCGTCGTCTGAGCTCTCTAGCCTAGTGGTATTAGAGCGGACACCCGGAGGAACCCCGACAAGATTCGAGTCTCTCATTTGTGTGTGTGCGTGAGATTTTAAAAAAAGAAAGAAGCAAACTGTTGGATTGTCCAAAAATACGTGCATATACATATCTCTATATTAATCCAACGATTGGCATGGAAAGAATATATATGGTCCGGCACTAGGACTGCAAACGAGACAAGCTTTTGTAAGCTTGAGCTTGGCTTGACTAGAATTAATCGAGCTCGAGCTTGATAAGTTTTTTTTTTATTTTAGAGCTTGAGCTTGGCTCGAGTTTGTTTATGTTAAGCTTGAGCTTGACTTGGTTTGAGCTTGAGCTTGGCTTGATAAGCAAGCTTGATTCAAGCTTGATAAACAAGCTCGATAAGCTCAAAATCAAGCTCGTTAAGCTTGAATTCTAGCTCGCTCAGCTTTATTTCAAGCTCATTAAGCTTGATTTCAAGCTTAACGAGCTCGATTTCAAGCTAATTAGGTTTGAATTCAAGTATATACCTGTAATAGTAACAATTTATTTATAAAAATTTAATTAAAAAAGTTTCTTAATATCAATTATTAAGGGCGTTTATTAAACGAGCTAAAAAATAAAACTTGAGCTCAACTTGTTTACTAAACGAATCGAGCTCAAACCAGCTCTATCGAGCTGAGCTTCGAGCAGCTTGCGAACGGCTTGGCTCATTTGCAGCCCTATTCGGCACACCAAATAATTTCTCGTCAACAACAGTATGCCAAAAAAAGATCTCAACTCTATTATACTCGTCACAAGTTTGTACCTCCTCCCACGTACTCCAAGTGTCCTCCTCTACCGTGGGTCCCACTGATCCATCTGTCTGACGGACAGGTGGGCCCAAAGTTAGTACCATCCCCATTATGGATCTGTCACATATTTTTTTCTAGATAAAGCTCCTCTCTTTCATTTCTTTCTCTTCCTACTTTCTCAATTTTCTTCTTCCTCTCTCACTCCCCCCCCTCCTTGTTACAGAGAGAAGATGGGTGTAGGTGGAGGCAGTCTTGTTCATAAATGGTCAGTTGATCGCTTTCCTCTCTCTCTCTCTCTTTCTATTTTGGTAATGGTTGCTTGATTTGGATCAGGGGGACCATGACCATGGACTGTTCTTTGTATAGTTCTACTGATCTATGTAAGCTGTGGATGGGGATACATAGATCTACATTTGGCAATCTTCATGATCTGTTTTTAAGAAGCCCTTGTAATTTTGTAAAGATTAGACCTTTTTGAAAAGATGGGATCTTGCGGGAAAGGGAAAAAAAAAAGGGATGCTTAATTATGTTTATAGACCACCATGACCACAGGAATAGCAAAATCTTAAATTTTTTGTTTTTTTTCCCTTTTTCATGGTTTCAATTCAAGATAACCAACCAATTATTATCACCTACAAGAAATGCCCGTGTTCTATTTCAAAGATCCTCTATAGAGAATTGAGATTAGATGGTTTTAGTAAACCGATAAATTCTTCACAAATATCGATCAACTCGTTCCGATACTTGAATTTGTTCAACAGTGGGACCTTTATATAGGTTTACACGATCGACTCCAAGTCACAATAGAAGCTGATTATGAACTTTTTACGATATCAACTACTACTTGTTTCCGCGTAAACCATATCAATAAAGTAGTAATTCAACTCATAAGAATTCAACAAGGAGTTAAAGACTAGATCTTTATGATTACTACTCGAAGTTTATGTGAGTCTACCTTTTAAAACAGTTCAACTACAGAAACTCAAATAGGAACTCAAAATAAGAACTTGCAATATGGTTATGACACGTGGATGATTTTTTTTTCTATTTAGGTCCTTGACCTTTTAGGAACTTGCAATCAAGGGATGAGAAACATGTAATTCAACGGTTTGTAATTGATGAGTTTGAAAAAATAGGAACTCATGAGTTCCTCTAGGATTTATGCTCTTAAAACTCGGCTCTTGCAACATTTCTTTGAAAGGAAGAGGATTTTATATGTTCAGAAAACAATTCAAGACTGTCAATTTGGGAGATTTTTATGTAGAATTTCAAAATTTTCTTCCGTTTGTTTTGTTATAGATGTTGAGGAACTCAGCATTTCTGATAGGCGGTTGCAAACTAGTGCATATTTGGTGTTGCTAAAGAGGAGAAGTAAAGCATAGAACGACTAACCATGTTTCTCTTTCAAACTAAATTTCCATTAACCTCTTGTTAGGTCAAGTATATTACTCTCTTCTGATCAGCGCCATAAACATTTCTCAAGCAATTTTATTGGTACGATTGTTCATGTGATCTTAACTTTTATTTCTAGGTTTCTTGAGGAATATACAGATATAGATATCTTCTTAATACCTCGAAAGGCCTATGTCAAGTGATATCATTTTATGATTTATTCATGTAATTTTGAAGTCTATTGCTATAGTATATTTAACAAATTGAAAATCCTATTCCATGATTTTCACCTTATATTGATATCTCAAAAAGTCTTTCAAACAACTAACTATTTTTGTAATTTTTACTGCTAAAGTTGTAGATTTTTTCTTATATAAAAAAACCTTTGGTAATAATTATTTTTCTGTTAAGTTGCACAATAAAAGAGAGAAGAATTATTCTGCAGAAATTGAGGAGCTCTGCGAGAACACAACCACCAATTCGCATGGGGGAATATGGTGGCCCGCGGTATCAAGGCATTGGTGAAGAAGCTCCAAGAGTAGATAGATTGCACAAAGTCTCGATCATTCCTCTTGTCTTTCTAATCTTTTACGAAGTATCTGGTGGCCCCTTTGGGATTGAGGACAGTGTTCAAGCTGCCGGGCCTCTCTTAGCCGTCCTTGGCTTCCTTGTGTTCCCATTTATATGGAGCATCCCGGAGGCTCTTATCACTGCCGAACTAGGCACAATGTTCCCAGAAAATGGTGGTTATGTTGTTTGGGTCTCTTCTGCTTTAGGCCCTTTCTGGGGTTTCCAGCAAGGTTGGATGAAATGGCTTAGTGGAGTCATAGACAATGCTCTCTACCCAGTTCTTTTTCTAGACTATCTCAAGTCGGGATTTCCACTCCTCGGGGGTGGGTTTCCAAGAACGGTAGCAGTCTTGGCTCTTACTTTTGCTCTAACTTATCTGAATTATAGAGGCTTGGCAATAGTTGGATGGGTAGCTGTTCTTCTTGGAGTCTTCTCACTCCTTCCTTTTGTCGTTATGGGACTTGTGGCTATTCCGAGAATAAGTCCTTCAAGATGGTTGGTGGTTGATATAAACAACGTTGATTGGAGTTTGTACTTGAATACACTCTTTTGGAATCTCAACTATTGGGACTCGATCAGCACTTTGGCAGGAGAGGTCGATAACCCAAGAAGAACTCTCCCGAAGGCACTATTGTATGCATTGATTTTGGTTGTTCTTGGGTATCTGTTTCCTCTTCTAACTGGCACAGGAGCTATTCCTCTCGATAGAGAAATATGGACAGACGGTTATTTTTCAGATATTGCAAAAGTTCTTGGTGGTGTTTGGTTGAGATGGTGGATTCAGGGGGCTGCAGCTTTCTCCAACATGGGAATGTTTGTTACTGAGATGAGCAGTGACTCTTATCAGCTTCTTGGGATGGCAGAGCGAGGAATGCTACCAGAGTTTTTTGCCACGAGGTCTCGTTACGGGACTCCTTTAGTGGGGATCTTGTTCTCGGCTTCTGGGGTGATCTTGTTGTCATGGATGAGTTTTCAAGAGATTGTTGCTGCTGAGAACTTTCTGTACTGCATTGGAATGCTTTTGGAATTCGTGGCATTCATAAAACTACGGATAGAGTACCCTATGGCATCTCGACCTTATAGGATTCCTTTGGGAACAACTGGTGGGATCTTGATGCTTATTCCTCCAACCATATTGATATGTGTGGTTCTCGCTCTTGCTTCCTTTCGAGTCTTGGTTGTAAGCATTGGTGCTATGCTTATTGGATTTATATTGGAACCTTGCCTAAAATATGTGGAGAGGAAGAGGTGGGTGAGGTTCTCAATAACCCCGGAACTCCCGGATTTTGGCAGTGAAGCTCCAATAGGTTAACTGGTGTGGAAAAGGTATTTTGTGTATGGTCAATGTATACTCTATAATCTGTTTACAGGACGTTGCTGTCAAGATATACATATATTGGCTTTCCATGACCCAAATTGCTTCTTATTTTAGGGAACATAAAGTTAATCATATAATTTGACTCTTTCTCAACATGTGTCTAATGGGCATCATAGTACGACATTATCACCACATTACTGTTTTTTTCCCATTTAATGCAAGGACTTCCGGTCTTGATTACTTGGCAGCTGGCATGATTTCTTGAACTAAATATGGATATTGTTCACTTAGAAACTGGTATTCATGATGCCACCTATAATTGAAGAAATGTTCTAATTGGCTAACATAAATAATTCCTCAAAAACAAAGTGAAAGCTAATATGCATTGTATCTTTCTGTATACTAGCTTGCTTTTATGTGTTCTCAGTTCTGAGCTATGTAAATAATCACAAAAACCTGAACAAAAGTACCATAGGAACTATTTTTTTAGGCTAAATTTCAACTTGATACGCTCAACTATCCATGTTTTGCAACTTGATATCCTAAACTTTCAAAATAGTCAACTTAATACCATCAACTATTGAATATTTTCAACTTCATACCCTTAAACCAAAAAAATTCCAAAAATATCCCTGTCCCCCCCATTCCCCTCCCCCTCCCTCTCTGGCGTTCCCCCCACCCCCTCTCTCCCCGGCAAGGAACGTGGGGGCCGAGCGGGGCGGTGTGCTGGAGAAGCAGCGGCGGACACGCAGCAGCAGCGGTGGGTGCAGGCGGGCGGGATGCTCGATCGCTGGCCGACGGCGCGCACGAGGGGCGGCGGCGAGGCGGGAGGGGGGGGGGGGGGGTGGGGGCGGGGGCGGGTGGCCCCCCCTCCCTCTCCGGCGTTCCCCCCCCCCTCTCTCCCCGTTGAGGAACGTGGGGGCCGAGCGGGGCGGCGCGCCGGAGCAGCAGCGGCGGACACGCAGGCGGGCGGGATGCTCGATCGCTGGCCGGCGGCGCGCACGAGGGGCGGCGGCGAGGCGGGAGGGGGGGGTTATCGGCGGGAGGGGGGGAGGGGAGATGGGGGAGGGGGGAGTTTAGGGATAAGGCTGGAAAAGATAGAGAGAGAGAGGGGGGGGGCATTTTGGGAAATATATTTTTCAGGGTATCAAGTTGGCTATTTTGAAAGTTTAGGGTATCAAGTTGCAAAACATGGATAGTTGAGGGTATCAAGTTGAAATTTAGCCTTTTTTTTAATGATATTTAAGTTTGAGGACTCTAAGAGTCTACATTTGGAGTAATATTTAATACCTTCATCAGGCCCAAGGCTGCTAGGCTAGCTATAGCTAATGTGGGACTAAAGAAAAGAATAGACTAAGTAGCAACTATAAAATGACACTATGCTTAACAAGGACGACATGACTTGTTTTATGGAACTTAGATCACAAATACCTTGGAATTTAGTGTATGTGATTGGTGTCATCATATAAATCCAAATGGTTTTATTTTATATGTATTTGTTTATTGAAAAACCAAGATTAGAATATGATGGTACAACAGTTCCCATAGTGCTATTTGATGATTGCTATCTATATTGCACGGACACAGGAAAATTGATGCCCGTACCCGAATCATGTCCGTACTCGTGTATCATAGGAAGTTGTGGAACATAGGTTGCTATTGATTGCCCCAACGAAATTGTAACCGGCTGATAAGCCACCTCACACTTTTATATTGTTTGTAGAAATAGAAATTTGCATAAAGAAATAAGGCAGATAGGTAAAACATTTGCTGACTCAAGTTACCTATGAGTATATCTCTCATCTGTATCCTCAGTGCTATCACTTGTCGGTCTTATTGTAGTAAAACAGCTTGAGAAACTCACTTTCTACAAACTTAAACCACATCCTTTTCTGTTCTTATTGGTTAACACTTGTTTTCTGGAACATCAAGAACTTTTTGCTGTACTTTTCATTTTGATGCTTTGCTCCATTGGTGCTCACGACCAACTTTATATTTTAACTTGTAATTATAGCACTAATCATGAGGTTTCTAGCTTTTACATCACAAGTGAGTGTAGAAAGGTAATTTTACCTTTATGATGGATATTTTACTCTTATAAAAGCTTATTTTGATGCATATTGGTTTCTTGAATCCCAGTACAAAGTGCACATCATGAGAATATAAGGCAAAAACATTAAGAAAGAACATAAGCAGTAGTTAAATACACTTACAATTGAGTATTTCTTTGTTGAGAATCAATAAGGGACTTTTAGTCCCATATCGGAATATCGAGTATGTAGAGGAGCTAGACTCCCTATAAGTAGTGAAGTAGTCCATCAATAAAAATTATCCAACCATTATTTTCTACATGGTATCAGAGCCATAACCCTCTCTCTCTCTCCACAAAAAAAAAAACAAAATTCCCCCCCCCCCCCCCCCGCCCGCCCCCCCCCCCCTCGCCGACCTACACCAGCGGCCACCCCCGACCACCAGCAGCAGCCCCCTCTTGCCGACCCCCTCGCCGACCCCCCCCCCCCCTTGCCGACCTACACCAGCAGCCCCCCCGACCACCAGCAGCCCCCCCTCCGACCACCAGCAGCAGCACCCCCCCTTCCCGACCTCCAGCAGCCCCCCCTTCCCAAACCCTAACCCTAGCCCCCCACCATGTCTAACCCTAGCCTTTCCATCTCCTACAAATCCTAGCCGTCCTCTTTTCTTTCTGAAAAAAAAAACGGCGTATTTCGAAGACAGACGGCTGACAAATGCTTTATTTGCACCAACTCTGTTCATCGCTTACGTCGTTTGGAACTAACAAATGCTTTATTTGTTATTCCTTCTTCACATCGGGATCTATACAGAGACTGATCATGTCTTCTCTGGTGTCCTGACGTGTTCACTTTACATGCACGCGCCGGTGCTGGCCAAGTTAGTAGCGCATTCGTAAAGTCTGTGGCGTCGACGAAGACGACGAAGTTGGGTAAGTTGCAGACTCCGAAGTTGCCGACTCCGACGTCGAAGACGACGAAGAAGACGACGAATAGGGTTTACAGTTGAAGAAGCCATGGATTCGATCAGTGGCAAATTGACGGCCGAAGAGATGAAGGCCTTGGTTGATGATATCTTATCAAAGAGATTAACCGAGCAACCCCACGTGTGATCCATACTGATGTGGATCCGTCACCTTACAAAATGGGGAAGCTGGAGAGACGAAGTTGGAAGGAACATTCAACTACTTGAAGTGGTCGCGGCAGGCGATGCGGACGCTGAAGGGACGTGGCTTGGTTGGCTATGTCACTGGCCAAGCCAAGGCGCCAGCCGATCACTCCGCAAAGGAGTTTGCTGTTTGGGAGATTGTCAACAACGTAGTGGCTGGGTGGTTCTGTCTGCCTTAACCGACCAGGTGTCGGACAATGTCGAGGCAATGGAGGGCTGCTGATATATGGCGGACTCTAAAAGATATGTACTCCGGCTCGGGCAACCCTATGCGGGTCTTTCAACTGCAAGATGAACTCGATGGGGTGGCCCAAGACGAACGTACCATCTCTGAGTACGCAGTCCTGTTGAAGAAGTACTGGTCTGATCTGGATCATTATGATCCTCTTGGGATGGAAGATGCACAAGTTGAATCGGCATTCGCAAAGTACTTTCAGACGTTCCTGGCTTTATTTCGCGACAGCGTATGATGAAATTCCTGAAGGGACTACACCCTGTGTTTGAGCAGAGACGGAATATCCTCCTATCCCAACCCCGCTTCGACCTTGGAAGAAGCTATAGCCGTCATGACACAGGAAGAAGCTCGACTGAAGTTGATGCCCAACAAGGGCTCCTACCAGGGGGAGCAAGCCGAGGTTGAAAAGTCTGCCCTTGCTGCCTTCAATCAACCTCCATATGTGGGTGGTGTTTGCCACAATTGTGGTGACTCATTACATCTCCGATTTTGTCCAAAACCCTTGCGAAATCAGTCTAATGATCGAGGACGGGGTCGTGGAGGCCGACGTGGTAGTAGAGGAGGATATGCTGGTAGAAGGGGAGGACACAAAGCAAATCTGGCGGAGGAAGGGGAAAGAATCAACTGGCTGAAATAACCCCGCTTGAGCGGGAGTTCCTCAAGAAGTTGCGAGGCACAAGCTGGGTTCGGCCGACAGACCTGGGGCGTCTTCTACCTCGGGGATCACATCACTTGCTTTGCCCAAACCAGCACCGGTAATCCTGCACGTGCTCTTGCATCTGTCCATCAGCCAGGATGGATTATGGACTCTGGGACATCTCGTCATGTCACGGGATCCCGTGGTGCGTTTCAGGACTATACTCACCTACCATTGCCGGAGAGTATTCAGACCGCTGATGGTACATCCAGCCCTGTAATGGGTAAGGCACTGTCGCATGCACCCTTCCATCACTCTAACCAATGTCTTACATGCTCCGTCTTTTCCTGTCAATCTTCTATCAATTAGTACCATTATACTTGATCTTAACTGTACTGTTTCCTTTGACATTCCTACGGTGACTTTTCAGGAGAAGGGGACAGGACGACGACTTGGGACTGGCACATGGCATAAGGGGCTGTGGTATTTAGACAGGACTGGACTGGACAATGCATTGGCATCCTTGGTAGCAGACGCACAACCAGAAGCTTCCTGTCGCAGTGTTGAAGCCGACTTGCTACTCTACCACCAGCGTGTCGGTCATTCCTCTTTTAAAGTTATTAGTCGAATGTATCCGTCCTTATATCAAAGGGCTAATAAAGAGAAGTTATTTTGTAATGCTTGTGAGTTGGAAAACATACCAGAAGCTCGTATATGAGCTCGGGGAATAGGAGTTCAGCTGCTTTTGACATGATACATTCGACGTATGGGGCCCTTGTCCTACAACCGGAATTAACGGTTTTCGATGGTTCGTCACCTTTATTGACTGTTATACCCGCGTGACATGGGTCTACCTTATGAAGAATAAAAGTGACGTCCTTGAGGCCTTTCGGGACTTTCATCGTCGGGTGGAAACACAATATGGCGCTAAAATTAAGTGTTTTCGGTCTGACAATGGGACGGAGTATACTAATAAGAGGGTTGCTGAGTATTTTTCCACTCATGGAATACTACATCAAACTTCATGTGCTTATACTCCGGCACAAAATGGTGTGGCTGAACGAAAGAACAGACACCTGCTGGAAGTCGCACGGACGATGATGCTGGCTATGAATGTCCCAAAACACTTATGGGGGCAGGCTATATTGACGGCCTCTTACCTCATCAAAAGAATGCCATCTCAAGTATTGGACTGGAAGACACCGTTGGAGATGCTTACTGGGGCAACTACATACACTGTTCCACCGAAAGTTTTTGGATGTGTGTGCTTTGTCCAAGATAATAGGCCAGGCGTTGGCAAACTGGATCCTAGAGCAGTTAAATGTGTCTTTGTCGGTTACACGGCGACTCAGAAGGGATATGCCTGTTGGAGTCCAGTCGAGCGGAAGATGTTTGTAAGCATGGACGTTACATTCAGAGAACTCGAACCATACTATGGTTCGGATGAAGGTTCAGCATTTGGTGACACACCTAACACAGATGGTGTTAGATGTGAGGGGGAGATAATAAGCCCAAATGTGGTCGTGGATCGGTTCCGTGTCCGGTTGTAGAAAACTGGACGAAATGGGGAGAGCACAGTGACTCAGATACAGAGAATGAAGAAGATACATATGTTACGCAGGGGGAGAAGCAGACAAGGGAAAGGAGCTCCAAGTCTACAGAAGGAGACAACATAAGTCCAGTAATGTGCCTATGCCGTGCCCTGTGCCTACTGTACCAAGTCCCTCGTCTACTCCTGCTCCAACTCTTGAAGATGTTGCCCCCGCACTGAATCACTCGGATTCTGATGCGGATCTCTCCGACTCGGATGGTATGATCTCTCCACCACCTATTGCTCCCTTAAGGAGATCTTCTCGCATCAATGCGGGTAAGGCTCCTGCTCGTTTTGATGATTACGAACATGACATTGCCAACTTCTTGTCTTATTCTAACATTTCTTCGAATTATCGAGCCTTCATTGCATCGTTAGACTCTACTTCGTTGTCCAAGTGTTGGCAGGAAGCAAAGAAAGATCCAAGGTGGAAAGCTGCAAATGGAAGAACTTGGGGTACGGAGAAAAATAAGACATGGGAGCTGGTTCCATTACCCAAAGGGAAGAAAGTTGTGGGATGCAAATGGGTGTACACAGTGAAAGAGACGCCAGAAGGAAAAGTAGAGCGGTACAAGGCGAGGTTGGTTGCAAAAGGATTCACACAGTCATATGGCATAGACTATGATGAGACGTTTGCCCCAGTAGCAAAAATGAGCACCGTGAGAACTCTGGTCTCCATTGCAGCGAACTATGGGTGGAAGCTATACCAGCTGGATGATGAAGAATGCCTTTCTTCATGGGACCTGCAAGAAGAAGTATACATGGAGCTCCTGCCAGGGTGCTACGCGACGGAATCAGACGGAGGGACGTCGCAAGGAAAGGTGTGTAAACTGAAGAAGTCGCTATACGGACTCAAGCAATCTCCTCGAGCCTGGTTTGACAGATTCAGAAAGGCTGTTACAGGCATGGGATACCGTCAAACAAATGCAGATCATACGGTCTTCCTCCAGCATGCAAGATGCCACATCACTATACTTGCTGTATATGTGGATGATATAGTGATCACAGGTGATGATGAAGTCGAGATCACTAAGCTGAAGTCAAAACTCGCGAAGGAGTTTGAGGTGAAGGATTTAGGAGCGATGAGGTACTTTCTAGGTATCGAAGTGTGTGAAGGCGAACAGGAAATTATTCTTTCACAAAAAAATACGTACTAGATCTGCTGAAGGAGACAGGGATGCTGGGATGCAAAGCAGCCGTCACTCCAATTGACCAGAAGTGTAAGTTTGGAGCAGAAGCAGGAGAGCCTGTTGATCGTGAAAGATATAAAAGACTTGTAGGGAGATTGATTTATCTGAGACACACTCGCCCTGATATCTCATTTGCGGTGAGTGTAGTGAGTCGTTACATGCATGATCCAAGAAAGGGTCATATGGAAGCAGTATTTCAGATCTTGAGATATCTGAAAGGAACGCTGGAAAGGGGCTATGGTTCAAAAAGAATGGACGCATAGAAGTTGAGGGATACTGTGATGCAGACTGGACGAGCTGCATAGACGACAGAAGGTCTACCATGGATACTGTGTTTTTGTAGGAGGAAATCTGGTCTCATGGAGAAGCAAGAAACAGTCAGTGGTAGCACGGTCGACAGCTGAAGCAGAATACAGAGCAATGGCTCTGGGAGTGTCAGAGTTGCTGTGGGTGAAAGCGTTGCTGACAGAGTTGAAGCTGGACAAGGGAGCACCATTACATCTTCTGAGCGATAGTCAAGCTGCAATAAGTATAGCTAACAATCCAGTTCAGCACGACAGAACGAAGCACATCGAGATTGATCGATTCTTCATCAAGGAGAAGCTAGAACAAGGGATACTGAAGATTGACCATGTCCGCTCAGAAGAACAAGTTGCAGACTGTCTGACTAAGGGTCTTAGTTCATTAAGTCTGACGAAGCTATGTAACAAGATGGGGATGATCAATATCTATCGCCCATCTTGAGGAGAGTGTTGAGAATCAGTAAGGGACTTTTAGTCCCACATCGGAATATCGAGTATGTAGAGGAGCTAGACTCCCTATAAGTAGTGAAGTAGTCCATCAATAAAAATTATCCAACCATTATTTTCTACATTCTTTATATGATACTTTTATATTTTGATGTTCCACCAACTTATGTTACTATTGTTAGCTGAAAGAAAAGAAAAGAAATTATATTAGAAGGAGAAGATTAGGGAATGATTTAACATTCAAAATGACATCTGAATCTGTGTCAGTGTCTAATAGAAATCCATAATTACTCGAGCAAAAATAATTTGAATCCTTAACCACCTGAGCATAATTTAGAGAGGTCCCACTTTGCACATACTTATCCAAACTCAGAAAAGAAAAAGAAAAAGGAAAATGAACATTTGAAAGACTTACGGCTAGTTTGGATTGTAGTTATGTTTCATCCGGGAGTCCATTTGGTGCCAAATGCAAGGGGAGAGCCAAACGATTTCCATTCCGGATGGACGTTTTTTCAAACGTGTCATTCATTTTGGGACTCAAATGGGTGTTTCTGGAGTGTCGGGTTGTGTATGACATGAAAAGTCCAAATTCTAGGTTCCTAGCGGAGTAACATTATTATGATTTTGTCTTTAGCTTCCGTGGCATAGGATGGAATTTTGTAACAATTGAATTGTTTTTCTCAACATCTGAAATTCTGAATCTTTAACTGTAAACAATAACATGCAATCTGACAATATGTCATTTCATTTCGACTTATATAGCTATAATTCACCTTGAATGTTTTCTGAACTGGCGGAAGTCGGGAAGCTCAAGTATTTAGATGAACCAGATGATTGCTCTGGTTCTATATTAAATTCTCGTCAATTGTTATATAGCACACAGATAGTAGGGGAAATTTTCTGTAGTCCTCTCTCCCTCATTTCAGGCATGTTCTAAATTCTTCCCGAATGATTTTCTTTTTTTTTCAGAAATTTGGAGCAGGTCCGAAAGAATAGAAGAAAGCAGTCAGGATTCGGAATCAGAGCTGGGAAAACAAAATACTTGTTGGATATCTTCATACTGGGTGATTTAAGACTTAAAGAAGCCGTGTCCTCGGTGAAATCGTGCCCTCAGAAATATGGGTTGATTTGGATAGCACGTATCGATATAGTTATACTGCACATAGAATTCCTTTGGTAGGTGAGGGCCAGCTCTGGTGGACTCTGCAAAGTCTCGACCCTTCCAAAGTATACAACAAACAAGTCACTTCTTGCTGCAGATCTTCAGATTACTCCAACGAGGAGCTTGATCTTGTGTCATTGCTCCTGTCATCAAGTTGTGTATGAAGAATATATATTATAACAAAGTTTTTTCTAATGAATTTGTTGATTAGGTGACAATAACACCACCCTGAATATTTGTATGTGATGGTGATGTGAGGAAGTCCGGTTATTTTGCCAGTTCACTACTGTCAAGCTGGGAACAAAGCCTTTAGGAGTTTCGGCCTGCTGGCTTGTTTCAATGCCTCGTGAATTAGGACTGCCAAAATTGTGATGTTCTCTTAACATTTTTGTTGTGATTTTATCAATGGTCTAATATTAAGATGATTGGACATCAATATGTATGATTACTCTATTATTGAGGACTTTGACATGGCTTCCACTGAGTATACGTGGTCAGCATCTTACTAAGAGAGTTCCATGCGCA
>JANAVB010023900.1:0-26617 GCA_029216955.1 Iris pallida | reverse complement strand
GAGGATATTGTTTGACGTCGATAGATTTACCTAGAATATAGAGTTTAAAGGTTCATAACCCATTAGTCGCCAAGGCATTATGGATAAGAAGATAGTAGGATAACTGTATAAACAAGAACACCAGGTGAAGTTTGATTCCCTCAAACCCGAACTACTTGTGCCTTCTTTCAAAATCTTGTATACTTGTAATTGACTATTTTGACCAATGTTGCTATCACAGCCTAGTTTTGCAAGCTCACCCTGTTCTCGAGCTTGATTCAAGACATATGTTTATTGGGGACGCCCACTAACATATTGTCTAATCAGAATCAGTGTATTATGGTCTGATCAACCATGATGCATTTGGTTCGCTCTTCGTTAATATACTACGTGGATGGAGATATATAGGTATCTAGGATCTCATCCGCGACTGCTTTGACAATTCCTCTTGAATTATACGTTCGCCCTTGAATCCCGAGATTGTATTCAGTAACATCTTCTTGAACTCTTTATTGTTTTTGTCTTTCACTGGTTCGAAAAGGCAGAAGCTCGTAATTGGTAGAGAGATACCGCATATCCCCATGGCTATGGTAGCGGTATAGACAAGTGTAGCTAACATCGGCTTGTCATATGTCTGAGTTACTCATTCTTCTCTTGACCCAAACTGCTATTGAGACCTTCTAGCCTTCTGAATTTGAGAATGATTAGGGTTTTACCCTTAGTCGAAATGCCAACCTAGGAGACTACATATTATTTAGAGACCAAAGGTTGCGAGTCTCTAATTATTGCTGGAAGCTTGCCTTAACTAGCAACCCTTAAACCTTGAAACAACCCTTCCTCGACCGAAGCCACAGAAAGACATGAGATGAGTGGACAATAGGGTAATTTACTGTGACACTCATCCCAAGATTGGTTTCCAACAAATATTGCTCTAGTTATGTAAGTTTTATTATTAAGACCTAACTAGTGGGAACACCACAGTCACTAGCTTAGCCAATACCATAGCTTAAATACCCTGTCAAATTGTGACATACCAGTTGCCAACAATAATGCATGATCACTGCAGCCCATACTACTAAAACCCTTATGACCATAGTCTGACAGGTTTGACACAACTAGAGATTTATTGACTGAATTGTTAGAAATCTTTTCTTATGTTGTGCCTTGGAGTTGGTTACCCCATCGAAAACTCTCATATACTGCGGACGAGTAGGTCATTCTATTTTATCGACCATGTGTCATTGTACACACTCGTTCTCCATTTATTGATGAATGATCCTTGACATGATTTATATCTACCGTATTCTGTTACGCAGTGCCTTATCCTCAATTAACAAGAGTCGGGGTACAGTATCCGGACTTTGAAGTTCTTCTGATCTTATTATTCCTAAAGACCGTATCCTACCTTCTAAGGTAGGTAGACTGTAAGCCTTCTAGAATGTTTGGGGTATGCAAGGATTATCGATGGATTAGAATAAATTCCTTTAGGGTGATAGTTAGTGCCCCATGGACTCCTACTTTCCATTTAGATTATTTTGTGTCCCTGGTCGTGTCATTAATATTCAGAGCACGAGAGCAGCTGTTACCTTCCAACAATTTCATATACAAGATCTAGACGAGTCCACCTTCATCTAGGTATATCATGTCCCACTCAAACATGTTCCTTTGTACTCTATTTTACGGTACGACTTTCAGGTAAAAGGGGACTAGTCGTAACCTTACCATAGTACCGGAAAACTTTCCAACTACAATTAGAGCTTCAACCTCGACTCTAACCTTTTGACCTAATATATGGTTGTGATCTACTCGAAGCCCACTACGCACATGTCACTAGTGTGCCACTCAATTGTGTCTTCTCATGCTACTTAAACACAGAAGTCACCGAAGACGCATTTTTTTTGGCTTTAGAAACCTAGCGAACCAATCCGACTGCCCATCTAGCTCAATCACTTGGATGAAAACTACTCTAGGATTATCCTAACCTAGCAGAAATAGTTTACCAATGGGAACTAGACTAGTCAATAGAGACTGAAATTCGGGGTTCATCTAACCAACGATTGACGTCCAATCAGGAACCCATTAAGACCCAGTAACACCCACCCATGCATACCACCATATTTGGGCTATAGAACCAAACTGTTTGTAATAAGTCCCCATAGCTATTATGTGTGCTACCCCTTAGAAAGCGAGGTCATTCGTAACCCTTATTACATCTACCCGGAAGTCGCGACACGAGCTTGTGTTGCATCATAACCCTTGCTCGTCGTTCAAATAACCACGGAAAAGATCACAATCTTGATTTCTCAAATTTCGTTCTATTTTAGAATTGATGTTTAGAATTTCGACAACCGATTTTCTGTACTGCATGGATTGTAAACCCCTCTAAGAAACAAGTGTTCTTCGATTTAGCAAGTGACTAGACTAGAGTAGCCCAATCTAGCAATAAGACAGTGATTCATAAACTCCCTTTCTATCCGTAACATTGGATACTCTCCACTGCTCTGAAAACTTCACAGTTACTTCCGATTATTCTGCCTTATCTTCATGTCCTCCCTACTTCGAAGTGACGAATAGTCATGCTTACTAGAGTTTAGCAATATTTATTAGCTACTTGTGTAAGTTTGTTGATTGTTAAAATTTTGGGTTGCTTGATAGATACGAGAGGATTATAGATACCATATGCCTAGATATTGTTGGTAGGATTGTTAGCAACCAGTTAGAAGATTGTAAGATTTTAGTATGAGGGAGTAGTGTGACCAAAGGTGGGTAGACGTCCTCGATAAATTCGTAGTTACGGAATGGCTAGGGGGAGGTGTAAATTTTCGGAGAAATTAAATTGAGAAGGTTGTGGTAATAGTGGATTTACCCTTTTATTTTTATTTTTGAATTTTAGGCATGTTTATGAGTTAGAATTTCGAAGATGAAATTATTTTAAGGTGGGTAGATTTGTAACTCCCTTTCCCGACTACTTTGAAATATTTCATTTATTATTTTAATTAATTTGAATGGTACATACCCCAATATTGGTTTGTTTAATTTCGTTATGATTATTTTGTTACTGAGGTTATTATTATTTAATATCATTATTTTATTATTTATATTATATTGGTCAGATAATGTGATACTGTATATATATGTAGAGAGAGAGAGAGGAGAGAGAGAGAGAGAGTTATAGAATTATATAGGTATAAATGTGTATGTATATATACATGTATATGGGAGTATATATAGATATATATATGAATATAAATATATATAGGCATATGCTTTGCGTAAATATTTATAAATATATAATTACTTTTTATGTGAATGTTTGTATACATAAATGTTATATATGAGATTGTATATATATAAATACTATAGATGTAAGGTGTATGTATATAGATAAAATACATATGTATTTATATATGTGTAGGTGTATATACATAATATAAATATATATAGGTCCTACGCGAGGAATGGTTAATATAGAGGTTTTATTTAGATTTATAAATACTATAAATATATTGATGCATGGATAAAAAAATATATATGTATAGATAATAAAATATACATATAGATATATTTGTATAAGATAAATAAATGCATATCTATATAGATATATGTGTGGTATATATACATGGATAAATAAAATATATGTATAGATAATAGATTATACTATATTCTATTATACATATAGATATATGTATAGATAATAGAACACTATATAAGTATATACTAAGACCCAAGAGCCCAAAGCCCAGCCCTCAGCTGAACTTTTCCCACACAAACCGAACTACTTCAGCCCCCTGTGCAAACGAACACCCGAGTATATAATATATATATATATATATATATATATATATATATATATATATATATATATATATATATAAAAATATATATATATATATATAAAGACGAAGGAGACCAATCCCGACTACTCCATACCCTAACCTCGACCTACGCCCGCCGACCCCACACTTGGGCGCCTCCTCCCCCCCCCTCCCGCGCGCAGGCGCACGCCACCGCGGGCCGCCGCCGGGACAGCGCACAGGCGCAAAACAGAGGAAGAGCTGCAGTAGCAGCAGGGCTTCGAGCCAGTTTCGTGGCGACGGTTCTTCTTCGTCATTGGGCGGTTGTCCGATCCACCAAAACAGGTTCGACCACAACCTTACCCTCTACAACCCCCTTTAAGTAGTTCGTGATGATTCGCGATGTATGCGAAGAAATCGAATCCCAAAATCGGAGAAAAACCTGATTTTTAGAAGTTAGCAACAGCACTAAAACCCTAAGTTCGCGGTCGATTCTCGACTAGGATAACGCAAACCATAGGAAACCGCTTGAACAGATTTGTTGACAATATATACGAGATGGAAACCCTGTTTTAGATTTATTTTTCATCAATTATATTGCTGTTAAATTAACTTCAAAGTTCGGGAAAAATCTGTTTTAAAAACATTGAAATCGCTCCACACGACGTGCTTCACGCCAATCCGGACGACATGGTCGGGTACCGAA
The DNA here is from genome assembly GCA_029216955.1 of Iris pallida. NCBI lineage: Eukaryota > Viridiplantae > Streptophyta > Magnoliopsida > Asparagales > Iridaceae > Iris > Iris pallida. The sequence goes on along the minus strand of JANAVB010023900.1, from coordinate 22,138 downwards.
AGGATCGAAAGCTGCGTAACGGCTTTGTGGTCGTGTGGGCTTTGACGGAATTCAAATTGGTCGCGTGTGCGCGACGAATTTGATGCGTATCCGTCGAAATTCTCCGTATCGTACACTTTGCAAATTCTCCAATTACTTTGTGCACGTTCGTCAGATCGAGACGAAACTTGCGCCAACATAACCGTATCGTTTTTCTGGTCCTGCATGCCAAGTTTGGTCCAAATCTGAGACAGTCGAATCGAACGTCGTTTTGCGGGCCCCACGGTCCCACTCAACGGGCAATTTTGTGCACGGCCCGCCGAAATCCAACTTTGGACACGCGGTTGGGTTCGTATCGGAAAACTGGATTCGTAGACATGTAGTTTGACGACTTTAGAGACCATTGACTCTGGCACGCTTTTTGGTGCAAAGCGGGTCCAACGGCGGACATCGTTTTTGCCAAAAACTGCCGTTTTGCCCCTGTGTCCAGAATTGGACGTAAGGACAGGCAATCCTAGCTAATTTGACTATTCTGAGATCATTGGTATTGTCTATTTCAGTATCCGGGGACTGTGGTACATGTTTTGACTATTGTGGTATATTGAGTGGTTTGAATCATCGGTTTCACCAGCACAGGACCACAGGCGAGTACAGTTTATTGTCTGCATTTCGATATTGATTTTCACTATATTTCATTGATTAGTCATGGTTATGTCACGCCCCAGAACCAGAATACTGGAGAGCGGGGGCAGACATAGCCAGCTACGTATATTGAAATAGAATACATCTCAACTATACGGTCACGGATGTCTAGATATGAGGGTTTACTACAAGCCAACAGTCTCTTAAGGTCAAGCCTATTGTCTCAATCTCAAGCAAATAAAATAATTACAAGATGTTTGACCACCAAATATACAATAAAAGGCGTCCCAAATATTACATATCAGCTGATCATGAAGCTAGTCGTACAAAATGTTAGGACTAGCAAGAGTTAAGTCATACATGATCAACCCTAGGATTTGTTAATCATGTTTACAGCCCGTAGGCAGACAGTAAGTAAAAGTGCATCGAGCTAACAGGTGCTCGTCGGCTAAACGCCTCAAAAGAATAAATTTACAATAGAGTGAGTGAAACAAAATAGAAAACCCACTCGTAGCCCGGGTTCCTTCTAGTCGCCACCATTGGGCTGGAAGCTTGGTAGATCCTCGGGAGCTGCTCCGAAATCTGGCCACACAAAACCAGCTGGGTCAACCCCAGAAAGAGCAGGTGCCACAAGGGGGGCCACGGAATAAGAACAAAAGCCAGCATTCAGCACAGAAAATCTAATATTAAAACTAAAATTTACGAAAACATGTCAGGATGATATACGACGAGATAACCATGGAACTATTCCGATAGCCAGGTTACAACCCGTAAACCAAACAAGGACCGGGGTTGTAACCTTTCATCTGAACAGAGCTTGGTTTCCCACCATTTATCGGCAAGATAAGTAATGCAAGAAATCAAGACAGGGAGCAATCTTGCATGGGATCAAGACATGACTAGACTGGTTATACCTCATTCAATCAATCACGGCCAAGCAGCTACTACGGCTTACTACTTTAACTAACTAGGGTTATCACAGGCCTAATTACTAACAAGATGCAGTGAGATTGTTCCACAGCCACAAGCCCTGCAGACCATCCAGGCTACCCAGGACGAAAGATTAGGGTTAAATTCAGGTGGGTACATTGTCCAGGAGACAAATGTACCCTTAGGTGACTTAGAGGGTGCAACACTCGACGGTGCGCTGGAAATGTGCCCTACTCGACGGCAGGCTACAGATCCCAAGAGCGCCCAGGTAACGGGATTGCCTGTAGCTGTGTCATCTCTTCATGACTACTGTGTTATTCTAGTTATTAGCCTTAATCCATTTTAGTAGGTACTCCTGACCGTGGTACTCAGGAGTTCCTTCCTAGACATGATGCAAGACAGGACAAGTGGATTTAACAAGCAAGCAAGAAGAACCACCCACGGTGTCAAGGCAGGTCAAGTTAGGTTATCGAGATAAATCATGTCAGGGTACTTGTCAGGAGTGCGCCACGACGGGCCACTATCATGTCAGGTTGGTCATGTCAGGAGTGCACCACTACGGGTCACTGTCGTGTTATGCTAGTTCCTTGTCATACCGTGCCATGTACCATAGTCATTCCAACATATTAAGTAAAATCAAGTTCATGACAAAAGGCGTAAGGATATAAAATGGGCATGAAATATCTAATAAAATATCAATAAACAGGACCATAGAAAAGCCAAGCTTAAAGAAATAAAACCAAAACTCCAAGAGCCAAGGGGGTTAAGCAAGGGTCAGGGGAGCAGCGTACGAAAAGTCACGCACGCTGAGGGCAACGTAGGTGAAAAAGTTACGCACGCTGAGAGAGCAGTGTACGTGAGAGTCACGCACGCTGAGGGCAGCGTAGGTGAAAAGTCACGCACGCTGAGAGAGCAGTGTACGTGAAAGTCACGCACGCTACAGGGAGCAGCTGCGTGAAAAGTCACGCACGCTCAAGGAGCAGTGTGCGTGAAAAGTCACGCACGCTCAAGGGAACAGTGTGCGTAAAAAGTCACGCACGCTCAAGGGAACAGTGTACGTGAAAGTCACGCACGCTCAAGGAGCAGTGTGCGTGAAAAGTCACGCACGCTCAAGGGAACAGTGTGCGTGAAAAGTCACGCACGCTCAAGGAAACAGTGTACGTGAAAGTCACGCACGCTCAAGGAGCAGTGTGCGTGAAAAGTCACGCACGCTCAAGGGAACAGTGTACGTGAAAAGTCACGCACGCTCAAGGGAGCAGCTGCGTGAAAAGTCACGCACGCTCAAGGAGACACGCTTCCAACAGGGAGCGTACTCAAGTCTGCGTACGCAGCACTAAAGAGCGCGCGTAGCTCAGTGTGCGTAAGCTAAACAGCTATGCGCACTGCTCACTGTCTTCTCCAAACAGCAAGAACATATGGCTGAAACCTAAACTTCAAAAGTTCATAACTTGGTCATCCGAACTCTAAATTCGGATTTCCAAGGCTCCAACTGGAGTGAAACTGAAAGCTCTTCCACATGGAAACATCAGAACTCAAAGAAAACCAACCAAAAAAAAGGATCAAAACATGCAAAATCCAAAAAATAGCAATAACTTAGATCTACATCAATAGAGACTCCAAATCATAAAAACCTAAGAACTAATGTTGATCTCCATGTCCTAAACTAGCAAATGGACAAAGAAAAGAGGGTCCTCATGTAGTGGCAAGATGCACTTGCCTAAGGGTTGGGGAGTTGTATGGAGGAAGAAGAAGAAGAATAAATTAATGGTGGTTATGAAGAGAGAGAAGAGGTTGGTGGAATATAAAGAGGGTGTTGTGGTGTGTTTGAGGGTGGAGCTTAGGGCTAGGGTGTTCCAACACAAAACTGAACCAAACCAAACCATCCCCAATAAAATCGAGCCAAGCCAAAACCCAAAATACGAGAAATACCGAAATTCCACAAGTCGAGAAAAATAAAATACATGCTGAAATCCAGATACGAGTATAAACACGAAATACAGGAAATACGGGAAATGAGGGTGACAACTCTACCCACCTTAAAAGAATTTTGTCCTCGGAATTTAATCAAGGAGCTAGAGATTGTCACGACAAGCTACACTAAGCACAGGCAAGTTACACTAAGCAGTCCAATCATACAATCATACAATGCAAGCAAGAAAGGGAAAATGTAAGGCATAAGAAAGACATTATACCTCACGAGTCAAACAGGTAGGGATATCGCGATCGGATGTCGTCCTCACGCTTCCACGTTGACTCACCTAGAGAGTGATGATCCCAAGCAACACGGACTAATTTAATAGTCTTGTTCTTGAGTATCTTTTCCCTCCGGTCCAAAATAGACACGGGCCTCTCCTCATACGAAAGGTTGGTACCAACAACCAATTCCGAATGGTCTAGGATGTGGCTCGGGTCCGAAATATATCGTCGTAATTGGGAAACATGGAATACATCATGCACCTCACTTAGCGACGGCGGAAGAGCGAGACGATAGGATACATCTCCTACTCGTTCTAGAATATCGAACGGCCCTATATACCTAGGACTAAGCTTTCCCCGCACGCCTTAACGAATGACGCTGCGGTTAGGCGAGATCCTAAGGAATACATGGTCGCCGACAGCAAATTCTAAGGGACGTCGATGAGCATCGGCCCAATGGCGCTGGCGGTCCTGGGCAACTCAGAGGTGATCTCTGACCTTCCTGACCACTTCAACAGTCTGGGAAATCAATTCGGGTCCGAGCATCTGCCTCTCCCCGACATCGTCCCATGCTAGCGGGGATCTGTACTTCCTGCCATAAAGAGCCTCGAAGGGTACCATCTGGATACTGGCCTGATAACTGTTATTGTACGAGAATTCCACCAGGTGCAGATGATTCTCCCATGAACCACCGAAGTCAAGGGTAAAGGATCTCAACATATCTTCAAGAGTTTGGATTGTGTGCTCTGATTGACCATCCGTCTGCGGATGATAAGCTGAGCTGAACTGAAGGTGAGTCCCCAAACTCTTCTGCAAGCTGCGCCAAAAGTGTGATGTGAATCTTGAATCCCTGTCCGAGGTGATGCTGACTGGCACACCATGAAGCCTGACGATCTGCCTGAGATACATCTCTGCTAGCTGTGCCGTCGACTGTCCAACTCTGTATGGGAGAAAGTGTGCCACCTTGGTAAGCCTGTCCACAATTACCCAAATAGCATCTCTGCCGGCCGGAGATCTGGGCAATCCGGTCACGAAATCCATGGTTATATGTTTCCATTTCCATTCTGGGATCGGTAAGGGTTGAAGAAGTCCAGCGGGCCTCTGATGTTCAGCTTTAACCTGTTGGTAAACCAAACACCGAGAGACAAACCGGCCTATCTCCCTCTTCATGCCATTCCACCAAAAATACTGACGAATATCACGGTACATCTTCGTACCACCCGGATAAATAGAATATTGTGAACTGTGGGCTTCTGCCATGACTTTCTGTCTGATATCTCCACTAGGTACACAAAGACGAGTGCCGTGCCGAAGTGTACCGTCTTCATGGATACATAATTCTGGCCTTCTTCCTGCTTCACACTCTGCTCTGAGTCGCTGGATCTTGGAATCTGTTGACTGTGCCACCCGGATTCTCTCAACTATGCTGGACTAAACCTGTAAACTGGCCATCAATGCCACACTGGTAGGAAGAACCACTTCAATTCCCATCTTCTGAAGATCTGCCAATAATTCTGGTTGTGCCGTCAGGAAATAAACTCCGGCTCTCCTGCTCAATGCATCTGCTACAACGTTGGCCTTCCCGGGATGATACTGCAAATCCACATCATAGTCCACCAATAACTCGAGCCATCTTCGCTGCCGCATATTAAGGTCCTTCTGGGTGAAAACATACTTCAGGCTCTTATGATCAGCAAAGATCTCCACTCTATCTCCGTACAAGTAGAGTCTCCACAACTTCAAAGCAAACACTACCGCCGCCAATTCCAAGTCGTGGGTCGGGTAATTCTTCTCATGATCACGAAGTTGGCGTGACGCATAAGATATTACCTTCCCATGCTGCATCAAGACACACCCCAATCCTCTGCCTGAAGCGTCGCAATAAACTGTGAATCCTCCGGTCCCATCTGGAAGGGTGAGAATGGGAGCCGTTATCAACCCTCGCTTCAACTTCTCAAATGATTCCTGACACTCTGCAGTCCAAATAAACGGCACATCCTTGCGGGTCAACTGGGTCATCGGCGCTGAAATCCTCGTAAAATCTGAAACGAACCGCCGGTAGTAGCCGGCCAATCCAAAGAAGCTGCGAACCTCTGCCACTGAGCTGGGTACCGGCCATGACTCGATAGCCACAATCTTCTGGGGATCCACTTCCACTCCTCCTCGGATAATGATGTGACCCAAGTACGAAATGCGATCGAGCCAGAACTCGTATTTACTGAACTTGGCGTACAACTGATGCTCCCGAAGCGTCTGAAGGACGACTCTGAGATGCTGCTCATGCTCTGCTTCACTCTTACTGTAGACCAGGATGTCATCTAGGAACACAATCACGAACTGATCCAAGTAAGGCATGAAAATATGATTCATGAGGTCCATGAATACGGCTGACGCATTGGTCGTACCAAAGGGCATAACAAGGAACTCCTAATGCCCAAACCTAGATCGAAAAGCTGTCTTCGGGATGTCCTGCTCTCTGACTCTGATCTGGTGGTATCTTGATCGCAAGTCTATCTTCGAAAATACTGAAGCCCCTCTAAGTTGATCAAACAAGTCATCTATCCTCGGGAGAGGGTATCTGTTCTTGATTGTCACCGAGTTCAAAGTACGATAATCTACACATAACCTGGATGTACCATCCTTCTTTTTCATAAGAAGCATCGGGGCTCCCCAAGGCGATCCACTTGCACGAATGAATCCCTTGGTCCTGAGTTCTTCAATATCTTGTACAAAATCTCTAACTCTGAAGGCGCCATTCTGTAGACTCGCTCTGATACTGGTGCTGTCCCGGGGATCAAGTCTATAGTGAACTCAATCTCCCGCTCCGGCGGCATCCCTGGAAGCTCCTCTGGAAAGACATCTGGAAAACTCTTCAACTATCCTGGGCAACTGAACTGCTGCTACTGCCATCCGCAATGCTGGGGAAGATGGCTCCACTGCGCCTCTGGAAAATGAAAACTCTGGCTCGCCGGGGATACTAAAGACAACTTTGCCAATATGGCAGTCTATCCTAGCATACTGGTTCCTCAACCAATCCATGCCTAGGACTACTTCATAGTCTGCCATAGGAAACTCTATGAATCTAGCGGGGAACTCTCTACCGCTAACTACGATCCGACACGAGGAAAACACTCGATCTACTCCCACAAGACCATTTACCAGTAAGTATATTGAGCCTCACTGATAATGACTCGGGATCCAATCCTATCCGTGTCGCGAATCGTGCAGACATGAATGAATGCGATGCACCAGAATCAAACAATACCGAAGCTGGAAAGGAGTTGACGAGAATAGTACCTGCCACAACCTCACCTGGTGCAACTTCTTCTTCCATAGCCATCATCATGGCCTGACCTCTAGCTGCGGGTCCCCTCTGCTGGAAACCTCTCTACCTATTCTGGGTCTGAGCTTGGGCTTGTGCATACTGCTGGGGGTGCTGTTGCTGGAATGCCTGAGACTGAGGCGGCAAGGGCCTCGAAGACTGATACTGCTGCTGCTGAACCGGTGCTGGGGCCGATCCTCTCACCGAAGAGCTAGAAGGGTTGGATGCTGATGAACCACCCCTGTTCGGGCAAGCCCCTATCTTATGATCTGCTGCTCCACAAGCCAGGCACAATCCCTGCGCCCTGCGACAATCTGCCACTACATGGCCTGGCTTCCCACAATGAGAACATCCCATCGCGGAAGCCTGCTTCTGCTTCTGCTGCTGCGGGTACATCGGGGTCGAATGCTGAACCGACGTTACTGAGGCCGCCCGCCTCGGAGTTCCAATGGTCAATCCCCTAGCTGCCGGGACTGGAGCTGATGATTGGTGCATCTGACTGTGGGACCGCTTCCTGCTTTCGGTCCTATCCACGATCCTCTGGGAGGTGTACTCATGCCTCCTTCTCAAGACCGCATCGAACGTCTGGTGCTCGAACTGCTCAACTGCCAACAAGATCTCTAAATGCAGTCCCTGCTGGAACCGCTGGGCCCTATCAAACTCGGTCGCCACCAAGGTGGGGGCAAACCTACTGAGTCTAGAAAACTCCGATGCATAACTGTCGACTGTTCTGCCTCCTTACTTCAAGTTGGTAAATCTGGTCTGCAGGTCGTACCGAGCTACAGCATCGAAATACTTCGTCTGGAATCTCTCTCTAAACACTGCACAAGCAATGTGTGCCACTAATCCCATCACCTGTGTCGCCCACCAATTGCGAGCTAAGTCCAACAACTGTAGGCGTACCACCGCCACCTTCTCATTCTCAGGTGTCCTAGCTGCTTCCAGAACCACCTCGGTATCCTGAAGCCATGCATCCGCGGCAATCGCATCCTCGGTGCCGTCGAAGAAAGGAGGGTTCAAGCGCTTGAAGCTGTTGGCCGCCTGGTTCCCTGGATGTCTGCCTTGGGTCAAAGCATCTTGAACTGTCTGGTGCAGGGCGTCGCTTCGACGATCCTGGAAAGCTATCAAGGTTCTGATGAGGCCTACCAAGGTACCATCATCGGGCTCTGCGGGCTGAACGGGCCAAACTGGTGACTCTCCTCCAGTAGGTATCACTCTGGAGGCGACTCCGGAATGCTGGGCTTGATCTCCGGGTTGCTGCTGGTCCACGGGAGGTGCTCCTCCTTGCTGATCGATAGGGTCAGGTACAGTGCCGCTGAGGAAGACGACACAGAGAAATAATAAGGAAGGACCAGGACAGATCAACGATACAAGCATATAATCAGGACAAGAATTTTAGGGATTTAAAAATACGGGCGGAGATCAAGGGCGAATACTGATTGAGACATCTATTCGGTAAACCCTCACATTTCTTGATTGACAAGACCTGCATGGGCCACCACTTAAACCATGTCACGCCCCAGAACCAGAATACTGGAGAGCGGGGGCAGACATAGCCAGCTACGTATATTGAAATAGAATACATCTCAACTATACGGTCACGGCTGTCTAGATATGAGGGTTTACTACAAGCCAACAGTATCTTAAGGTCAAGCCTATTGTCTCAATCTCAAGCAAATAAAATAATTACAAGATGTTTGACCACCAAATATACAATAAAAGGCGTCCCAAATATTACATATCAGCTGATCATGAAGCTAGTCGTACAAAATGTTAGGACTAGCAAAAGTTAAGTCATACATGATCAACCCTAGGATTTGTTAATCATGTTTACAGCCCATAGGCAGACAGTAAGTAAAAGTCCATCGAGCTAACGGGTGCTCGTCGGCTAAACGCCTCAAAAGAATAAATTTACAATAGAGTGAATGAAACAAAATAGAAAACCCACTCGTAGCCCGGGTTCCTTCTAGTCGCCACCATTGGGCTGGAAGCTTGGTAGATCCTCGGGAGCTGCTCCGAAATCTGGCCACACAAAACCAGCTGGGTCAACCCCAGAAAGAGCAAGTGCCACAAGGGGGGCCACGGAATAAGAACAAAAGCAAGCATTCAGCACAGAAAATCTAATATTAAAACTAAAATTTACGAAAATATGTCAGGATGATATACGACGAGATAACCATGGAACTATTCCGATAGCCAGGTTACAACCCGTAAACCAAACAAGGACCGGGGTTGTAACCTTTCGTCTGAATAGAGCTTGGTTTCCCACCATTTATCAGCAAGATAAGTAATGCAAGAAATCAAGACAGGGAGCAATCTTGCATGGGATCAAGACATGACTAGACTGGTTATACCTCATTCAATCAATCACGGCCAAGCAGCTACTACGGCTTACTACTTTAACTAACTAGGGTTATCACAGGCCTAATTACTAACAAGATGCAGTGAGATTGTTCCATAGCCACAAGCCCTGCAGACCATCCAGGCTACCCAGGATGAAAGATTAGGGTTGAATTCAGGTGGGTACATTGTCCAGGAGACAAATATACCCTTAGGTGACTTAGAGGGTGCAACACTCGACGGTGCGCTGGAAATGTGCCCTACTCGACGGCAGGCTACAGATCCCAAGAGTGCCCAGGTAACGGGATTGCCTGTAGCTGTGTCATCTCTTCATGACTACTGTGTTATTCTAGTTATTAGCCTTAATCCATTTTAGTAGGTACTCCTGACCGTGGTACTCAGGAGTTCCCTCCTAGACATGATGCAAGACATGACAAGTGGATTTAACAAGCAAGCAAGAAGAACCACCCACGGTGTCAAGGCAGGTCAAGTTAGGTTATCGAGATAAATCATGTCAGGGTACTTGTCAGGAGTGCGCCACGACGGGCCACTATCATGTCAGGTTGGTCATGTCAGGAGTGCACCACTACGGGTCACTGTCGTGTTATGCTAGTTCCTTATCATACCGTGCCATGTACCATAGTCATTCCAACATATTAAGTGAAATATCTAATAAAATATCAATAAACAGGACCATAGAAAAGCCAAGCTTAAAGAAATAAAACCAAAACTCCAAGAGCCAAGGGGGTTAAGCAAGGGTCAGGGGAGCAGCGTACGAAAAGTCACGCATGCTGAGGGCAACGTAGGTGAAAAAGTCACGCACGCTGAGAGAGCAGTGTACGTAAGAGTCATGCACGCTGAGGGCAGCGTAGGTGAAAAGTCACGCACGCTGAGAGAGCAGTGTACGTGAAAGTCACGCACGCTACAGGGAGCAGCTGCGTGAAAAGTCACGCACGCTCAAGGAGCAGTGTGCGTGAAAAGTCACGCACGCTCAAGGGAACAGTGTGCGTGAAAAGTCACGCACGCTCAAGGGAACAGTGTACGTGAAAGTCACGCACGCTCAAGGAGCAGTGTGCGTGAAAAGTCACGCACGCTCAAGGGAACAGTGTGCGTGAAAAGTCACGCACGCTCAAGGGAACAGTGTACGTGAAAGTCACGCACGCTCAAGGGAGCAGTGTGTGAAAAGTCACGCACGCTCAAGGAGACACGCTTCCAACAGGGAGCGTACTCAAGTCTGCGTACGCAGCGCTAAAGAGCGCACGTAGCTCAGTGTGCGTAAGCTAAACAGCTATGCGCACTGCTCACTGTCTTCTCCAAACAGCAAGAACATATGGCTGAAACCTAAACTTCAAAAGTTCATAACTTGGTCATCCGAACTCCAAATCCGGATTTCCATGGCTCCAACTGGAGTGAAACTGAAAGCTCTTCCACATGGAAATATCAGAACTCAAAGAAAACCAACCAAAAAAAAGGATCAAAACATGCAAAATCCAAAAAATAGCAATAACTTAGATCTACATCAACAGAGACTCCAAATCATAAAAACCCAAGAACTAATGTTGATCTCTATGTCCTAAACTAGCAAATGGACCAAGAAAAGAGGGTCCTCATGTAGTGGCAAGATGCACTTGCCTAAGGGTTGGGGAGTTGTGTGGAGGAGGAAGAAGAAGAAGAAATTAATGGTGGTTATGAAGAGAGAGAAGAGGTTGGTGGAATATAAAGAGGGTGTTGTGGTGTGTTTGAGGGTGGAGCTTAGAGCTAGGGTGTTCCAACACAAAATCGAACCAAACCAAACCATCCCCAATAAAACCGAGCCAAGCCAAAACCCAAAATAAGAGAAATACCAAAATTCCACAAGTCGAAAAAAATAAAATACATGCTGAAATCCAGATACGAGTATAAACACGAAATACGGGAAATACGAGAAATGAGGGTGACAACTATGTGATTATTTTCTATTATAAATTGTTGAGTCGGGAATGAGAAGTACCAAGGATGTGTGATCTGACCTTAAACCATGTAGACCGTGTAGACCGTGTTGCATTTATTTCTTGTAGACCGTGTAGACAGTGTTTTATTTACTTCTTGTAGACAGTATAGACAGTGTTTTATTTATTACAAAGTAGACAGTGTAGATCGTGTTTATTATTGCATTTAAACTGTGTAGTTAGTGATTATTATTCTGTATACAGTGTTTCTTTATTGTTATATTTTCTGTAGACCGTGTAACTGTAGACCGTGTGAAAAAGTATATTGGTCTATTTATTACTATTGATTTTTCTTACGGCTTTACTGTTTATTTTTCAAACCCATGATTGATGTCTAACCTTTGTTTTATAGTCATCTTCTTTATTTAAAATTGTATTCAGTGAATTGTGCTCATTCCATTCCTGACTGGAAACCAACATTTTCAGGTTAGCCGTGGATTTACTTAGCTTGGGGAATGACGGGAATACTTACAGACAAGAACCTAGAGACTAGCTAGATAGTTGAGTTGTAGTCATTCATTTATTTGTACAAGTTTATATTTTTCTACAGATGTAAAACTTGTGCTTTTGTAAATTAAATTAATTTGTGAATGAGCATTATTTGTGATTTGATCTTCATGGCCGTGACAGCGTTCTACCGCCGACACTGCGGCGTAGGCTGGCTTGGACACGTCTCGTATCCGTTTTAAAAAAAAACGGGTGGGGGTCGTGACAATGTCTGCATGATTCGCGACACGGATAGGATTGGAGCCCGAGTCATTATAAGTGAGGCTTAATATACTTACTGGTAATGGTCTTGTGGGAGTAGATCGAGTATTTTCCTCGTATCGGATCGTAGTTAGCGGTAGAGAGTTCCCCGCTAGATTTATAGAATTTCCTATGGCAGACTATGATGTAGTCTTAGGCATGGATTGGTTGAGGAACCAGTATGCTAGGATAGACTGCCATGTTGGCAGGGTTATCTTTAGTATTCCAGGCGAGCCAGAGTTTTCATTTTCTAGATGTCACGACCCGGTCCCCAAACACTATGATCCTTGAATCGGCTTTATGCCTTCCTATGGTCTTTTGGATAGAGTCCTGAGGTTGACATTATAGACGCTCTGGTACAATGAAAAGATAAGGGGCAGCCCTTTACTCGATGTTCGGCAGATCCACATACCAAACATTTTCCAAATCTCTTGCGACAAATATTGGCTTGGTGACCAGGCCTTTTGCAGTAGGCACAAGTCAAAAGCTTCTTGCAATATGATTGCCGGACAGGGCCCAAATATCTTCTAGATTCATGGGTATCCCTCCTAGGACGAGGTTCCATTCCAACTTGGTTTAAAAATGACTAAAGTTGCATCGATGATATTCTTCATGACTTCTCTCGTGATATCCATCTGTTCAGTTTGAATCTTCTGGCACTCCAGGATTTCTTGAAATAGGGCAACCATCGCTGATACTGGTGAAACAACAGGAGTGGGTATTTCCTCAAGAAAAAATAACCCAGTTTGAGAAGAGGTAGGATTCGACAGTGTAGTAAAAACTTTACTGGATGATTTGTAGGAATGATCAATGAGCTGGTGGGGTGTAAAGCTCGAACTTGGTTGAAGAGGCGGGGTTCGATCCGGAGATGACACCACATCGCCATCAAAGTTGGTTTTGTCAATGGTCATGCTCTGGAAGGTTTAGGATGCAAACATAAGCAAGGTATCCTACCAGTCTATAATCAAAATATTTATCATATATATAATCGGTCCTAAATTGTGGCAACTTGGTGTTCTAGTATTCTAACTGTTTTCTTAGGTTTTCCTAAGTTGTTGATTGATTTAGACCTGCATGGGCCACCACTAAAAACATGTCACGACCCGGTCCCCAAATAATTGGGTCGAATCGGATCATGCCCAGCCTGCACCGTTGATGAGACGGCGGCAGTAAGCTGTAATCCATGTGCAGGTTATTCAACAACATTTAAGACTAAAATTGCCACAATAACATTTATTCGATAATAAAAACTTGTCCAGTACAAAAGTTTAAAGACCATAAACTGAAGTAAATCTAACTAACACCAACAGCATCTAAGGAGACGCCGTGCCATCATCATCAGGTAGTACCGCCGGGTACAAGTCAGGATTGTTGAACAATAGCTCTGAGTCCTCAGATACTCTGGAATAGGTCATCCTCAGTGTAACCTAAAAATGTTGGTCTCCAGTCAGGAGGGAGCAAAGTACAATTATAAAAATCTACAATTCAACTAATAATTAGCAATTTGCAATTATGAACAATTTAGAAATGCAATATTTTCCAACAGTTCTACAATTGAAAATATGTGATTTGAGTAAGTAACGACTATGACCGGTTTGGGATGATTCACTGATATGGTCCAGCCTATCCCCGTCTGTGAGAGGGGTAAGCTCGTACAATTAGATTCAATTAGATTCAATGAGGGGTATTAGTCATAGACGCTACACTACTCCCCCAATATCCCGAGTCAATTAGATTCAATGAGGCAATGAGATAATAACAATCAATACTCTAGGAGAGAGTTCCGTGTATAAATGTGGTTTAAGCATGCAAGATTACTATTACTAATTAAGTTGCAAACAATCACAACTGTACTTGCCTTAAACTTGATCAAACTGGAGAGTCGGTACTTCGGGGTTAACAGTCAGAAACCTCCTCGAACCCTACATTCCGGAAACTTATTTCAGAAGCAATCACAAGTTATCTTGTTACAATCTCTATTTGTCTTTCCTAGTCAATTTTAGTTAACCACAACGTTTACTAGTGCGTTGTTTTAGAAAGTCAAAATTACTTTGGTTTTTCGAGAAAACTTGTATTTTATCAAATTACGTACAAAACTTGGTATATATTCATTTGAAAACTTTGACTTAAAATATAAAGAATAAATTTTCTTTTCCTTAAAAAAATGAGAAAATCATGAGTTTATAATATCTTTAATTTTCCTACGCTTTCCACAAACCCAGAACATAAAATAAAATTATTTCCTACTTATTACAGGCCTGGGCTTATGCCCCTTACAATTACAATAAATTGAAATAAGAAAAGAAACTGGTTAGTCCGAAAAATTACCTACAATTTAACAAAAGTAAATTTCCAAAATATTATTTAAAAATTATAAGTCTCAGACTCTGGTCCAACTTCATTTTCAACTACTCTGCCTCAACGTCCGGTCGAATCGGTGCGTTTGCATTTCGTTGGGGCCCAGTAACCAATTATGGTTGTCGCCCAAAATACCAAAATCATTTTAAAACCATTTTATTAATTTTTTTTCCGAAAATTTCGGCAGTATTCCCTTTGTTTTCGGTCAACCCAAGAACTGGGAGTGCTTCCGTTAACCTGCAAAATAATCCCAAACCCGATATTTATATAACCATCCATATAGAAATACTTTTCCAAAGCCAATCCAGCATTTATATGTAACCGAATAACCAAATAGTACTAAGGAACCCAATAAACCAACCCAACAGAAACCATCTTTCCAAGAGGAAAAATATTTCCATCACAAGTATAAAACCAAAATCTCCAACAGAACCTAAAGAAAAACTTCATACCATTATCCAAACTTTATTCTCATAGCAAAGAACCCAGTATATATATATGTATATAAATCCGAAACTCTGAATCAGAGAACAGAACCTCCATATGTTTTACGTATAAAAATCAGATTTCCAAATTATCCCGCAAATTCTCGGAAAACCCGAGAATGAAACGAAAATCCCGAAATCATCGAAAAAACCCACAGAAAATCCACATCAATATTTTCCTAAAGAGGAAGAATCTACTGAAAGAAATTCCGAATCCGTCGGAAAATTCCGAAACCAAAAACGGAACGGAACGAAACCGAAATCCCGAATTCCCACAGGAATTGGGTTGGACCAATATCATCATAGACAGTAAAAGAATTTATCGGGTCAGAGTGTACCGAAACCGAAGCGGAACGGAACCGTCACAGTGCGGAAACGGAGACGGAGACACCGTCAGCACGTACCGAACCACGCGGTCAGCGCCGGGGAGTAGATCGGAACAGCAGAGGGGCGCGCGGGGTTGAACGTCGGCGATCGGACGGCTGGGGTGCGCCGGTCGGATGGCCCGGTAAGGGGCCGCGGGGCTCGGGTCGGAGTTCGCCGGAAAATTGGGGGTTAGGGCACGGGAGTGAGGAGTGATGGTGATGAGGGAAAAAAGATGGAGGAGGAGAGCTTAAATAGGAAGGGGGTGCAGTTACCGGAATGGGAGAGGAGGAGTTGGCCGTTCGGCCGGTCGGGGAGGCTAGGGGTCGGCGTCGGGTGGCTAACCGAGAGGACCAAGCGTCTTCGATTCCAAAAAGAAACCAACAGGACAACTAATGAGAATTTTAGTTCTCAACTTCTCTCTCTCTCATATATTAAGTTTAGTGTTAAAAGGCTAATGGGCTTAAAGAGGCTTGGGTTTGGAAATGAATCCCTTCAGAGCTTTTAAGCTCTAAAACTAAGGAAATTAATTCCAAAGCTTTCGCACAGCAAGCTTTTAGAGCTTAAACTCAAAAACTAAAGGCTTGGTAAGGCTTGGTTTTGAACAATTGGGTTTGGCCCAATTAATTGATTTGGCTATTGGGCCTAAAGGCTTGGGCCTAAAGATTAAAAGGGTTAATATTTGGGCTTACAAAATCATAATTTCTTTTTTTTTAGAAAATTTACAACATAATTTTAAATCTTTATTTAATCTAAAATTGATTTATGTCTTAGGATTCTAACCGGGTTCGGGTCTGGACTGTCAATCAAAATTCCTTGTTTAACAATTTTGAAAAGAATATATTTTTTTTTTCTAAACTCTTACATAATATTATTTTATAAATTTACAACACATTATTTAAAATAATTAAAATAATTACTAATATTAAATTGATAACATTACTTAGAAAAATTTAATTAGCAAATAGAAATTGTAGTCTAGAAATTTACGGGTTTCACAACCTTTCCTTCTTAGAAAATTTCGTCCTCGAAATTTAAAGAGTTGGGTATGATAGGAATACAGTTTACTATAATTAAGCAGGTACGATACTACGCTCGTAACTCAAATTCAAACAATAAGAATTTCCAATGTAATCGTGGATGAGACGGTTTAGGGACAACTTTAATTATGTCACAAACCACAAAAATAAAAGATAAAAGCGAACCAAAGTGTATGAGGTTGATCAGACCATCATGTACCGGTTCTGATTAGACAATATTTTTAATGGAGGCCTCCAATAAGATACTGTCATGATCAAGCTCGAGAAAGAAATAGCTTGCAAAACTAGGCTAACTAGCAACATATGTCAAGTTCAAAACGAAAAAAATAAAGATTGAAGGAAAATAGGAATTAAGATGGCTCAAATTTTCTGATCTTCTTCTCACCTCTGACTACTCTTGCTACTGGTCTCTCTGGCACTGTAAGACTTAATCTTCTCTCTAGCTCCGAATGATCCAAAACATTACTCGGATTCAAAAATCTTCGCAAAGACGCCATCCCAATGCTTCTGTCTATCTTGGCAATCCTGAGCTTGTCTCTAACTCTACTGCGTCAGTCGCCTACATCGTCTCATGCAAGTAGTGTACAAAGATAAATGATCTTTCCCAAGACCCTCCAAATTTCAAGACGCAAAATCTAATCTAACATATCTTCAAACGTCTGGATTATCTTCTTTGATTGTCTGCCGGTTTATACTCCATAAGTCCAGTAAGTGTGCCTCTCGTACAATACTGCCACCTTCTTAATAGTTAAACAAAATTTAAGGGAATGAAGTGAGCTGACTTAGTCAGTCAGTCCACATTACTCCAATTGATGTACTTTCCTTCTTGGAAACAAAACAATCCTGACACTGAATCCATCGTTATGTGCTTCTACTTCCACTCCAAATTGTCCAGCGACTGTAGAAATCTCTCCGCTAAATTCCTCATGTTGACAATTATCTAACTCCATACTTGGAATTTGTCCTCCTTC
This sequence comes from Iris pallida, assembly GCA_029216955.1. Classification (NCBI taxonomy): domain Eukaryota; kingdom Viridiplantae; phylum Streptophyta; class Magnoliopsida; order Asparagales; family Iridaceae; genus Iris; species Iris pallida. The sequence goes on along the minus strand of JANAVB010023900.1, from coordinate 4,777 downwards.
ATTCCATAACACCAATTAATGGTACACATATCCCGATACATTGTATGGAATACTGTGACTGGTGCATTTCCTTTATTAGTTCGTTCCTCAGTTTGTCAGATGGTACACAGAGCCTCGTATCATTCTTCAGAGCTCCATCCTTGGTTATTAAGAAACCCTCAAGTGTTTTCGCCAACACTTGATCTCTCGGCTTGTAAAGTGCCTCTTCTTGAAACTGAGTCTCCTTGATCTTGTCCATCAGAGTCGAGCTCACTTGCAACTTTATTAGCACTAAATCATTATCCAACTCCGTCCTTCTATTTCCAGACAGCATAATCTCCAGTCAAAACTTCTTGATATCTTTTAGCAGATGCCTCTCCTTGTTTAAAAACTTCGCCATCGGTATCAGCTACCACATATAATCAGTATTGCAGATCGATATTGAAATCCTTCATCAGCTTCTGTCATCTTCGTTGCCTAATGTTCAACTCTCTCTGAATGAAGACATATTTCAGACTTTTGTAGTCCGTATATATTTTCACTCCCTTTCCATAAAATAATACTTCCATAGCTTCAAAGCAAAGATAATTACATCAAGTTCCAAATTAAGTGTGGGATAGTTCTTCTCATGAGTCCGTAATTGCTTAGATACATAAGCAATTATTTTCCCATGTTGTTGAATAACGCAACCCAAACCTTTTTCAGAAATATTACTGTAGATTAAGAAATCACCGTTTCTTGCGGTAGCGCAAGGATTGGTGCAGTGATAAACCTCTTTTTCAGCTCCTCGAATGCTGCTTGGCAGTCCTCCGTCCAGATGAACTCTTCATTTTTCCGAGTCAGCTTCGTCATAGGTTCAGCAATCTTGGCGAATTCCTTCACAACTTCCGGTATTAGTCAGCCGTAACTTCAGCTACTGAATCTTGGTATACCATTTCTCCACAGTGGCTATCTTCTTGAGATTCTTCGAAATTCTTCTCTTGTGACAATATGGGCAAAACCACCTTGTCTAAGAAAATTCACTTTTAGTTAGCTTTTCTTTTTTCCAAAACTTTTCTCATATACTCTTCATGCTCTTCTTCAGTCTTCGAGTATATCGGAATGTCATCTATTGAGAAGACAACAAACTGATTCAAATACTCATAAAAGACTTCGTTCATGAGATTCATGAACACAACAGGAGCATTTGTCAGTCCAAACGACATGACCAACAACTATCCATAATTGAATGCCGTTATAGGAATTGTCCTCTTTCCTGACCTTGATCTGTTGGTAGTCAGATCTGAGGTCGATCTTGGACAACACCTAAAGTTCACTCAAACTGATTCAAACAGATTATCAATCTGGGAAAAAGGGTACTTGTTCTTCAGTGCCCGATAGTCGATGCACATCCGTACTATTCCATCCTTCTTGGACACAAGTGCTCCCTAGGGTGAAGCTCCGTCTTGAATGAATCTTAAAGTCTTTAGTCCATTGATCTGATCCTTCATCTTCTTGGCTTCCTTCAGGTTGATTCTATAGCATCCCTTAGAGATAGGAAAAGAGCCGAGAACTAGGTCAATGGTGAATTCTATGTCTTTATCTAGGGTAACCCAAGAAGACTATGAGAAAACATCTACCATGAAGGTGTAACTAAGAATTTTATTCATATGGAGAATTACAGCAAAATAACTCTCATGATTGTTCTAAGAACATCTTGTTACAGCTTCTTAATAGATATTGCTACACAGTGGTCTTAGGTACTAATCTTCATGGCTCTGGCTCTTGTATGAGCAGTCTCCAACTGCTTCAACTTCTATGATCCTTGAATCGGCTTTATGCCTTCCTATGGTCTTTTGGATAGAGTCCTGAGGTTGACATTATAGACGCTCTGGTACAATGAAAAGATAAGGGGCAGCCCTTTACTCGATGTTCGGCAGATCCACATACCAAACATTTTCCAAATCTCTTGCGACAAATATTGGCTTGGTGACCAGGCCTTTTGCAGTAGGCACAAGTCAAAAGCTTCTTGCAATATGATTGTCGGACAGGGCCCAAATATCTTCTAGATTCATGGGTATCCCTCCTAGGACGAGGTTCCATTCCAACTTGGTTTAAAAATGACTAAAGTTGCATCGATGATATTCTTCATGACTTCTCTCGTGATATCCATCTGTTCAGTTTGAATCTTCTGGCACTCCAGGATTTCTTGAAATAGAGCAACCATCGCTGATACTGGTGAAACAACAGGAGTGGGTATTTCCTCAAAGAAAAATAACCCAGTTTGAGAAGAGGTAGGATTCGACAGTGTAGTGAAAACTTCACTGGATGATTTGTAGGAATGATCAATGAGCTGGTGGGGTGTAAAGCTCGAACTTGGTTGAAGAGGCGGGGTTCGATTCGGAGATGACACCACATCGCCATCAAAGTTGGTTTTGTCAATGGTCATGCTCTGGAAGGTTTAGGATGCAAACATAAGCAAGGTATCCTACCAGTCTATAATCAAAATATTTATCATATATATAATCGGTCCTAAATTGTGGCAACTTGGTGTTCTAGTATTCTAACTGTTTTCTTAGGTTTTCCTAAGTTGTTGATTGATTTAGACCTGCATGGGCCCCCACTAAAAACATGTCACGACCCGGTCCCCAAATACTTGGGTCGAATCGGATCATGCCCAGCCTGCACCGTTGATGAGACGGCGGCAGTAAGCTGTAATCCATGTGCAGGTTATTCAACAACATTTAAGACTAAAATTGCCACAATAACATTTATTCGATAATAAAAACTTGTCCAGTACAAAAGTTTAAAGACCATAAACTGAAGTAAATCTAACTAACACCAACAGCATCTAAGGAGACGCCGTGCCATCATCGTCAGGTAGTACCGCCGGGTACAAGTCAGGATTGTTGAACAATAGCTCTGAGTCCTCAGATACTCTGGAATAGGTCATCCTCAGTGTAACCTAAAAATGTTGGTCTCCAGTCAGGAGGGAGCAAAGTACAATTATGAAAATCTACAATTCAAATAATAATTAGCAATTTGCAATTATGAACAATTTAGAAATACAATATTTTCCAACAGTTCTACAATTGAAAACATGTGATTTGAGTAAGTAACGACTATGACCGGTTTGGGATGATTCACTGATATGGTCCGGCCTATCCCCGTGTGTGAGAGGGGTAAGCTCGTACAATTAGATTCAATTAGATTCAATGAGGGGTATTGGTCACAGACGCTACACTACTCCCCTAATATCCCGAGTCAATTAGATTCAATGAGGCAATGAGATAATAACAATCAATACTCTAGGAGAGAGTTCCGTGTATAAATGTGGTTTAAGCATGCAAGATTACTATTACTAATTAAGTTGCAAACAATCACAACTGTACTTGCCTTAAACTTGATCAAACTGGAGAGTCGGTACTTCAGGGTTAACAGTCAGAAACCTCCTCGAACCCTACATTCCGGAAACTTATTTCAGAAGCAATCACAAGTTATCTTGTTACAATCTCTATTTGTCTTTCCTAGTCAATTTTAGTTAACCACAACGTTTACTAGTGCGTTGTTTTAGAAAGTCAAAATTACTTTGGTTTTTCGAGAAAACTTGTATTTTATCAAATTACGTACAAAACTTGGTATATATTCATTTGAAAACTTTGACTTAAAATATAAAGAATAAATTTTCTTTTCCTTAAAAAATGAGCAAATCATGAGTTTATAATATCTTTAATTTTCCTACGCTTTCCACAAACCCAGAACATAAAATAAAATTATTTCCTACTTATTACAGGCCTGGGCTTATGCCCCTTACAATTACAATAAATTGAAATAAGAAAAGAAACTAGTTAGTCCGAAAAATTACCTACAATTTAACAAAAGTAAATTTCCAAAATATTATTTAAAAATTATAAGTCTCAGACTCTGGTCCAACTTCATTTTCAACTACTCTGCCTCAACGTCCGGTCGAATCGGTGCGTTTGCATTTCGTTGGGGCCCAGTAACCAATTATGGTTGCCGCCCAAAATACCAAAATCATTTTAAAACCATTTTATTAATTTTTTTCCGAAAATTTCGGCAGCATTCCCTTTGTTTTCGGTCAACCCAAGAACTGGGAGTGCTTCCGTTAACCTGCAAAATAATCCCAAACCCGATATTTATATAACCATCCATATAGAAATACTTTTCCAAAGCCAATCCAGCATTTATATGTAACCGAATAACCAAATAGTACTAAGGAACCCAATAAACCAACCCAACAGAAACCATCTTTCCAAGAGGAAAAATATTTCCATCACAAGTATAAAACCAAAAACTCCAACAGAACCTAAAGAAAAACTTCATACCATTATCCAAACTTTATTCTCATAGCAAAGAACCCAGTATATATATATGTATATAAATCCGAAACTCTGAATCAGAGAACAGAACCTCCATATGTTTTACGTATAAAAATCAGATTTCCAAATTATCCCGCAAATTCTCGGAAAACCCGAGAATGAAACGGAAATCCCGAAATCATCGAAAAAACCCACAGAAAATCCACATCAATATTTTCCTAAAGAGGAAGAATCTACTGAAAGAAATTCCGAATCCGTCGAAAAATTCCGAAACCAAAAACAGAACGGAACGAAACCGAAATCCCGAATTCCCACAGGAATTGGGTTGGACCAATATCATCATAGACAGTAAAAGAATTTATCGGGTCAGAGTGTACCGAAATCGAAGCGGAACGGAACCATCACAGTGCGAAAACGGAGACACCGTCAGCACGTACCGAACCATGCGGTCAGCGCCGGGGAGTAGATCGGAACAGCAG
>JANAVB010023899.1:0-16183 GCA_029216955.1 Iris pallida | reverse complement strand
GAAAAATCTGTTTCTAGAACAGAGTATATAGCAGTCTAGCAACCCAACTTGGCAGTCGTTTTCTGAACTAAACATTAGGGAATTTTGAAAACTAATTTGATACGGTCCTAGACAAACTATAGGGCTGCCAAACCCTTTTTATGGAAGTCGATTTCATTGACCGAGCGTCGAGAAATCGGAGTCCCAATTTGGCAAAAAACCTGTTTTTTAAAATTGTAGAATTTATGAAAAATCTTCGATACGACGTGTGTCCCATCAATCCGAGCGACGTGGTTGCAAACCGAAAGCATCGAAAGGTGTGTAATAGTTTCGTGGATGTGTGGGCTTTGACGGAATTCAAATTGGTCGCGTGTGCGCGACGAATTTGATGCATATCTGTCAAAATTTACTGTATCAGCCTCTGTGTAAATTTCTCAATTACTTTGTGCACGCTCGTCAGATCGAGATGAAACTTGTGCCAGCAGGACCGTATCATTTTTCTGGTCCTGTATGCCAAGTTTGGTCCGATTCTGAGACAGTTGATTTGATCGTCGTTTTGCGGGCCCTACGGTTCGACTCAACGAGTGATTTTATGCACAGGCCGTCGGAATCCAACTATAGACATACGGTTAGGTTTGTATCATTAAAATAAATTCGTAGATATGTAGTTTGATGACTTTAAAGACCGTTGCCTCTGGCATATTTTTTGGTGCAAAGCGGGTCCAACGGCGGACACCGTTTGAGCCGAAATTATCGTTTTGTCCCTGTATCCTGAATTAGACTTAAGGACAGACAATCCTAACTAATTTGACTATTCTGAGAACATTGGTAATGTTTATTTCAGCTTTCGGGGATTGTTGTACGAGTTTTGACTATTGTGGCACATTGAGTGGTTTGGATTGTCGGTTTCACCAGCAAAGGACCACAGGCGAGTACAGTTTATTGTTTGTTTTCAGTATTGATCTTTATTATGCAACAATGCTTAGTCGATAGATATGTGATTTCAGTTTTATATTTATTTTGTTCCTTGTTATGTCGGAAGGGTGAAGTACCTACGATGTGTGATCTGACCTTAGACAGTGTAGACAGTGTAAACAGTGATTCATTATTGTAAAGTAGACAGTGTAGACAGCAATTTATTATTGTAAAGTAGACACTGTAGATAGTGATTTATTATTGCAAAGTAGACAGTGTAAACAGTGATTTATTATTATAAAGTAGACAGTGTAAACAATAATTTATTATTGCAAAGTAGACCGTATAGACCGTGTTTCTTTATTGCATTATTCAATGTAGACAGTGTAACTTTATACAATATAGACAATATAACTTTAGACTGTATAGACAGTATAACTTTAGACAGTGTCGTATAATTGTCCCGAGACCGATCACATATCAAAGAAATTTCAGTTGGTCAGTCGGTGAGTATTTTATTGTATTTATTTTCTATTCAGTTTTTATTTTGTCTTTCTTCATTTATTTTATGAATCATATGTCTAAAGGCTAACCTCTGTCGTATAGTCATTTTCATATATTGAAACTGCATTCAGTGAATTGTACTCGTTCCATTCCTGACTGGAAACCAATATTTTTCAGGTTAGCCATGGATACACTTAGCTTGGGAGTGATGGGTATACTTGTAGACAAAAGCCTATAGACTAGCTAGATAGTTGAGTTATATTCGTTCAGACATTTGTACAAGTTTATATTTTCTGCAAATATAAAACTTGTGATCATTGTAAATTAAATTAATTTTGTGAATGAGCATCACTTGTGATTTTGAGCATTGTGAATATACAGCGTTCTACCATCGACACTGTAGCGTAGACTGGCTTGGACACGTCTCGTATCCGAAAAAATGGGTGCGGGTCGTGACAAGTTTTTGTGGTGGCCCATGCAGGTCAATTTTTGCAAATCATGCGAACTCGTGATAGTACTTAAGTTAGTCGTACTATTGCGAGCCTGCGACTAGGGAATGCTCATTCACGAATTAGGAATTAATTTGATTTAAGAGAATGACTAGAACTACGAGTCCCTTATACAAATTTACCGATGGGTAGTCTAGGCTATGCAATTTAGATGAGGAGTTATTAAGTTTGATAGTTTGTCCGATCCTCATAGGTACACTATTGTCTCTTGATATGGCGACATGATCCAATATGGGTAAAATTTTCACTTGGTGAGACAGGGCTTCATTAATGATCCAACCTTGATAAATTGTTCAATTCCTTGCCCCTTAGATATCATCCTCATATCTTAGCCCGAATTGCCTATTTAGTTTCTATTTTGCCCTAAGAATTAATATTTTATATAATTTTTGATTATGTTATCCATATAAGAACCTCGAGTAGTTTCGATTCAAAAGTTTCCTCCATGGTTTGAATACACATAAAATGGATACTAGAGTGTTCATGTTTCTTTTGCCTTCAGTTATTTCCTCCCTGTTCAATCTCTTATTGTAAGGGTTGTGACTAATAGGACAAATACTTATGCTTTTTGAATCTCAGGAATTTTACAGATATAGTTAAAGGAATGATAGTTAACTCATAATGGCAGGACAGCAGCGCACTGCCGCCATTTAATTGAATTATAAAGACTATGGATTCACTGCAGCCAGCAGCGCACTGGTTAGGCACGACCCCTGGAGTTGAAATTAGTTTAAGAAAATATAGGTTATAGAATATTCCTAAAACTAAGGCTAGTGGTCCTCTTTTGATCATAGTTACCCTTGAGTCAATATTGGATAGAGTTAAGAAGTGTTTGACTTTGTATCATATTTGAGTTACGAAACCAAGGGTTTTACCACAGCCCAAGTATACGGGCGAGGCATAATCCTTGGTGAAATGATTTCAGACGTGACTACAAGTTTAGGATACTGTAGAGGATAGGACAATGCCATGTATGTCCCATAAGACCCAAAGCCAATACTAGTGGAAGTTCAGCGAATTGGGTAGCAAGTCTCCCAATCTGGCATCCCGTGGTCCTTGTGATCTATTGACGAGGTAATTGACTGACACTAATAGGTTACCTGGAATATATAATATAGAGGTCCATAACCCATTAGTTGACCAAGGTCTTACGAGTAAGAAGATAGTAGAATGACCATATAAGCAAGAATACCATGTAAGGTTTTGATTCTCACAAAACTTGAACTACTTGTGCCTTCTTTCAAAAATCTCGCATACTTGTAATTTGACTATCTTGACCAATGCTGCTATTACAGCCTAGTTTTTGCAAGCTTACTCTTTATCGAGCTTGATTCAAGACATATGTTTATTGGGGCGCCCACTGACATATTGTCTAATCAGAATCGATGTATTATGGTCTAATCAACCGTAGTGCACTCGGTTCGTTCTCCCTCTGATTAACCTACATGGATTGAGATGTAGATGTCTCTAGGACCTCATCCGTGACTTATTGATAATTCCTCTTGAATTATACATTCGCCTTTGAACCATGAAATTGTGTGCAGTGACATCTTTCTTGAACTCTTTATTGTTTTTGTCTTTCACTGATTTGGAAAGACGGAAGCTCGTAATTAGTAGAGAGATACCGAGTATCCCATGACTATGGTAGTTGTATACACAAGTGTAGCTACCATCGGCCAGCCATGAGATTGAGTTATTCGTTCTCCTCTCGATCCTTAAATGCTATTAGGACCTTTTAGTCATCTGAACTTAAGAATGATTAAGGTTTTACCCTTAGTCAAGATGCCAACCTAGGAGACTATCTATTCCCAGGAAATCCATTTGCTGTGAGTCTCTAACTATTTGCTTAAAGCTTGATTCAATTAACAACCCTTAAGCCTTAACCCAACCTTTCCTCGACCAAAGCACACAGATTAGACATGAGATGAATTGACAAGGGTAAGGACAATCATTTACCGTGACTATGGTTGACACCCATTCCGAGATTGGTTACCAACAAATATTGCCCTAGTTATGTAAATTTTGTTATTAAGACCTAACTAGTATTGGAACACCACAGTCACTGTTAGCCAATGTCCACGGCATAATACCCTGTCATATTATGATCTACCATTTTCAACAGCCCACGCCACTAAAACCCTTGTGACAATAGTCTGGCAGGCTTGACCCAAATAGAAATTCATGACTCAGTTGTTAGAAATCTCTTCATATGATGTGCCTTAGAATTGGTTACCCCGTCGATAACTCTTGTATACTGTAGACGAGTAGATCATTCTATTTTATCGATCATGTGTCATTGCACACACTCGTTTTCCATTTATTGAGGAACGATCCTTGACTATATCTACCGTATTTCGTTATGCCGTACCTTATTCTTTATTACCAAGGGTCGAGGTACAATATCTGGACTTTAAATTCTTCTAACCTCATTATTTCTAAAAGTATGTCCTAGCTTCTAGGGTGAGTAGACTGTAAGCCTTCTAAAATTTTAAGATATACAAGGAATACCGATTGATGATAATTAGTGCCTCATGGACTCCCACTATCCATTTAGATTATTTTGTGTCCCCAGCCGTGTCATTAACAATCGAAGCACGAGACCAGTTGTTACCTTCCAACAAATTTCATATGCAAGATCTAGACGAGTCCACCTTCATCTAGGTATATCATGTTCCACTCAAATACGTCCTCTTGTACTCTATTTCTATGGTACGACTTTCAGGTAAAAATGACTAATTATAACCCTTACCATAATACCGCTATGCATTCCGACTTCCATTAGAGCCTCAACTTCGACTCGAATCTTTCGACCCAATATATGGTTGTGAACGACTCGAAGCCCACTACGCACACGTCACTAGTGTGCCACTCAATTGTGCCTTCTCGTGCTAATTAATCACAAAAGTCACGGAAGATGCATTTTGGGCTTTAGGGACCTAACTGACCAACCTGACTGGCAACTAGCTCAACCACTTGGGTGGAAACCTATTCTAGGTTACCCTAACCTAGTAGAAATAGTTTCATCATTGGGACCTTGACCAGTCATATAGACTAAAATCCGAGGTTTATCCAACCAACGATTGATGTCCAATCAGGAACCCATTAAGACCCAGTTAAACCCATCCATACAAACCATCATTTTTTTGGAATATATAAACCTGAACTATTTGAGATAGGCCCTATACCGATTATGTAGCCTCCATCTCTTAGAACGTGAAGTCTTTCGTGACCCTTATTCCATCTACCTAAAAGTCGCGATACGATCTTGTATTGCTTGTTTGTGTGTTTAAATAACCATGAAAAAGATCACAATCTTGATTTCCCAAATTCCGTTCTAGGATGGAACCTTGTTTAGATTAATTTCGAGAACAAAACTTTTGTATGGTACGGATTGCAATCCCCTCTGAGAAACGAAGGGTTTTTTCGAGTTAGCAAGTGACTGGACTAGAGTAGCCCCTCTAGCAGATAGGTCAATGGTTTATAAACCTTCTTTCTGTCGGCATCATTGAATACTCTCGACCGCTCTAGAAACTTCATATTGCTGCTGATTATTCTTCTTTATCATCAGGTCCTTCCTATTACAGAGCGACGAATGGTCATGCTTATTAGAATTTACCAATATTTTTAGTTACTTGTATAAATTTTGTTGCTTGTTAAAATTTTGGATTGCTTGATAGATAGGAGAGGATTATAGGTGCCATGTACAGTAGATACCTATTGGTAGAAATTTTAGCAAGTAGTTAGATGATTATAAAGTTGTAGGGACATACCTCTGAAGGAGTAGTGTGACCAAAGGTGGGTAGAAGTTCTCAAGATTTTTGTAGTTGCCAAAATGGCCAATGAGAAAGATATAAACTATTTTTTTGAGGAATTAAATATAAGAAGATTAAGGTAATAGTAGATCTCCTTTTTGAATTTAAGGAATAATTATGAATTAGAATTTCGATAACGAAATTATTTGTAAGGTGGGTAGATTTGTAACTCCTCTTCCCGAAATTTTGATAATATATTTTATTTATTTAGTTAGTTGAATTAAATGGTGATTTTTATAATTTTTATAAATAATTACTTAATTAATAATTATAGATGACTTTAGCCATGGCGGAGTTTTGAAGTACAAGACGGCTAGGAATCATGGCACGGATAGTGCAATGGCGTGCTTCGACTAGTGTACTAACCCTGGTAGGGAAGGCCGAGCCATAGTGATGTCCTAACTAGGAAAACCAGGACAAGATGCGACTTAACCTTTATCGAAGACTTATTTATTTATTATTTATATTATTGAGTTTAGGGAAACCGGTTATACCATTTTAGCTCGGACTGGACCCGAACTGAGCCCAAGCTCATGTAGTCATGCGGCACGTCCAATGACATTCGTGTTGATGGAACTTGGTATGAGGGTGTTGTATTTCGTTTTAATGATTTAATGACTATTTCTAAATATTCATAATTTAATATTATAAATATCATTATTAATTAATATTCAATGATATTTGTGTAAAATAGGTCCTTGTACATTTTGGGATTATTATACTGCATATAATGGTATATATACACCCCATTATTGATTTATTGAATTTTATTATTATTATTATTATTGTTATTATCAGTATTATTGAGGATATTCGAATATAATATTATTTTATTATTATTTGTTATATTATTTTTAAATAAATGTTATGTATATATATTCATATTTATAGGCCCTATTCTAAGAATAAATAATATCGAGATTTGTATTTATATTAAAAATATTTATTTAGATTTAATGGAGATTTATTATATAAGTTAATATATGAGTATATGTACATATATATATATATATATATACATTTTTTTTTTTACATATATATATATATACATATATATATATATATATATATATATATATATATATATATGTGTGTGTGTGTGTGTGTGTGTGTGTGTGTGTGTGTGTGTATATGTATAATAAAAGAAAAAAAAAGAAAGAAAGAAACAAATAAATAAAATCTAAACTAATAAACCACTCCCCAAACCTTTCCAGGCCGAGCAGGTCCAACCCAAGGGGGGGATTTCCAGCCGCTGAAACCGTATGACTCCCCCCCCCCCTCCCCCCCGAGCGAGTATTAGTAGAGAGAGAGAGAGGAATCTCTCTAAACATCAAACCCTAATATAAACACCTATGCCCCACCGACCCCTACACCTGGGCGCACCCCCACGCGCACAAGCACCGCCGCGAGCCACCGTCTGCCGGTCAAACCGCGCACGGGTTGCCGCAGCACCGAGCAGCAGCAGAACAACGGATGCGCCGACTTCGCGTAGAGTTTTCTCCGCGCACGGTCGACGATTCTTCGAGCCGTTTTCTCACGTATGCCCACAACGTATACGCCTTCGACTCCTGTCAATTTGTTTTCTTTTAGATGACCTAGAATTTAGGGAAAACGAGTCAAAAAGTCGACGGAAAAATCTGTTCCAGAACAGAGTATATAGCAGTCTAGCAACCCAACTTGGCAGTCGGTTTCTGAACTAAAGATTAGGGAATTTTGAAAAGTAATTTGATACAGTCCTAGACAAACTATAGGGCTGCCAAACCCTTTTTACGGAAGTCAATTTCATCGACCGAGCGTCGAGAAATCGGAGTCCCAATTTGGCGAAAAACCTATTTTTTAAAATTCTAGAATTTATAAAAAATCTTCGATACGATGTGCGTCCCGCCAATCCGGGCGATGTGGTCGCGAACCAAAAGCATCGAAAGGGGCTTAATGGTTTCGTGGACGTGTGGGATTTGATGGAATTCAAATTGGTCGCGTGTGCGCGACGAATTTAATGCGTATCCGTCAAAATTCACCGTATCGGTCTTTGTGCAAATTTCCTAATTACTTTGTGCATGCTCGTCAGATCAAGATAAAACGTGTGCCAGCAGAACCATATCATTTTTCTGGTCCTGTATGCCAAGTTTGGTCCGATTCTGAGACAGTTGATTGGATCGCCATTTTGTGGGCCCTATGGTCCAACTCAACGGGTAATTTTGTGCACGGGCTGCCGGAATCCAACTTTGGACATACGGTTGGGTTCGTGTCATCACAACGAATCCGTAGACATATAGTTTGATGAATGTGGAGACCAATGACTCTGGCACATTTTTCGGTGCAAAGCGGGTCCAACGGCGGACACCGTTTTGACCCGAAATTACCGTTTTGCTCCTGTATCCAGATTTGGACTTAAGGAGAGGCAATCCTAGCTAATTTGACTATTTTGAGAACATTGGTGATGTTTATTTTAGCTTCCGGGGACTGTTGTACGAGTTTTGACTATTGTAGCACATTGAGTGGTTTGGATTGTCGGTTTCACCAGCAAAGGACTACAGGCGAGTACAGTTTATTGTTTATTTTCAGTATTGATCTTTACTATACAATAATGCTTATTTGATAGATATGTGATTTCAGTTTTATGTTAATTTTGTTCCTTGTTGTGTCAGGAGGGTGAAGTACCAACGAAGTGTGATCTGACCTTAGACAGTGTAGACAGAGTAGACAGTGATTCATTATTGCAAAGCAGACAGTGTAGACAGTGATTTATTATTGTAAAATAGACAATAATTTATTATTGCAAAGTAGATAGTGTAAACAGTGATTTATTATTGCAAAGTAGACAGTGTAAACAGTGATTTATTATTGCAAAGTAGACCGTGTTTCTTTATTGCATTATTCAATGTAGACAGTATAACTTTATACAATGTAGATAGTGTAACTTTAGACCGTATAACTTTAGACAGTATAGACAGTGTCGTGTAATTGTCCCGAGACCGATCACATATCAAAGGTATTTCAGTTGGTCAGTCGGTGAGTATTTTATTGTATTTTATTTTCTATTCAGTTTTTATTCTGTCTTTCTTCATTTTATTTTATGAATCATATGTTTATAGGCTAACCTCTGTCGTATAGTCATTTTGATATATTAAAACTGCATTCAGTGAATTTTACTCGTTCCATTCCTGACTGGAAACCAATATTTTTCAGGTTAGTCGTGGATTCACATAGCTTGGGAGTGACGGGTATACTTACAGACAAAAGCCTATAGACTAGCTAGATAGTTGAGTTGTAGTCGTTCAAACATTTGTACATTTTTATATTTTCTGCAAATGTAAAACTTGTGATCATCGTAAATTAAATTAATTTTGTGAATGATAATTACTTGTAATTTTGAGCATTGTGGCTATACAACGTTCTACCGTCGACACTGCGGCATAGGCTGGCTTGGACACGTCTCGTATCCGGAAAAAAAAAATCGGGTGCGGGTTGTGACATTATTGGTCCAGACACCATACCAGATTGCCCACATGTGGAGGGTAAACCTGGAGAACCTGTTGGAACATAATCATAAAAAGAATATACCATAGGCTCATGAAACGACATTAGATCCTGCACACTGAACACAAGATTGATTCCCATATTATGTGTAATGTCCAGATGATATGCATTCGAGCCATCCTCTGTAGAATTTGATAAGGACCTATTCGTCTGGCATACAACTTTTTCGTAATTCTATGAGGAAACCTCTCTGGTCTCACTCTTACAAGTACCTCATCAGTACCTACATCAAATTTTAGATGCTAATTTATAAAAATTATTGCTCACAACTAATCTTCTACAAATATCAATATATAGGTCATGGATATACTGTGGAAAAGCCTCGATAGACGTGCTAGACTGGGGCCCTTGTAATTCGGGTAGATCTATAAGCTACCTAGATTGGACTCTATTGACAACTTCAAATAGACTTAAGCCAGTGGACCTATTGATGAACTATTGTACGCAATCTCTACCATCAATAAGACAAGATCCCAAGTAGCTAGGTGGTTACCATCCAAACACCTCAACAAATTACCCATATTCCAATTAACAACTTCAGTCTAATCATCCATTTGTTGGTGGTAAGTAGTCAAGAACTAAAGTATCATGTTGAGCTTTTTTTAGAGTATCTACTAGAAGTAGCTTTTGAATGTAATGTCCCTATCAGAAATGATGGTCTTAGGTGACGAGTATAACCTCTGAACATCCCTAAAGAATAGGATCACTATATATGAAGCATCACTCGTTTTGCTTGTTGTAAGGGATAACATGTGCATATTGGAAAAACGGTCCACTATAACAAAAATACAGTTTTGTTTCCGTAAGGTACGCGGCTAAATTAACGCAACGTCCATGCTAATGTCTTGTCATATAGTGAAGGGAATAGGTAAAGGGGTGTAAAGTCCTTTTTTGTTCTTTCTACCCTTTGTGATTTGACAATTACGACAATGAGCCATTTAGCGACATCATGCTTGAGAATCGGTTAATAAAACCTATCTTCAACCATAAGGATAGTCTTATTGCGTACGAAGCTTTTTACAACAATGCCATCATGCAAGTCAAAAATTTAATAGGGAACTAAAAGGAAGAAGTGGCTGGTTACTCCTAAACAAGAAACCATAAATAAAAGTAGAGGGATCTTTAGACAAAGAATAGATTTAACTAAAGTCTTGACAAGTAGGATACTCATCAACAATATGATCGAATCCAACGACTAGAGTACTCATCGACCATAGTGTATATAATATCCTACTCCATGCGTCATTGAGTTTGTTCTCAACACATGCATAGTGCTTGAGAGCAAATGTGTACTTCTAAATGAATTCCGCCTACTTCGAAGACTTTTGAGAAATTAGGGGGACGAAGGACCGGGGCAGAGGTCAACTTCTCTTTGATTTCTACGAACGCTATTTCAATGGCTATAAACTCCCCTTTCTTAAGACAATTGGTACTAGAAGTCATAATTGTACTAAAATTCGTAACAAATCACCTATAAAATGTGGTTAGTCCATAAAAGCTCTTGGCTTCATATATAGTCATTGGGGTATACCAGTCCTTGATAACTTTAACCTTGTCAAGGTTCGCTGAAACACCTTTACTAGACATGACAAGCCCTAAGAATGGGACATATGAGGTCATAAAGGAATATTTCTAAAACTTGATAAATAACTTCCTTAGGACTACATCCAAGACTTGTGTGTCAAATGGAAGAAATGTTTCTTTTGGATTCGACTAAACGCGAGAATATTATCAAAGTTCACAACTGTGAGACTCCTAAGAAGGGGTGCAAAATCTTGGTCATGACCCTCATAAATGTGCTATGGGCATTAGACAAAACCAAAGGGCATGACCATCTACTCATATAACCCATCTTTAATCCTAAACACGGTCTTCCACTCGTCAGCTTCATGGACACAAATCTTGTGATAACCTCTACTTAGATCTATCTTGGAAAAGATACTAGCGCATGCCATTATGTTAAAAAGATCGTCAAGTCGAGGAATAGGAATATATACTTCACAATTATCATGTTGATGTCGCGAATATCTATGCACATCCTCCAACTTCCATCTTTCTTGGAAGTCGGGAGTATACGAACGACACATAACTCAAGCTCTTACAACAAAATCCTTTGTAACAACTCGTCAACTTGGCGCCTAAGCTCAACGTGCTCTGTAGGGTTCATCTTGTAATGAGGTAAGTTGTGTAACTTAGACCCCAAAAATAAGTATATATCCTGTTGGATGTCTTTCATAAGAGAAGTTAGTCAGGTAGGTCTTCGGGTATAATATTACTATAATCGACTAACACCTGATGAATTTTGGGAGGGTGTTCTATGATATCACTAGTAGGTGAAAACCTAGTGGCGACAATATTATACACGTCTCTTATCCTTGCTTACTTGGATAAACTCTTTATTGTTTACATTTGAACCGTTCTCTTGCTCGTCTTTGACATTTTCTATTCGAATTTAGGCCCAGTTGGAAAGTTTCTAGACTTGAACAACCTTTTATCTTTGTGAGTGAAGATATACATGTTGCTCTTTCCAAAATTGGTAATATTTAGGTAATAAAGCCATCGTTTTCCTAATAAATATGCCTAACGTCCATATAAGACCGCAAACCATATGCTATCCTTATAGGACGAAGAAAAGTGTACGATAGAGTGTGCATTCTTGTCAACCCAAGTGACACTTTAGGGCTTGGGGTGTTTTTAGGCCTTAAAGTCGTATATTCTCTAAGATCGTCTTGTCGATACCTTGGCACAATTCTCTCAATCAATTATAAGCTTACAGAATTTGTTGATAACTTTGATGAAGGTGTAGATAATATGAGTACGTCATCAGTCTATCATGTCTGCAGGTGTAACGAGCATGCACCTAACCATATGTAAGGGTGCAATTGAGAAGATTAAGTAAGTTTGGAGTCACTAGCTCCTTCCTCAACTATATAGGGGTCTTCTTCGAGTTCAGACTTTGGGTCATCCCTCAATTTATATTTAACTCCCTACTGAAGTGCAAGTTCCTAGATGGACACTGACGAACAAACTATGCAATACCTTAACATGATAGACACTAAGTCATCCCTCAAGTCATTTAACTCCCTAACAACATGCAAGGGTATAGTTGAGGAGATTAAGTCAAGTTCATGGTCACTAGCTTTTCCTCAACTATATGAGGGTATTCTTTGAGTTCAGATTTTGAGTCATCCCTCAAGTCATTTAACTCCCTACTTAAGTGCAAGTTCCTAGATTGACACTGATGAGCAAAGTATGCAATACCTTTACAATTATAGCACTTGGTTCCTTTGCCCTTTCCTATAGTGGTTTTCCCTTTTTTCTTGTCGGCAGCCATACACGGCTTAGTGGGTTGTTCGTATTGCCGTTTAGATTGGTCCTTTTGTTGGTGAGATTTATTGTTGTCGAAGCCCATTTATTTTTTAAAATTCAAGTAATATTTGGTAGGCATCTTATAGAGTAGTCATCCCAAAAGGTCCAATTTTATGGCTAAATTTGAATTCAAATTAGATCGAAATGTGAACGCATGACTCAAGGATCCTCGACAATTTCATATCGTGACATCAATTCATCGAACCTAGTAATATAGTCATATATTGATATGCCACCCTGACAAAGTATGACATTTGGTTCATAAGTTGTTCTATAGGATCGTAGGAGGTATTCTTTTAACAAAAGATCTCTTTCAATTCGGTTCACATGCCTATGGGTATTCAAGCTAAGCATTATTTTTCCTTAATATATTGATAAATCGGATGTGGCTCTCATCACATATGTTGTAACCCAAAATAATCGTCTATGTTAGACAACGAATTATTGAAGGCCTTAGGTTTATAGTGTCACTACCATATTTCTAGTTTGAGGGTATTTTTGTCATTTTTGAATTATTTGAATTTAATATATATTATTTGGAAATTAATATGATTATTAGGAATGGTGTGATTTTAAATATTATTTAATTGATTGACATGTGATTAGATTAGCCCTAACCTAGTTTGGGCCTAACGTAGATTAGTCATAGCTATCTAGTTAGCCAAAATGAGTATTAGTTAGTATTGGTTAGTGGGGTTAAGTCATGATTAGTTAGGATTGAGTTGCAACTTGACTAGAAGGGAACCCTAGATTCTAGGCCATTCAATAGGCTTGATGGATTGATAGCCTTTAGATGCACCCCAAAAAACCCTAACCCTAACTAGTGGTCGGCCTAGGGATCCCCCCTTGTCTATAAAGTCCCTCTCTTGATTTTTGTGCCTCTTTTCATCCATTCCATCATTTCCTAAGAACAAAGTTTGCTTCATTTGAAATTTCTTCATAGTTTATTCAATAGTGATCCTGTTTCATTGAGATTTCTTCCATAGTGTTCTAAATGATGTTTCCCTACTGTTCGTAGAGTCCAATCTCAGGTTTGACACAATTTGGGGACTTTGGCTAGCTAGTGGAGAGCTCATTTTAAAGGCTTTTGTTTGTGAAGGAGCACACCTAGGTAAATCTCTATTCCTTCCATGAAATTTTAGTTTCTTTACATAAACACCAAGACCTAGGTGTCCTTGTACTGCAGGGATAGGTTTTGTACCTCTCGTATCCTGTACGTGTCCGTATCGGACACGTATCAGTAGACAGCCGCAAGTGTTCGACGAAATGCCATAGTGGGCATTTCGATCGAGTTTTCGAATTGTTTCTGAATAGGAAATTTGGTTTACATGTGGCTTATGTGTTTGTGCACGACTGAGCGTGTCTTGTGTCATATTGGTATCGTATTGCACTCGTGCACACGCCCGTGCGCGCGTGTACAGTGATGCCCTGCTACCAGCGTGCTCGTGCTCAGTACACAAGACATTTGGACGCGTGTGCTTGAACACGCAGGAAGGGGCAATGTCTGTCATGACACCCCCGAAGCCTCGTGTCCTATTGTTTTGTGTCGAGTGAGGTATTCGACCCACACAGGACACGAACTCACTGAGTCTAGTGTTCTGTTGGTGCTTTGGGTTCGTGTGGTTCAGGACACGTTGTGTCCTGATTTTGGACACCATATTGATAGTGTGACACGTGCCTATATGGTATAGTAATTACCTACCTAAATTTCACCAATGAATTATTAATTGAATATGGATTGGGAATTTCCCCAATCGACTGATACTTCATGTATCAGTGTAAGCATTGTTCTTCATTTTCCTATTATTCTTAATGATTTATACTATGTATTTAGCTATGGTTAATTGCTGTACATATTAGATATCGTGATTAGGATTCAATTCTCAGTTTTGGTTGATTAACATAATCGAATTTACATGGAATGGTCGAATCATGAATTGGTTTTCCTATTTCCTGATACAATACAGTATCAGTACATCACTCCCTAGTCGACTGTTCAAATCCCAATTTCAATAATAACTTACATAGTTTACACATGTTATATAGGAGTTTATGTGTTGGGATGTTGGTTTCATGTGGAGAATTGATTGGGAAATGTAACTGAGAACACACACACGTTTTATTAGTTCATACACTCTATTACATGCTAAACTCTCACACACCAGAGCACATTAAAGACACTATGTTTTCCTGTGTATACATGTATTCCTGTCACCTACATTCTACTACACACACATAATCTTATGAAGACACACACACACAAGCAAAAATGAGAATTGATGCATGAGTTGATGTTAGCCTATACATTGATTTCCTGAGTTGGAATTGCTACTGATTTTTCCTCATCAACTGTTAAGTTGATTTAAAACCTGAGAATGAATGTCCATCTCATTTTGACCTGTCAAGACTTGTAGGAACCTGAGCACACAATGAACACATGTACATTGAATTGACATACCATACTGGAAATCGAATTCCTGGGAACACAGGTTCCTTTCATTTAGCTCACTGTCATTTGGTTCCTGAAATCTGAGTTTTCCTATTTAATGTTCACTGATATGTTAAATCCTGAGATACCTACTTAATGTTCTTTGGTTGTTAATTTTCTATTGACACTTTCTACACTACTGTAATTCCTCACTAACACACACACACATTGTATAATATACACACATATATACATACAGCCCCATTGAACACACACACAAATCTCATATGTCCTTTCCCCCTCTCTATGTAGATATAATATATATAGCTATATGTCTATGTATGCCTATAGCTATATGTCAATGTCTAACCTAATGTCAATGTGTAAATGATAGTGTAGGGTGTAATGGGAATTTCAATGTGTAAGGTAAAGCTATATGTGATATACATATTGATATGTGTATATGTGTATATGTGTATATGTGATATGTGGGTGGGTATATAGGTAATATAGCCTATAGCCTAGGACTCATAGCCTATGAGTATGGGTTTTTATTATTTCTGTCATTTGAGATCTGGATTTTATATGTTCTTTCATATTCTGTAGTTGAGACTTTGTATTTCTGGATGTTTGTTGAGTTGTTATCTTAGACACTTAGACTATTCTGATCATCTGTATTTCATTTTGAGTTCTATATCATATCGTACTTCTTCTTCCTTAGTTGTGATTAAGTTTACATTCTGCTATGTCACCCCCATTCGAGGAGTATAAACTGCTTAGCATTATACTGTTAGATGCATGAGACCTAGGACAACGTTCTACCGTCGACACTGCGGCGTAGGCTGAACGTACCCACGTCTCATGCCCTTACTCTAGGGTGCGGGTCGTGACACGTTTTTAGTGGTGGCCCATACATGTCAAGACTATAAGTGTAGTGGTATTCGAACCAGAGTATCACTATAGCCTGCAGTAGGATATAGGACATTACTTTTCAAGGTACTCAATCACATTAGGAAAAACTCTATTCTTGCCATCTAAATCCTTACTGTCAATTGATTTCTTTTGAATTTTAACTGTCCGCCTTTGTTATATCGCTTCTTTCTCAGCAATTGATACCCTTGTTTGAT
>JANAVB010023898.1:0-27991 GCA_029216955.1 Iris pallida | reverse complement strand
TGCGGCTCGTAGACACTTTTTAATGCTTCCTTTGAAAATATAGCTGGATAATAATGCTCAATCCTGATATTGCAACAATTACAAGCATAACATGCATGTACACATGGAAGAAAAGTATGATACCACTTTAAACATGAACAATAGTTTTCATTTAAACGAACAACATATGTCCTATTTGTTGACGATCTAATATCTCAAACAAATGACCCACTATCCGTAACATTTCCAGCTGATGGATTTCTTTTGTGATACGAGCCATCGTTTTTAACATCTTCGGACAAAAATTTGTTTCAAGATTTTCGGCTGTGTGTCTGTTTTGTCCTGAAGTGTTATAATCTTGGCTCGAATACCATCAAGTAGTGTCCGTTATTGGTTTATCACGAAGATTTTAATCCAGTTATTGAAAGATTCAGCAAGATTGACGTGTTAATATCTAGTCTGGACAAGGGAATACGCTGTAATCCAGTGTGAGAAACACGATTTTCATCATTTACTCCAACGAGCCAATTGTAAACATCAATATTTTAGCTTTAATCATCTCCAAGCAATTATTTGCATCTGTTTCATTATAAACATCTTGCAAGAGAGTCCAAGCTACGTTGAAAATGCTTTGATCTACATACTGATTTCAAATTTGCTTTAAAATGTTGATACAAAAAAAATGAGGCGATTCCGGAAAAAATTGCACGCATGGCATTTATCAATCCTTTCTGTTTATCCGATATAAAAGAAATTGTATTCCCAGCATCAAAAATCTTTCAAAAGATATTCTTAAAACCGTTTAAAAACCAATTCCAAGAATCAGTGTTTTCACTCTCAGCAACAGCATATGCAATAGGATATAATTGATAGTTAGGATCATGAGCACAAGCAATAAATAAAATACCTCTATATTTAGAGGAAAGAAAAGTAGCATCAATACTAATCACAGGTAAGCATCCTCTTAGAAATCCATCAATGCATGCTTGAAACAAATAAAATTCTTTCAAACCTATTATTTTCTATAATCTTCATAAAACATTGACTACCTGGATTTGTCTCAATAATTCTAAGACCATACTCTTCGAGACTACTATGCATCAATATAAACTACCATTATTTCGGATAGAGCAAGTTCTCTAGCTTTCCAAGCCTTACAGTATTTAATATGTATTCGATGTTCCCTAAATATATCTTTTACAACACAAGATGGACTATACGACTGATTATCTCGAATTTTATCAATAATCTGATTTTTAAACCCATACAGTGGTAGCTAGTGGGATGAGAAGCAGTTGTAAGTCCACCTAAACAAGAATGAATATTTTCTAGCGTTGCATAGAAAATTTTCGCCTCTGCCTATGGCTTTAGCGTATACCCTCCAATGACAATTTGAATACTACATATATATATTCCAAGTAGCATTATTTAAAGTAGCTGAACAAGTAAAATTACGTCTAATTGCTATATCACTATAAACTTCTAAATTTAGAACGGTTCTCAAATTGTTTCCAATAAATATTCAGGAGTGTTAAGGCGCTATCAACAGAATCATCTAATTCATCATCTAAATTTTCAATATAGATCATCACTATTTTCATCATCGTTATTAACATCATCTACTACATGTTCTCTTCAGTAAATGGAATAACTTGATGAGAAGAACTAGGACCAGCGTTAAAAGTATTACAAGCAGGTAAATTAATTACATTTATAGATGGGGGCGGAGTGACATAGATATTAATATATGGTGATTGTGCATTCTTGAAGAACAAATTTCCATGCATCTTCACTATCTACATTTATACAATTAGATACGAAAATATGTACTAATATAAATCGTAGTCGATAGAATATTGATCAATAATTAGATTATGTAAACTAAGAAATGAAATATTTCGATCAACTAAAAGAAACTTGGGTTAAACCCCTTGATACGCTAACCCATTTAGTACACCTGCAAGCGAGCATAGTATTGTTAGATTTCCATCCATGTTGACGACAAGATGAACTTTCTGTAGGAAGAGAGAGCTTCAGCTTTCAACGAAATAGAATGCCAAACTTCCTACTGAATGAGAGAGGTTGTGAAGTGAAGGAGAGATGTGGTGAAGTGAATGAGAGAGATGCTAGACCGATTGGTTTGATACTTAGATGAGGTGGTAGTTCAATATAGCCGTTGGAATTAGAACGTACATTGTAACGTTAGAATTGTAACGTTTAGAAACCAAGATAACCATCTCAACCCAAAAAAAAAAATCAAACCCACCCAACTCAACTCCAACTCCAACAAAAGATAATCAAGCAAAAAAAAAAAACCAAAGCCATCCAACCCCCAACAAAAAAACCAACCCAACCCAAAAAAAAAAATAAATAAAACCAAACCCAAACTAACCCACAACCCACCAAACTAAAACCGAACCACCCAATTTCCGCCAAACCCATGTCGGAATTTGAGCTTATGCTCATATTCCGACAGTCTGTGTGTCGGATTTTCAACATGTCTACTTTCCGACAAACGATCTGTCGGATTTTATTGTTTGACCCAATTTCCTAACTATTATCGTTTAAACAAATATTATTAAAAATTATCGCTACAGTAAATTTTCTGTATATGTACATGTCTTGAATTCTTTGAAATAATGTTTTAACTTTTTTTATTTTGATTTTAATTTTAGAAGGTCTAGTAGTAGTGGTCGGATCATAGAGAGAGAGAAAAAATGGGAAAGTGCTATCGAACCGATTTTGAAAAGGATCCGCAAAAGGATCATAAGCAAAAATAAAAAATAAAATGGACAGAGGCTGGACACAAATATAAGGATTGTCTCAAGGAGAAATTCTTGGAGAAGATTCAACGAGATATAAGCACCCCTAAGGACAAGTACGAGAAGACGAAGTAGGCCAACCCTTCAGACTCGAGCATGCTCTCACCAAATAACCCGTCATGTGAGTCAAGTGATCCACCACACCATGACCATAATTTTGGCAGATCATCACCACCGGATATCAACAAAAGTGAAAATTGTCCAGAGCAAAACATGATCAAACATTCGACGAAAAACCTAAGATGGATTGTGGTCAAATTATTATCAATCAATAAGATTTTATTCCCCCCCACCCCCCCCCCCCCCCCCCCCCCCCCCCCCCCCCCCCCCCCCCACCAGCGTCTTATTCTTCTCTCTCTTCTACTTATATCCAAACCCCAAACCCTAAAATCCTAATACCTATATTCTTCATAATTTAGCCTAGAGACAAGTACAGCTCTTCTTTTTATTAACCATAGTGTTAGTAAAGAGAGAAGCATACAAACTCCCCCGGCCATGATCAACTTACTAAAGAAACTCGGAATCAAACATTTTCGGAAAAGCTCTATGATTCTCAAGCTTTAGTTAGGTTCTGCTCGCCAACAACCTTCTTTTAGATGTACGGGACTCAAAATATTGTCTTTAGTAGGAACGCTTGGTTCTTCCTCTTTGACTCATGGAATTAAGTAAGTAAAAATACTCCTTATTAATTATAAATCTACGTATCATTTCTCTTGGCCAAGATGCATTTATCTCACAAGTATGTTCCTCATAATGATTGAACTTGCATTTATATTATTCAATCAATAACTCTGGTGTGCATATAGAACATCACAAAGTGACTCTTGGAGTTTTGAAAGTGTACGTGCCAATTAAAGTTAGCATTTGGATTGTGCTTAAACCTTAAGAGAAAAACTACACCAAAGGGAATAAAGAGCCTCTGAAGTTGGACTATTGTTAGCTTCAAAAACAAATTGTATTGCAAAGCGTCGTGCTTATGGTGGTAAGCTTTAAGTGCCTTTCAAGTG
Organism: Iris pallida; assembly: GCA_029216955.1. NCBI lineage: Eukaryota > Viridiplantae > Streptophyta > Magnoliopsida > Asparagales > Iridaceae > Iris > Iris pallida. Next base: position 24,183 of record JANAVB010023898.1, on the reverse strand, counting down.
AGAATAGAATCGTTTCAACATTTAAATTGTGGGATCAAATTCCCTCACTGAGAAAAAAATGGCGAAGAGAACCTAACTTATAATATTAAAGCTGTCACATGGGGAGTAGCGACAGGTTCGCACAAGTAGAGGTCAATGTAAGTGTGGTAGACGCTACGAACTTGATTGAATTGAGAAATTTCTGAATTTGAAGAACTTATAAATAGAAGTCGAGCCAATTAAGTCGATTTTAAATACAGTGAGATTCATAGATTTTATATAGGGGATACACACACACTCATATCATGTATTGATCTGGTATGAAGTAACTACATGCTGCGTAAAGAAACTATGGTTACATGATCAGGAAAATAAAGATTATATCGATCAATTCATTGATAACAAACTTGGTACACCAAAAATGGAAAAATAAAATTTTATTGCAACCAATAGTATCAAGTACATTCCCAGATCGAAGGTTGTGTTCACATAACCTAGTCCTGTGAGTCTGTGACGCTAAGATGGGCTGCAAACAACCTTGGAAACACAAAACACATGCCAGTGACGCACAGGAACAAGAAACATCTGCACTGCACCTACATGTTGTAGTATTCTCTCCAGTTTGTAAGAGAATTTGAATTGATTTTATGGCTGATACAGAAGATTCATCGGAATCTTGCTCTTCAAGAAAAACCATGCTTATGTCCATGGCCATCTCAGGGATAAGTCCGACAAGGCTTCGAATTTGAACAATTCCCCTCCATAGGACAACCCCCAGGCCACTTGGTTTTCTTAGGATCGGTCCAGCACAAACTCAACTTAATCCTATATATTTTCAATAGGGATTAAGGGCAATCAAAATTAGCTCCGACTAAGACAACCCAACCCCCGGGTCCACTACAAAAATACTGTAAATAGCGACGGAAGTTTCCGTCGCTAATATAACATATTCCTTCGCTAAACACTAATAGCGACGAAAAAGTGACTAAATATTTTCGTCACTACACTATATGTCGTCGTTTAATTTTCGTAGCTAAGGAGTCGCTGTTTCGGCCAACCAGCAACTAACTTAGCAACGGAAATTCAGCGACAGAATAGCGACCACTCAATCCGTCGCTACATCAGCGACTAACTTAGCGACTAACTCTGATACTCTTTATATATCAGAGAGTATAAACTCTATCTTAATAGCGACAAAAAAGTTAGATGATGATCCGTAGCTAGTCGTCGCTAGGTAGTTGGTAGTCCTTTGCTGAATAAATTTTTCCAATATTTTGTCATTGATCAGTCTCTAATATGTCGTCCATACGTCGCTGAGCAGTCATTTGTCCGTCGCTAATATGGATATATGTTTCCATAATCAAATATTTTATGTTACACACAACCTGTAACACAAAAAACATATAAAAACACACAATATCCAAACATCCATATCCACACACATAATATCTATATCCCAATCAAATATTCATATCCCAATCAACACATAAAATCTACACACGATATCCAAACATCCATATCCACACATACTATCCAAACATTCATATACATATCCCAATCAGTGCCGGAGTGGGTGGGGTTTCCAACCTATGTGGAGGAGACCCCGGAGTGCGACGAGCGTCGTCTGTATGTCAGAGAAGCTCGGGAAGGTGACGAGGCCAGTCGGAGATGATCGAGATACTCAAGAGCTGACCAGAGGAGCTGCTGGAAGGAGGGAGCAGAATTCGGGCCGAACTCTGCCCCAGGACAGAGTTCTGGCTGAACTCTGTCCCTTGGTTCCATAACTTTGCTGTTTGCCAAACACAGAGTTCTGGCCGAACACTATGTCGTCGGGGCTGAAGTATTTTTCAGGGTGATTGATCACCGTTGGATCGTATCCTACGGTCCAGATTTTATTGCAGGATTAGGGTGTTTTCATATGGTGTTTCCTAACCATAATCTCAAACGAAACACACACAAGAGAGAGAAAAAGAGGCAAGAGTGTCATTACAATTTGGGAGAGAAGAAGGAGGATTGAAGGTCGTTTTCGAAGGAGGATCATTTTCAGGTAATCTCTACTCGTTGTCTTTGTTCTTCGTATCCTTGTAATCATTATTCTTGCTTCCAAGTGTTGTGGGGATCCGATTTGGATCGAAAGAAGTTTGTAGAGGATGTACTCCTTTATTTCATTAGTGAAGACTTCTCAGGGGTGGACTCCGATCATCCCGTGTTTTTTTCGCAAGGATTTTCTACGTCAAAAATTCTCTGTGTCTGCGTGGTTTGTTTTAGTATTTTGGTTCGTGCGTTGTATTACTCGGTTCTCTCGCATGTACTCTCTAGTTTGGGAAAAGGTTTTCGCATTTCTTTTCCATCAAAGTGATATCAGAGCTAGGTTCTGGAATTCAGAAGGGTGTCAGGAGTTGACAAGAAAACTAGAGAGGAGAGATAGACGCGAAGCTGGTGCGCATGGTGAACCTGAACGGCGCCAACTATCATTATTGGCGGAGCAAGATGAAAGATTTGATGTTTGTCAAGAAGCTGCATCTGTCCGTATTTGCTTCCGAACGACCAGTTGATAAATCCGAGGAGGACTGGAAATTCAAGCACATACAGGTGTACGGATATATCAGACAGTTCGTTGACGAGAACGTGTACAACCATGTTGCCAATATTGAGCATGCGAAGACGTTATGGGATAAGCTAGAATCTTTGTACGCGAAGAAGATCGGGGTAAACAAGTTGTTCCTGATCCAGACGATGATGGGTCTGCGATACAAAGATGGGGCATCTATTACAGATCAATTGAGTGATTTTCAGGGTTTGGTTGACCAGCTATCCTCAATGGGAGTCAAGTTCGACGACGAGGTTCAGGGACTATGGCTGCTGTGTATATTGCCAGACTCGTGGAAGACCGTACGAGTATCTATGATTGCTTCTGCTCCAGAGGACGTGGTCAGTCTGGAGTTTGCCAAGAGTGGGGTGCTGAATGAAAAGATACGGAGATGTTCTCAGGGCACTTCATCCATATCCCACCACTCAGAGGTACTAGTTTCAGAGAGCCTCAGAAGGGACAAAAGCAAGGGTCCACGTGGTGGCAGAGATAAGAGCAGGGGGAAGTCCAAGGGTCGGTACGAGGACTCGGAGTGTTACCACTGTGGCAAGAAGGGCCACATCAAGCAAAACTTTTTTGCTTGGAAGAGAGAAGAAGTGCGACAAGGGGAAGCAAGATGAGAACACTACAGTGACGGCTTCGATACATGGAGGCGATATGATCGTCGTAGGTAATGAGGTTATCACAAACCTCGCCTGCGATGACAATTCTTGGCTGGTGGACTCAGGAGCTTCAGCGCATGTATCTCACAACAGGGCACTATTTACCACTTACACGACAGGTGACTGTGGAGTGTTGAAGATGGGCAATGGAGATGTGTCAAAGGCGGTTGCCGTTAGAGATGTGCATTTGAGGACGATGACGGGTGCAGTTCTTGTTCTCAAAGATGTTCGTCATGTCCCTGATATTCGTTTCAACCTGGTATCAGTTGAAAGGTTGGATGACGAGAGATTCTTCGGCCTCTTCGGGAATGGTCAGTAGAAGCTTTCCAGAGGTTCAATGGTGATTGCCAGAGGAAGCAAGAAGTCCAGTCTCTACTATATGGAGGGGAGCACACAAGGGACACAGGAGGTGAACACAGTCAGTGATGCGTCTACCGAGTTGTGACACAGGTGGCTCGGCCATATCAGCGAGAAGGGGATGAGCTGCTTGGTGAACATGAATGTGATTTCAGGGCTCAAGTCTATAAAGTTGGAGAAGTGCACGCACTGCTTAGCTGGAAAGCAAAACGGGGTGTATTTCCAAAGTCATCAATGTTCAAGAAAGACGACGTTGCTCGAGTTGATTCACTCGGATGTCTGCGGTCCTATGAAGGTAAAATATATTGGTGGTGCTTCTTACTTTTTAACTTTTATTGATAATTATTCCAGGAAGGTTTGGGTCTATGCCTTAAAGACCAAGGAACAGGTGCTGCCTACTTTCAAAGAGTTTCAGGCCTCTGTTGAAATTGAGACGGGCAAGAAGTTATTGTGTGTTCGGTCCGACAATGGCAGCGAATACATTGGTCCCTTTGATGCTTATTACAGAGAGCAGGGGATACGACACCAGAAGACTTTGCCTAAGACACCTCAGCTCAATGGTGTAGCAGAGCGCATGAACAGGACACTGATGGAGAGGGTACGGTATTTGCTGTCAAAAGCAAACCTGCCAGGTAGTTATTGGGATGAGGCTCTTCTCACAGCTGCTTATGTCACGCCCCGAGTCGACAAACCGTTCATCCCCGGTGTTATTTTGTCGAATCGATCGTCCTCGCTAAGTCGTGATGTCATACCAGTCTGGAATTTGTACTCGTACAAGACAAGAATGTTACGTTAATTTTTATATTGAAACGCCAAGTTGAAACTTCACAAATCACATCAAATTGAGACGCAGTATAGGAAGATAGAAATATGCTTTTTCATTCATAGCTTGTAACGAAGTGCAAGTCGTAATTACATTGGATGCTGTTGCGGCTACATTGATTGAAAATAAAAGAAAACATACTCGACAAGCTGCCTGAACTAACACTTGTCGTTCCATACATTCGCCCCTTTATACATAAGCCTTCGATTGAATTGGCTTCAAAATACTTCAGCATAGAAAGAGCTTCAAAATGCCTCTCCGCCCTTTAGGTTCAGTTTAGAGCACCTGCCGCACTTGGAGAATTTGGGGGAGGGGATTAGCACACTTGCTAAGTAGACGAGACGAACCCACTCGTCTAAACCGACTCTGATTGTTAAGGTAGACATGCTTTAGAGTTGTCTTTCTATTTAGAACTAAATGAATTCAGTTCATATCGATAGCCATCTTTGAGTAATAAAGCATACAGTAAAATATAGCGATTTATCATATTTCTTACCACGGTCGTGCTCGTCCCTGCATAAAAACATAGATAATACAAACTACCTGCATAAGACAATAGGTGAGCATGCTACTATCTTATATGCGCGGTCATTGGTGTTACACACCACGTGGGACTATCTCAACGATATTTCGGCCCGTTCAGTCTAGGTTGCAAGCCTGACTGACGGTCCCGCAATGCATCAGCGCCGAAGCATGATTATTCATTCCCCCTAGGTCAATTCGATTCCGATGCCCCAGATACCGATTCGAGAAAAATTAACTTGTGCACAAGCTGTCCATGACCATGCCAATGCGTAAACAGTTTAATATATGCAACAGTTTTGTATAGCGCGGACAGTATTGAACGGCATTATCATTTCTTCCAACTCATGCAACGATTCATTTTTCCCAAAGCCGTACTTCCGATTTAGCATCCCGTGGGCACGAAATAGTTCGAGGTATCATAACCCACGATCGACGATTCATATTATTTTGCAGCACGTGAAATAGTCTATCTTTTTACTAAAACCTTAAACTTTCTCGTTTATGTGATAAACTTGTATTTTTCAGAGTAGATTACTCTAAATCGATACATTTTTTCCAAGTTCTTGACCTTAAAGGATTGGCATGCATTTAACTTGGCATCATCGATTTGAATGAATTCGGGGCAAAGGAATTTCGTTTGCGGGACAGAGTAGAAAAGAAGGGGCCGAATCACCCACCAAGTTCTTTGATCGTGCCGACCGTCGAAGCGCTTCGTAACATTCAAGCTTTAGTTACGCGAGCTCCTGCAATGGCACCAATACTTTGTTAGGATTCCTTCTTTATTCCTTCGCTTCGAAATTCATAAATTGTATTCAGAAAACGATACAAAAGCACTTCATCAAAACCCAGCGACAAAAGCTCCAAGAAAACCATGCAGCGGTCTGGTCCCGTCGAAGGGACTCTTATATAGAGCTCACTCACCGAAATGCAGCCCGCTGCATCTAGGACTTATTCCAACAGAAGTCGTTCCATTAGTTGGATCGATTCTCGTAACGTCTGTCCAAATCGATTTGATCGATGTCGCAAGGTGTTATCGTTTACCAAGCTCAGCGATCGAGTCAGATGGCCATCTAAGTTTTCGACCGATCTGACTTGGTGCAAGCATATTATAAAGTTCGTCGCCTATCGAAAGCGGGGCGCTACACAATATAGCACTAAGAAAAAGTTTCATCCCTAAACTTAAGATCAAGGATCTGACCTTAAATTAGACAAACAACGCAGGGTACTTCTCCTTCATCTCCGCCTCCATTTCCCACGTCGACTCTTCAATTGAATGGTTTTGCCAAAACATACGGACCAAGGACATCGACCGATTTTGTAATACCTTCTCCTTACGGTCCAAAATTTGAATAGGCTCCTCCGAGTAAGACAAGTCATTACGTAGCTCCAACTGATCGAAGCTAACCACGTGACTTAGATCGTGCACGTATTTTCAAAGTTATGAGACGTGGAAAATATCGTGCACATCAGCCAAGGCAGGAGATAGTACGATCCGATAAGCAACCGTGTTAACTCGCTCGATGATCTTGAAGGGCCCAACAAATCTCGGGCTCAATTTGCCTTTAACGCAGAACCGCATCACACCACGCATGGGCGTTACTTTCAGAAACACATGGTCCCCGACTAAAAATTCTAGCGGTCGTCGGCGAAGATCTGCGTATCACTTTTGTCGACTTTGCACGATACGGAGTCTATCTCGGGTCAAACGGACCTTCTCGACGGCCTGCTCCACCAGTTACGGTCCAAGCACTTGTCGCTCTTCGACTTCATCCCAGCATATTGGTGAACGACACTTCCTTTCGTAGAGCGCTTCATATGGAGCCATCTGAATGCTCGACTGATAGCTTTTGTTATACGCAAACTCCGCAAGCGACAAATGTGTACCCTAACTAGTCTTTAAATCGATCGCACACAGACGTAACATATCCTCTAAGATTTGATTTACCCTTTCCGTCTGACCGTCTGTTTGGGGTGGTACGTAGAACTAAAGTTTAGCTTGGTCCCCATAGCCGCTTGTAGGCTCGTCCAAAAATGCGATAGGAATCGCCCGTCTCTGTCCAAAATTGTTGAGGCCGATACCCCGTACAGTCGAACAATCTCGTCGATATAGATTTGTGCTAACCGATCGACGCTCCATCCTACTTTAATTGCGATGAAGTGAGCCGACTTGGTCAATCTATCAACAATGACCCAAATTGCATCATTCTCCCGCGGCGTCTTCAGAAATCCCACAATGAAATCCATATAGATGTTGTCCCACTTTCACTCGGGAATGGCGAGATTCTGCAGCTCCCCGCCTGGCCTTTGGTGTTCTGCCTTCACTTGCTGACATGCCATGATCTGCGACACGAAAGTAGCCACGTCTTTTTTCATGTCGTGCCATCAAAAGTTTGTGCGCAAGTCTTTGTATATCTTGGTACTTCCAGGATGTAACGAGTACTTCACATAATGTGCCTCCGTCAAATTTTTTTCTGAGTTTGGCAGTTTCAGGAATGCAGAGTCTTCCTTTTAGTCGCATCGTCATGTCTCCGTCTTCCGCAAAGTCAGTCGCCCTTCCTGTTGAAATCATCTCGCGTATCTTCTTCAGGAATGAGTCGTCCTTCTGTGCGGGCTTTATCTTGCTAAGCAGGCTCGATCCTAACTTCAACTGAGCTAGGTGCAGGTATCGATACTCAATTCTGAGTTTGATACCCATCGCTTCAAGGTCTTACTGTATCTTCTTATTTATGGCCAGTGATCCCATAAAAATTCTGCTAAGTGCGTCTGCTACAACATTTCCCTTGTCCGGCATATATTCGATCGTTAGCTCGTAATCTTTTATGAGTTCGAGCCAATGTCGTTGTCGTAGATTGAGTTCTCGTTGCGTAAACAAGTATTTCAGACTTTTATGATCTGTGTATATTCTGCAAGCCACACCATAGAGGTAGTGCCGCCAGAGTTTCAACGCAAACACGATCGCCGCCTATTCTAGGTCGTGCGTCGGATAGTTTTTCTCGTGCTGCTTCAACTGTCGTGAAGTGTAGGAGATGACTTTATCTCTCTGCATGAGTACACACCTGAGGCTAGTTCCCGATGGGTCGCTGAATATCTGAAAGCCTTCTGGACCATCTAGAAGTGCAAGGATTGGAGCTGAGACGAGCCGTTGCTTCAACTCTTGAAAGCTGGATTCACAGTCGTCACTCCATTCAAATACTACTCCCTTCTGGGTGAGGCGAGTCAGAGGCGACGCTAGTCTTGAAAAGCTTCGCACAAATCTTCGGTAGTTGTCACGACCCGCACCCAGTGTAAGGGTACGAGAAGTGGGCACGTCCATCCTACACCGCAGTGTCGGCGGTAGAACGATGTATAGGTCATCTATAACATCTAACATCTAACAACAAGATATATAAACCTGTCATCTCCGTACGGAGGTATAATATAACATCTCAACTCTATATATTAATCACAAGTCTAGGAAAGATAGAGCACGATATAAAATCAGAAAAAGAAAGAAACTGAATATAAAAAGAGTTATCACACCACACAAAATAGATGTTCAACACAAATAAATACAAGTCCTGAATATAAATAAGTCTCAACTAGCAATCGGAACAATCCGATACAAACTAAAAACTATAAATACTAGACTAGGCACCCTCTACTGAGCTAGATGCTCTCCGGGCTCCTGAATGTCACCCTCATGTGTCCCATAGAAGGTAGGGCAGTCACCATCATCATCTGTAATATTTTCAACAGGTCCAGTCAGGACAGGAGCGAGCACAATACATCTCATGCAGTTCATATCATGTTGGAAAATGTAAAGCATGCAAAAGAGTAAGATACATGGACTGTAAAGAAATATATATAAAAATAAGAGAGATTTGATAACTGGAAATATCTATATACATGATAAGTAAGAACTATAAGTAACCTGTGATTTAGAGCATGAGATGGTTATATAAACGGGTTAGGACAATACAAGGGTAACTCCATCATACGTAAGTGTACAGTGGACATATACAAGATTACACAAGATTTTACAAGATTTTACAAGATGGGATTTTGATCACATAACCATTTCCTACTCACCCTTTCCAATCAATACACAATGATCCAGTCAAGTTACGTTACCTTGTACAATAGGTTTTATCATGTTTGCTCACGTGATCATGAGAGTACAAGATTGCACAAGAGTATACATGAATAGAGGTGTACATAAAATACAAGATGTTCGTGAAAAGCACATGACAACTGTATCTGATGTACCCCGAGGGGGATAACATCGCATGGCAAGATCCATATAGTACCAATCCATGATAATAACGTGACAACATCATGTAAAGTAATCTAGAGCAAGAATATAAATCCTAACAAGTATGAAATGATCAGAGAATGTACTCGCCTGTCATCCCGAATGATTGATATGAATAGATGTCCGAACTGGTGTCACAGAGTCCTATTTAGAGTAAAACAGGTTATTGAGTACTCAATTTATAATAATAGAAATCTGCAATACAAACTACATGATTCTAAGTTAAACTAGGTCAAAGTCAACTCTTGGTCAATTTTGGTCAACTGTCTAGGTTAAACTAGGTCAAAGTCAACTCTTGGTCAATTTTGGTCAACTGTCTAGGTCAAACTAGGTCAACTACTTAGGGTTTGGTCAACTAAGTCAATTGGTCACTATTGACTCCATGTTGACTTTTGGTCAACTCTAGCCAAATAAGGTCAACCTTAGACTATTGGTCAATATCTAGGTCTTTCTATTTAAGGCTAACTCAAACTAAACCATAGGCTAACATCCTAGGACACCATATACTATATCAAATATATATACCTATCACATATACACATTACTTGTATACATTACATTCAATCCTACATGCTTGCATAAATATATTATCTATCATTGCATATATCAACATATAATATATATATATATATATATATATATATATATATATATATATATATATATATATATATATATATATATATATATATATATTTTATACAATATATATACAATACAATATATACAATATGTATACAATATATATACAATACAATATATATATTTTATTGTATATATATATATTGTATTGTATATATATTGTATACATATTGTATATATATTGTATAAAATATATATATATATATATATATAAATATATATATATATATATATATATATATATATATATATATATATATATATATATATATATATATACAATAAAATATATATACAATATGTATACAATATATATATATATATATATATATATATATATTTTTTATATATATATATATATATATATATATATATATATATATATATATATATATATATATATATATATATATATATATAAAATATATATATATATTATACATATATTAGAGAGATAGAGAGGGGTGAGGTTGTGTGTGAAGCATTAGGCAGGGTTGTACTTCTAGTTACATATATTATACATTCATATTTACATATCTACATACATATATACACTCATATATGCATTGATTTAATTCATTACATATATACCTACACCATTCATGCATATCTTTCACCTTTGTTTGCCCCTTCTCAGATTTTTCTAAATATATAAACCCAGTTCAGTTTTTTTCTAACCTTACATTCAACTGAGAACATCTCAGATTTTAACATTACCATCATACATACATTCAACTTAGAATACCCACACTACATTACATTCAACTCAACTCAATTTCAGTCTAAGATATAATCTAATTTCAGTTTTTTTAACAAACCTATAAATCAACAACTTAAACATGTTCCCCGGTTCTGAAATCATCAATCTCAGTTTTAAAACAAAACAAACACTCAAACTTCTCAGATTTTAACTCTCAGGTATTTTCATTCAACAAAATCAACTCATAAATGAACCTTCAAACTAAAACTCAATTTTCAAATGAATATCTCAATCTCAGGTTTTGAATATCACACCCAAACTCAGTTTTCTATATAAACAAAATCTCAATTTTGAACAAACCAAATCTCAGTTTTGAACAAACCTACATTCAATTCTTCAAATAACTTTCAGTTTTCATATAAGGTTTATTTTCGAAAACCCCAACCTACTAATTCAAATTGACACAGAACATTCCCTTTTGAAAACTCAATTGAAAACTCACATCAACATAAACTGTTTGCCATTAAAATCTTTTGATTGCAAATTTCAATACAAACAGAACAGTGTTACAATATAGGACTTAGATGTAGTCCTAGGAGTACACTTTTGTTTATCTGGGTTCCTTGTGCCGATGGAGTGAGTGGTAATACGTTGACTCCGTTGACGATCTGACGACTATTATCGGTTCTCTGAAGGTCTGGATTGCTCTGGGTGCTGGAGCTTGTTGAGAGGAAGAAGACGTTGAGTATCTGTATCTGCCTCTCTGGTGGTATATTTGTTCGTTGTGTGTTCTGTCCGTGTGTAGGTAGGTGTGGAAGAAGGAAATAATCCCTCTATTTATAGTCTGCAGGCTGGCTGCTCATGCGCACATATGTAGGATGCGCCTGGTCGTGGGGACGCCATGTGGTGATTGCTGATGGAAGCGTATGAACGATGCGCCCTGATCGAGGGGTTGAATTCTTCATGCTGCTATTGTGGACCGGCACGTAGCAGAGGAGAAGATCTTTCTGTTGCTGAGATCTTGGGCGAGTCGAGTCAAAGGACACGTGTCATCGATCCATGGCTCGGAGATCCCTGATTTGGTAAGGAATAATCTGGTAGGATGCGCCTAGGATTGGGCGCAGAAAGAGACTTTGGCTCGTAACCTTTAGGAGTCGCGAACCATTTGGGGCGCATGGCTTTTGAGGCGCATGCGAGGCTTCAGTAATGACTTAACTCATGTCTTTCGGGATCAGAGAGAAGTCTGGGGCGCATGGCTTTTGAGGCGCATACAGAGGTTTAATGGTGACTTTCCTTCTGTCTTTAGGGATCAGTGAAAAGTCTGAGGCACATGACTTTTGAGGCGCATGCAGATTTGGGCGCATGGCTGCAGAGGCGCATGCGAGTGGTTAAGTGGCCACGTGGTAGTAGCCGTCGGAGGAAAGTAATGATGATGCTGACGTTGGCAATGCTTCGTCTTCTGAAAAAACTGTCAACTGTTCAGACTTCGGGAGGCGTGCTGCCAACTCTGTCAGTTCAGCATTTAATGTTTGTGACATTCGATGGACAGCTGAGTGGGCGCATGAGTTGGCGTCCCATTAGGCGTATGGGGACGCATGGGGGGCGCATCCCTGTGATGTGCTTGGTACTGAAGGACGCGTCTGTGTGATGCGCTTGATGTTGAAGGGCGCGTCTATGTGATGCGCGGTCTGGCCGGCGCATCTGCTTCGTGACACGTCTTTAATGGTACGACTGTTACGATCTTCGAGTGCTTTAAATAGCTGTTTTGACTTAGCTGAATTCGAAGCGTCCGGTTCATCCATTTAATGCAAATTCATTGCACGAAATTCGGAGAGACATCCACTTGGCGCATGGGTTTGATTTGCCCGGCCTATAAATAGTGGCATGGAGAGGGTTTGCTTCTCGTTCTCTCACGTTCTTCCAACATGAACTTGTTTACTCAGATGCATTCTATTGACGAGATACTCCCGAGGGTGAAAATGTGACGCCATGTCTTCATTGATGCACTTGAAGGTGACTGTTACATCCAAAAGTCGGAGTCGAAGGCTTTCGAGGCAGGCGGAAGGTGCTTGTTGTATCCAAAGATAAGGATGCTCGTCGTTGTGCAGAAAGAGCCGCAGATCGGAATGACGGTGCTGCGGCTTTGGGGGCTCTTTCTTCTTTCAAAGTGGGCATTGCCCACTCTGGTTGTGTTGAAAGCTGCTCCTTTAGCCGAAGTTTCGATTACGGTCTTCCTTGGCCTTTGGAGGCTCTTTCGAAGCCTCCCCTGGCCACAGGTTGGCTTGCGGTGCTCTTCTCTTCCTCGGCTAGAGGGTTGATTGCCATCCTCGTTCTGCTCAATGAATGCTTCATTAGTTGAAGCATTTCGACGGCGGTGAGCCTGGCTGGAAGAGCGGCACATGACTGGGCTGCTGAAGGGATGCACATAACTGGGATGCACATAACTGAGCTGCTGAAAAGGATGCACCCTGCTGAGGGCGCGTGGTGATTGCTGCACCTATTTGAGGGCGCATGATGGCTGCTGGCTGTAGACTTAGGATCTTTTATTTGTAGAAATTCTCCTTTGTACAATCTTTTCTTAGACATGTAGTAGACTTTTATATGTAATAAAAAATCTTCTTTCAATGCCTATTTTTGTTGTTTGTGAAGTACTTTGTCCAAGCTCTGGCGCATGTAGTCTGGCGCATGGGCTTTCTGGTTCTGAAATTGCATGCTTCTACAAGACCCCCTTCAAAGTTTTCAAAACTTTTGGATAAGTTTTGGAATACTTTGAATGAGAAGCATGGTGGTAGAGGCGCATGACTGTCGGGTCGCATAGATACTCCGCACATCAGTGATGGGGCGCATGCTCCGCCCAGTTAATGCAAATGATAACGCCTCGATAACCAAAAAAGATTAATGATGATCTTTTTTGGTTATCTCTTCACAGAACCCGAGACGACAGCTGAGGTCACACTTCATCGGTTCACGCGTACACCCAAGCCCTATAAATAGGCGAGGGATGGAGAGAGAGAGTTCTTCTCTTTACTTTTGCTTTTTAGAGTTCTTCCTCAAAACCCTAACTTTCTTCTCTCAAGCAATGGCTCCCAAGACTCCTCGCGGCAGTATTGGCAAGGGAAAGGAGTCGGCGGAGTTTGCCGAAGATGATGTTCCTGTCGCCATTATGACTCCAGCCGACGTTCGACCCGTGGTGACGGGTGGGTGTCGTCTCCTCCACTATTTTCTTTGTTCAGACGAACTTTGGATTATGCGACTGAGTTGGTGTGCCCTAACTCTCTGCTGTCGACGCGTATGGACTTCTGTCCTGATGATGCGCCGAGGTTTTGTCCCGCCGACGTGCATAGGTTTAGGCCTTTATCATGCACCGAGGTTTAACTGCTGACGCGCATGGGTTCACGCCCTGATGATGCGCCGAAGCCTCTACTGACGTGCATGGGTTCACACCCTGATAATGCGCCGAAGCTTTTACTGAGGCGCATGGGTTTACACCCTGATGATGCGTCAGGTTGCTTTGACACACTTTGTCTTTTTGCCTGACTTTTTAATTTTTGTTGTGCCAGTGTCGATGACAATTCCTTTGCTGAATGAGGTCCTTCTGGATGCTTCCTTTTGTCAAATGGGAGTTGATTTTGATGAGGCGGTTATCAACCCTACGAAGGATGCCATCTTACAGAATCAACCTCCTGAGAGAGTGCTGCAGATCCAGAACCAGTTGCCGATTTTCCTCCAGAGTATGATGGAGAGCGGAAAACTGAAATCTGCTGAATCCGAGGATGTGACCTTCTTAAAACCTGCCTTTTTGTTCGGTGACCGCCTGATCTCCACTGAGGCGAAGATACTGAAGGTCAAAGAAGACTGGTTCTTCTCTGTAAAAGATATGGTGCTGTACATGCGACAACTTGACCGCTAGTTGCCGCTGACGGCCTTCTATCGCTTAGCTTCCAAGAGAAGGATGCCTTGGGAGCTTACTCCTTCTCAAGGAGGGGCCTTGGGAGGTGTTCTTTCGATTGATGCTACCTCGAATCAGAGGGATACCCTGGCCGCTTCACGAACCGGTCCTTCGTTTAGTTGCCGAACTTTGCGTCCTGGGAGTCTCTACAATGAAGTCCCTAATGACACTTTCGCCTTCAGTGCCTCAACCTTTGCAAGTCGGATGCTGACATCGAGGGTCACGTATCCGAAAGGTGGCTTTAGGGTTGAAGGTTGGTGTCATCACATGTCGAAGTGGTATGAGTTGACCGTTTGGGTGCTTTCGAAGTTCAAGGCTGAGCTTAAGAAAATTGGGCTGACAGCCGCTATCCGTGCCACGCAGGCTGGCGTGGATCTCAATAAGCCTATGTTCCTTGCACTCTTGGAATTGTTCAATGCCCAAATTGGCACCTTCTTTACTCCGGTAGGGGAGTTGGGGTTGGCTCTTCATGAGATGTACGAAGTATCCAAGCTTCCTTGGGGCTCGGAACCGTACGAGGAATATTTCCCCTCAAATAAAGAGATCCAGGTTCTGGAAAATAAGGACCCGGAGATGATGGTTATTTTCAAAGAGGTAGCGAGCCATCATTATCTGATGCACCGAAAGGACAAAGGCAAGACCCAGCCTCATGTGACTGCTTGGAGGGATTACGTCTTCAAGCAGGATTTGGTGGATTCCTCGAGGATCCGGTTTACGACTCCGCAAGGGCTGAAACCCACGGAAGTGACTTCTGAAATAAGCCGGCTGGACGAGAGGACCCCTCGTTCCAATGAGAGTGGCGAGAACGCGTATAGTTGCTTCTGGCACTGTGCGCACCGGATGTCGTCTAAGGCGGTGCTGACGGCATACTTGATGATATGGCTCCGGGATTGTGTGTTTGCGGGCGGATCTGGTACAGTGGAGAGGGTACACTGGAACCTCATTTTGCCCGTCGTGAAATTGGTCTTTGGACGTCCTTTAGCTCTCCTTCCCGCGATGGTGTGTAACCTGTTGCGGGGTTTGAGGACCTTTGCTGATGATGTGATCCATGGGAGAGGTAGAAATGACAACTTTCCTCGAGCCAAACTACCATTCCATTATCTTATGGGATGGTTGATTCTGCATCATCCGAATGTGATGAGTCCAAGTCCGAAGGAGGATCATGTTGAAGGAGATGCCTTTATCCGCCGCTTCTATAAGAGTAAGTGGTTACACACTGGCGTCCCCGTTTGCAGGAGAGTTTTGTCCTACCATCAGGGGTGGAAGATTGTCAAGGTCGGCCCCATCTTTAAAGATTTCGAGGCTGACCAAGATTTAGACGACTCAGGTGAAGATGCAATTACTCTGCCGAAATGGGGTTTTCGTTGGTTGCAAAGTATTCGACCTTCTCACTTGATCTATCGGAACCAAAATAGGTGTTATCTGGAGCCATATCTGCCCAGCCGGTTCGCTCGCCAGTTTGGCTATACCCAGCTAATGTTACAGAATCCCAGTAATAGTCTGGGGTTCATCGGGAGCTTGCTGGATGGAGCCCGGGGCTGGCAATATTATAATGCCGGGTGCACTGGAGTTCAGTTTACTATGCCCGTCCGCAACCCTCGGCCACAGATCCTGTATTTGGCAGCTAAGCTGTATTGTACAATGAATACTGCGTCTCCAGGTTATGATAGAGAGACTAGTTTCATCATTGGAACTCAGCTGGAGGCCACGACGAATATGTTGATAGCGGCTCGATCATATCGTCCACCAAAATTAGTGGGATATTGGGCTGCTGCTGCAGCATCAGTGAGAGATCCCTCTGTTGGGAAGGGACGGGCCGACACAGAAGCCGGTTCGTCTGTACCAAAAAGGCCGAGAAAAGCTACGACTCTAAAGGCTATGGGAATGCCGTCTATAACGCCAGTGGAATCAGCTCTTGCTGAGGTAAGTCCTCCATAATTTTGGCTCATCTTGTCATTTTGGTGACTTGTGCTTTTCTTCTTGTAGGAATCACCGAAGAAGAAGACCCGTGTTTCAAAACCGGGTGTCAGTAAACCGAAGGAGGTGGCGAGCTCTTCTGACGAGCGCATTCCTCCGATGGTGATATCTCCAATGGAGGAGAATCCGGAAGATGTTGTTCCTGCGAAGGTTTTAGTATCTCTAGACTTTGTTAAAAGAGAGGCTGAGGTTGCAGCCACTTCCGGGATGGTGCCAGCTGAGAAGGAAGCCTTGGACGCTGAGGGTCCAGTGGATACAGGGCCTCGTGATGATGAAGTGGAGTGGAGTTCGTCGTCATCAGATGACATTGCTCCAGAGTTGCAAGAGTCTGTTGCGGGGGCAACAGATGTGATTGGAACAGAGGAGAGGGTTGATTCTCCTCCTTGTTATGATGAGGGGAGGCCGGCTGCATCATTGCCGAGCCCTACCCCAGACTCAGCAGCAGAAGCTGAGGTGGCTACCGATCAGGAGGTAGCGACAGATCCTGTCCCTGTAGAGGAATTTGATGAGGAGACTCGTCTGGCGGTCCTGGCTTCAGGGGTGAGTCAGGTGACAAGTGTTGATCTTCCCGTTCTGCCAGGGGAGGTACTGGCTGCTGATAGGACGTTAGGGGCTGAAGAGGTGGCTACTGACGTCGGGGGTTCTTCCGAGTTTGGAAAGGGTAAGGGTTTGATGGAACCCTCTGTTGCTCCTTCCACTTGGGGTACTATCTCGACGCCTGTCTCGGCTTCTTCTGTTCCTATTTCTCCTCGGGCTAGTAGTTAAGCCCCTGTTGATGAAGAGTCTGTCGATACCGAGGGTCCAGCCTCGCGGATTAAAGCAGGCGGGCCCACTTGCGGTCCGCTAACTAGAGCAGCTCCTCCGACTCCTGCCATGACGCCACAGGTGCTGGCGGATGCAGATGAATACGTGAAATTCATCATCGAGGCAGTGTATAAAATGCTGCAGAGGGGGTATCGGCAGTGATGGACGCCAACGGGAGCTTTGCGACGGTAAGAACTCTGGCATTGCCTCATATCAACCTGATCCGTCTTCACCAGGGCCACGATCATATGGCCGTTATTTTGGAAGCCTCGGTGGCTGAGTTGGACCAGCGGCTTTCCGAATTACAGCGCATCCAGCGAAATAACCTCTCCGTCCTGATAGATGTGGAGAAGGAGAAGTTGATCGCCGAGATTGAGTCTTCTTACCAGGCCACTGTGAGTGTTTGGGAACGTGAAGTGGCTGAGACTGAAGCTGCAGTGGAGCAGTTGTCTCAGTCTACACGGGAGGCGGTGGAGGCACGAGCTGTGTTGGACACTAGTATCGCGGAGATTGATGCCCAGATCCGCCGCCTTGAGGACCAACGGGCCCGACTTCAATTAGATGCCGAACGTGTCCAGGCTGAACACGTAGCATTCAAGAAGGAGGAGGCAGCTTTCACCCACCGGGCTCTTACTTTGGCTCAGCAGCGGCAGCAGCTGGATGAGAAGCATGAAAATGATACTTCTCCTGAGGCTATTGAAGCGATGCGTCAAGAAGCTGAACGTCGAATCCTGGCGATTGTGGAGACTCGAGCGGCGGACTTGAGGCGTCGGATTGAAGAGCTTTCAGCCAACCCTGGGGATGTTTAGGGATTGTAGTCTCTTATTTTTTTGTATTTTTACAACTCTTGCTGGGGTTGTAAACTTTTACTCTCTATTTAAAAATAAAGAATATAAAGTTTTTTTTTGTGGTGTGTTCATTTTTGCTGTCATGAACTTGATGATTTGTGTGGACCTATTATCTTTTGCGCACCTTGGTTTTTAGGTACAGATAATAAGTTTGAGAGAACCCTCATGTTTGCTCAGAGGTGATGTAGACATGGCAAATATGGGATTCAAGTGGTAGAATTTCTCTACTCAGAGGTGTTATGGACGTGGTAGGAATAATCCTGGGGGATACGCAGAACTACTCAGAGGTAATGTGGACGTGGAAGTTCTGCGATCAATGTACGACAACGCAAGGGTTGTCTGTACGGGATGTTTACTCAGAGGTAATGTGGACGTAGTAAACATGGTGGGTAGCGTAGTCTTATGGGATGTAAGATTTCGCTTTGTAGGGTATAGGGGGCAACTCAGAGGTGATGTGGACGTGGTTGTCCTTCTACTGGAGGATGCTACGGAACAGCTGGATTCCGAAAGCGTATGATTTTGTGAAAGAGAATTGACTGTGAGTCCTGATGATTAGGTCCACAGATCCCCGGGTGGAAGCACATGTCTGAAAGATGTCAAGAGTAGTACTTCTTTAGGAATTTGCCGTTGATGGGCATCATGAACAAGTCCCCATTGGATTTGGCGAGGCGGTAAGTACCGTTTGAGTATACCGTCTCTATGATGAAAGGTCCTTCCCACTTGGGCTCGAACTTTCCTGGTGTTTTGTGAGTCAACACCATCGTTCTCCTGACTGCCAGAACTAGGTCGCTAACTTGAAAAATCCTCTGCTTGACCTTTTTGTTGAAAGCCTGTGATATACGGGCTTGGTATAGTTCGATGCGTTGTTGAGCTAGGAGACACTTTTCGTTAAGTGCCTCCAGTTCCCGCAGACGACGACGTTGATTGTCCTCTTCTGTGAGTTGGTTTGTTATTGCTACGCGGAGTGAGGGTATCTGGATCTCGAGAGGCAGTACCGCTTCGCTCTCGTAGACCAAGGAGAATGGTGTGTTGCTTGTCGGGGTCCGTACCGTTGTGCGTTAGGCCCAAAGGCATTCGTCGAGCTTTTCATTCCAGTCGCGTTTGATAGATGACACGACCTTTTTGAGTAGCCTGACGATAGTTTTGTTGAACGCCTCGGCCAATCCGTTTGTTGCCGGATTGTAGGCGGTTGATGCCACGTTTTGAATGCGATTCTTGTCACAAAATCTGCTGAAAACATGGCTAATGAAATGAGGACCATTGTCGTGGATGATCCTCCGGGGTACTCCGAAACGGTAGATGACGTGGTGCTTGATGAAGCTGATCACCCTGGAGCTTTTTACTTCTGCCAGCGGAACTGCTTCTGTCCATTTGGAGAAGTAGTCAGTGATTGCTAGGATAAAGCGGTGTCCTTTCGAAGAAGGAGTGTTGATCGGTCCCACAATATCCATGCCCCAAGCTTCGAAGGGCCAGGAGGCGACTGTAGGATGTAGTTGTTCTGACGGTGTATGAATGAAGTCTGCGTGAAGCTGGCATGCATAGCACTTCTTAGCATATTCGACAGCGTCAGCGTCTATGGTTGGCCAGTAGTAGCCCATGCGTCACAGTCGGTCCTGCAACTTAGGACATGGTTGATGGGCCCCGCAGGTTCCATCGTGAGCTTCTCGAAGGGCTTTGGCTGCTTCTTCGTTGGACAAACATCGAAGGAGAAGTCCATCGTAGGAGCATCGGTACAGCATTTTAGTAGCCGTATCGTAGTAGAATCGAAGAGAGCGTCTCCTGACTGAGACAGCTTCTTTCGGGTCCTCTGGGAGAATTTCGTAGACAGCAAAGTCGATGAATGGGAATCTTCAGTCTCGGACATTAACACCAGCACTCGTTGACATAGCATGGGCCACTTATGAGCACAGGTTATTTTTAGGGCAGACCAGGTCTCGACCCACTACCGTGACGTAGTGTTGAGTTCCGAGGGGTACCGCTAATGAGGCTGCGAGGCCAGCCAGAGCATCAGCCTCTAGATTTTGTAGACCAGGTACATGTTCGATGAAGAACTCGGTGAAGGTTGAAATGATGTTCAATGCAACTTCATGGTAAGGGATCAGATCTTCATGGCGAACTACGTATTGCCCTCTGATCTGGTTTACAACGAGTTTTGAGTCGCCGTAGGCTTCCAGATGATTTACCCCCAGCTGTTGCGCCAGCTGGAGTCCCATGATGAGTGCGTTGTACTCGGCAACATTGTTGGAGCACGGCTTCGAAAGGGAGTAAGCACGCTGGATGACCAGCTAATCGGGGGAAACTAATACCACCCCTACTCCAGCGATGATTTGGCCTTTGGGGCCTGTTCTTGAAGCGCCATCGAAAAACATCCGCCAGACGGAGCCTTCTTCGGTGACGTTTGATTCTTGGACCTCATCTGGGATGTCTTCATAGAGTCTTAAGGACTCTGGGATGGGGTGTGCAGCTAAAAAGTCGGCCAGAGCTTGACCCTTAACAGCTTTTTGCGGAACGAACACCATGTTGTATGGTGTTAGCAAGATCGCCCATGTGGCTAGCCGGGAGTTCAATGAACTTGGCTTCATCATGACGACCCTGAGCGGATTGACTCAGGAAACAACATGAATTGTCTGCCCCGAGACATAATGTCGAGTCTTTTGGATGACAAATACCAAAGCTAAGCACTCCTTTTCAACGGAGTTGTACCGGTGTTCGGCCCCGATCAGAGTTCGACTGAGGTAGTAGATTGCTTGCTCATAGCCTGTGTCGCTGTTCTGAGCTAGCAGGGCGCCGAGGGAATGATCCATGGCACGGACATAGAGGAGGAATGGTTTGCCGTCGACTGGTGCCACCAGGACTGGCGGGCTCGTCAAGTAAGCTGTGATGTCATCGAAAGCTTTTTGGCATTCCTCTGTCCAGACGTAAGAGACTTCCTTCTTCATGAGCTGAGTGAAGGGTCGACATTTGTCGGAAAGGTTTGCTATGAACCTCCGGATGTATGCCAGACGTCCCTGTAGGCCTCGAAGTTCTCGAAGGTTCTTCGGAGGGCCCATATCGAGAATGGCTTTGGTCTTCTCGGGATCGACATAAATGCCTTTCATCGTGATGATGAAGCCCAAAAACTTTCCGCTAGAAACCCCTAGAAAGGATTTAGCAGGGTTCATCTTGAGCTGGTGCGCCCGCATGAGATCGAAGTCTGTCTTCAGGTCTTGCAGGTGATCTCCTTTGAGATGGCTCTTGACTGCAATGTCGTCAACATAGCATTCGACTGTTTTGCGAAGATGTTGACGGAAAATGGTGCTCATAGCTCGTTGGTATGTCGCACCAGCGTTCTTCAAGCCGAAGAGCATCACTGTGTAGCAGAAAACACCCTTTGGAGTCCTGAATGACGTGTGTTTTGTGTCATCGGGGAACATCTTGATCTGGTTGTAGCTCGAATACCCGTCTATGAAAGATATGCGCTCAAAGCCACATGTGTTGTCGATCATCACGTCGGTAATTGGAAGCGGGAACTCGTCCTTCGGGCAGGCAGAGTTGAGGTCTCTGAAGTCGATATAAACTCGTATCTTCCCATTCTTCTTGGTGACGGGGACGACATTGGCTACCCAATCTGGGTGTTGTTCTTTACGGATGAAGCCGCTGGTCAAAAGCTTGTCCACCTCCTGATCGATGGCGTTCATGATGTCCGGACGGAAGCGTCGCTGTTGTTGTTTGATAGGCTTGGCATCAGGTAAGATGTTCAGCCTATGCATCGCGATCTGGGGGTCAAGCCCCGGTATATCTTCGTAACTCCAGGCGAAGACGTCGATATACTCTTTAGCCAGCTGGATTAAAGATTCTCGGTCTTCTCCTTTTAGGCTTTTGCTGATGAAGATGGGTTTGGAAGAAGATCCATCACAATGGTCGATCTGCTCGACTTCGTCTTCGGTGGGAGGTTCACGTAATTCAAAATGAGAATCCCATTGTTGTCCTAGGCGTTGAGCCCAGGGTTCTTCTTCGAAGAATTCTGACGCTTGGTCATCGCCTTCTTCTTTTTGAGATTGTGCAGACGTTATGTTGGCTGACAGCACCCTCTTGAAGACTGAGCCGATACTGGTATCGGAGTCCCACGTTGATGCTTCAGACGAGTGAGAATGTTCTACTTCTTCCGCGTCTGAACTCTCTGGAGTTGACGGCGGCGTGACATAGCCTACCCCCCGTCGAGTTCGATTGTAATAGTCCTGCGGTTTTCCTTTAGGTGTTGGAAGCCGGAGAGGGAGACGTCGACCTTTGCCATAGTTCAGGCCTTTGTTGCTTTTTAGGTCGTAACCCATCTTTTGGATGAGGTACTTTGCCTTGTCCGTGTACCGATAGAGTTGCATTCTGCCGGCATCTGGTTCTGGCTCGAGTGGCGGGAGGTCTTGATGACGCTCAACCTTGCCGAAGATGATGGATTCTTCGTCTCGACTCCGTGGTGGGACTATGTAACAGACCCCTTGGGACGGGACTACTCGATTTACATGATGGACGGTCATTATTTGTGTTTGCAACGACCGTAGAGCGTTATCTAATGTATACATGGCATTCCAATGTGGAAGACTAGAATAATTAAAAGACACTCTGTTATTGATGAAATATGAGATTTTATCCCGCGGGATTACATTGTCCAGAGAAGGAGGATCTACATCAGCCGAGATAT
Organism: Iris pallida; assembly: GCA_029216955.1. NCBI lineage: Eukaryota > Viridiplantae > Streptophyta > Magnoliopsida > Asparagales > Iridaceae > Iris > Iris pallida. The sequence goes on along the minus strand of JANAVB010023898.1, from coordinate 1,361 downwards.
ATTCCCCCAATTCTTCATCTGTAAGCACTGGAGTAAGATCGGGAGAGTCCACCACAGCGTTGGCTTTGGAGTCCGAGAGGACTACGTGGGCCTTCTCTGGAGGCTGGGATGGCGGCGGCTTGCCCTTAAGACGCACCTTCAGAGGTGCCTCCGCTGTGCCTCCGGTGATTGACGCTTCCCCTGTAGTTTTGCCACGAGGGGGGTCGATGTTTGAGGCGGCTTTCCCTTGAGCCGTATCTTCAGGGGAGCTTCAGGAGCAGCTGGTGCTTTCCCGGGTAGCTTAATGCTCATGGGAGGCAACTTCTAAGGCGGTTTGCCTTTGAGTCGGATCTTCAAAGGAGCGTCGGGGGTGACCTCAGGCTCCATGTCCGGCTCCGCTGTCGTTTCTGTCTCATCGTCAGCATCATTGCCTTCCTCCACGTCAGATGACTTGTACAGGTCAGAATCGGTGAAGTAGGCTTCAATCCCTTTGAAGGGGTCGATGTCCGTAAACTCCATCCGGATGACGTTGTTGGTGGACACGTACTTCATACATTAGTGGAGCGTGGATGGCACCACCATGTACCATGGACGACCCAACAGGAGGTTGTAGTTGACATCGGCGTCCACGATATAACAAGTCACCTCGGTTCTGAGGTTACCGATGTGGCACTTTAGTCGTATTTTGCCCAGTGGTTCGCTTTTGCTAGCGTTGAATCCACTGATTGTTGTGTTGGAGGGCGTCAGTCGGTACATTGGGATCTCCAGTGTTGAGAGCAGCATCTTCGGGATGATGCTGAAGGAAGACCCCGGATCGATCTGAATCTGCTTCACCTTGACTGAACCAATATACCCTGTATAGTACAGCGGCCTGTTGTGTCGGTTGTGTTTGAGCAGCATGTCTTATTGGGTGAAGGTTATATTGGGGATAACCTCATTCGTACAATGACAGTGCGTGCATACAGTCGGGAGATCTTCAGGCTGCTTGACCTGACTGAGAAAGGATTCAGCATCCTTCAGAGCTTCATAGAGAGCTTCTCGGGAGTCTTTGGAAAGACAAAGGAGCTCGAACAGAGATAGACGGGCAGGAGTACTGGCCAATTATGCCAGTATGTCAAAGTTGTGGGGCTTGGCTAGCCCCGAAGCATTCTCCTTTCGTAGAGGCCTGTCGAAGCGGGCCTCTATCTGCTTCTGCTTATTGGCTGCCGGGGGCTAAGACGGGCCCTCGTCCTGGACAGCAGGGACGGTGCCAGGAGGCACCACCTCGGCGGCAGCTTTGTCGGGTTGGACGTTCTGTTGTGAACGCGTCTGCACAGGAAGTGCCTCTTCCGCTGAAGAAGAGACCGTACGGCAAGACTTGATCTTCCTGCCTTTAGATTTGG
>JANAVB010023897.1:0-12832 GCA_029216955.1 Iris pallida | reverse complement strand
ACATCGTCCAGCGCATAGACACATTAGAGGGAGGACTCAAAACCCTCTCTGCTTCTATACAAACACTGACTCAGGCGGTGTTTGAAATATGGTTGGCCTTGACCCGAACACCTTCGACCGGTCCCGACCCAGGGGCCAATGGGGAGTCGAGTGTACCCCTTCAACGGGTATCCTCAGACACAGACCGTCGAGAAGTACCCCGGACGTCTGAGCCCTCAAACGCTCAACTCTACGTGGTACCACCTTCCCCGACTCCCAGCTCCACGGAGGATGGTCGAAATGATCAAGGACTCGCGGGAGCGCTTTGAGTCCATGAACAGGCAAGAGGAGCGCCAGAAGATGGGTATCCCCCAACCCTATCCCCTCGAGTGGAACAAGGTGGTTTATCCTCCAAAGTATAAACCACAAACACTGACTCCATACGACGGGAAGGACTCTCCGTGCCGCTACCTGACGTACTTCCAGTCCCAAACGGGACATCTCCCGGAGGATGCGCTCCTCACTAGCATATTTGTCGGAGCGTTGAAGGGAGTGGCGTATGACTGGTACTGCAGCCTCCCCGACAATTCCATATCATCCTTCGACGACTTGACACGCCTCTTCCTCGACCGCTTCTACGACGGCGGAAAGGACATGACGATGGCGTCCCTCATAGAGATACGCCAGAAGGAGAAGGAAACGGTTCGGGTGTTCATCGAACGCTTCCGACAGGCCTGCTTCAGACTACCCCCAGGCATGCCGGAACATGCGCTCCTCTCCTCTTGCAGCATGAACATGCTGCCTGAAGTCAAGCTCTGGCTCAACTCTACTCCTCCTCCCGACTGGAGCTCCCTGATCATCGAAGCAGAAGCCGCAGAAAAGAAGGCGGCCAATGTACGTCTTTTGGGGGTCAGCTTCCCTGCCTTTGATGATAAGGGGAAAAGGTCTGCAGCCAATAACCCCGGACGAGAGACAAAGGAGAAGCAGGCATTGACTGTTAATGCCTCGAAAGGCGCATCTGCGCCTACTCAGAAGCCTCCACTTGCACCAAGGCCCAAGGAGGTTTATTCGTTCAACGACGAAGACACCCTGCAACTTTTTGAAATACTGAAGCAGGGTGACAAGATCAAGCTACCGGACCCAAAGCGGCCCGATGAAGTTGGGAAAGTGGACAACCCAAGGTACTGTCACTACCATCAGTTTGTCGGACACCCGACCAAGGACTGTTATGTCCTCAAAAATTACATCCAGCGCATGATCAATGCGGATGTAATCTCCGTCGACTGCGAAGAGAAGACGGTGTCAGCCAATGTGGTGTCACTCCAGTTCGACACCTTGCCGCCAACTACCACACAAGATGGCGTCGTCCCCATTCCTAAGGCGACAATGGAGGTGGTTAACTTACCACCTACCCGTGACAATGTGAGTGGACTCATCCCACTCACCACATCTCGAGAAGAGGTCCTATAGGTCCACCCCGTCCTCGTCTCCGAGGTGACTCAACCGGAGGTACGTCCTACCTCCAAATCCAAAGGCAGGAAGATCAAGTCTTGCCGTATGGTCTCTTCTTCAATGGAAGAGGCACTTCCTGTGCAGACGCGTGCACAACAGAATGCCCAACTCGGCGAAGCTGCCGCCGAGGTGGTGCCTCCTTGCACCGTCCCTGCTGTCCAGGAAGAGGGCCCGTCTAAGCTATCATCCGCCAATAAGCAGAAGCAGGTGGAGGCTCGTTTCGACAGACCTTTACGAAAGGAGAATCCTTCGGGGCTAGCCAAGCCCCACAACTTCGACATACTGGCACAACTGGCCATACTCCTGCCCTTCTATCTTTGTTCGAGCTCCAGCGTCTTTCTAAAGACTCCCGAGAAGCTCTCTGTGAAGCTCTGAAGGATGCCGAATCCTTTCTCAGTTAGGTCAAGCAGCCTGAAGACCTCCCAACTACTTGTGCGCACTGTCATTATGCGGATGAAGTTATCCCAAACATAACTTTCACCCAACAAGACATGCTGCTCAAGCACCACCGACATAACCGGCCGCTGTATTATATAGGGTATATCGGTTCAGTCAAGGTGAACCGGATTCAGATCGATCCGGGGTCTTCTCTCAGTATCATTCCGAAGGCGCTGTTATCAATATTGGGGATCCCAATGTACCGGCTGGTGCCCTCCAACACAACCATCAGCGGCTTCAACGCTAGCAAAAGCGAGCCACTGGGTAAAATTTGACTGAAGTGTCACATCGGTAACCTCAGAACTGAGGTGACCTGCTATGTTGTGGATGCCGAGGTCAACTACAACATCCTGCTCGGTCGACCATGGCTACATGAGTACATGGTGGTGCCATCCACGCTCCACTAATGCATGAAATATGTATCCACCAACGGCGTCATCCGGACGGAGTTCGCAGACATCGATCCTTTCAAAGGGATTGAAGCCTACTTCACCGATTCTGACTTATACAAGTCACTTGACGAGGAGGAAGCCAATGATGCTGATGACGAGGCAGACGGCAGCTGAGTACATGGAGCCTGAGATGACTCCCGATGCCCCTTTGAAGATCTGACTCAAGGGCAAACAGCCCCAGAAGGTGCCTCCAATGAGCATCAAGCTACCAGAAAAAGCACCAACTCCTGAAGCTCCCCTGAAGATACGCCTCAAGGGAAAGCCGCCTCAAACATCAACTCCCCTGGTGGCAAAATTACAGGGGAAGGCACCAATCACTGGAGACGCAGTTGAGGCACCTCTGAAGGTGCGTCTTAAGGGCAAACTGTCGCAGTCATCCGAGATGCCAGGGAGGGCTCCCATAACCCTCTCGGACCCCAAAATCAAAGCTGTGGTGGACTCTCCTGATCCAACCCCAGTGCTTACAGATGAGGAGCTTGGCGAATATATCTCTGCTGATATAGATGCACCCTCCTTAGACAATATAATCCCACGGGATAAATTCTCGTATTTCATTAATAATAGAGTGTCTTTTAATTATTCTTGTCTTCCACATTGGAATGCCATGTATACATTAGATAACGCTCTACGGTCGTTGCAAACACAAATAACGACCGTCCATCATGTAAATCGAGTAGTCCCGTCTCAAGGAGTCTATTACATAGTCCCTCCACGAAGTCGAGACGAAGAATCCATTATCTTTGGCAAAGTCGAGCGTCATCAAGACCTTCCGCCACTCGAGCCAGAATTTGATACCGGCAGAGTACAAGTCTATCGGTACACGGATACGGCAAAGCACATCATCCAAAAGATAGGCTACGACCTGAAAAGCAACAAAGGCCTAAACTACGGCAAGGGTCGACGTCTCCCTCTCCGGCTTCCAACACCTAAAGGAAAGCCGCAGGACTATTACAATCGGACTCGACGGGGGGTAGGCTATGTCACGCCGCCATCAACTCCAGAGAGTTCAGACGCAGAAGACATAGAACATTCCCACTCGTCCGAAGCATCGACTTGGGATTCCGATACCAGTATCGGATCAGTCTTCAGGAAAGTATTGTCAGCTAACATGACATCAGCACAACCTCAAAAAGATGAAGGCGAAGACCAAGCGTCGGAACCCTTCGAAGAAGAACCCTGGGCTCAACGCCTAGGAGAACAATGGGAGTCTCGTTTCGAGTTACGTAAACCTCCCACCGAAGACGAAGTTAAGCAGATCGACCTTGGGGACGGGTCTTCTTTCAAACCCATCTTCATCAGCAAAAGCCTAGAAGGAGAAGACCGAGAGTCTTTAATCCAACTGGCTAAGGAGTATATCGACGTCTTCGCCGGGAGCTACGAAGATATGCCGGGACTTGATCCCCAGATTGCGATGCATAGGTTGAACATCTTGCCTGATGCCAAGCCTATCAAGCAACAACAGCGGCGCTTCCGTCCGGACATTATGAATGCCATCGATCAAGAGGTAGACAAACTCTTGACTAGCGGCTTCATCCGTGAGGAACAACACCCAGATTGGGTAGCCAACGTCGTCCCCGTCACCAAGAAGAATAGAAAGATACGAGTTTGTATCGATTTTAGAGACCTCAACTCTGCTTGCCCGAAGGACGAATTCCTGTTTCCAATCACTGACGTGATCGACAACACGTGTGGCTTCGAGCGCATATCTTTCATGGACGGGTATTCGGGCTACAACCAGATCAAGATATTCCCCGATGACGCAAAACATACGTCATTCAGGACTCCAAAGGGCGTTTTCTGCTACACAGTGATGCCCTTCGGCTTGAAGAACGCCGGTATGACATACCAACGAGCTATGAGCACCATCTTCCGTCAACATCTTCGCAAGACAGTCGAATGCTATGCTAACGACATCACAGTCAAGAGCTGCCTCAAAGGAGATCACCTACAGGACCTGAAGACAGTCTTTGATCTCATGTGGGCACATCAACTCAAGTTGAACCCCGCTAAAACCTTCTTGGGGGTTTCTAGCAAAAATTCTTGGGCTTTGTTATCACGGCAAAAGGCATTCATATTGATCCCGAGAAGACCAAAGCCATCCTCAGCATGGACCCTCCGAAGAATCTTCGAGAACTTCGGGGCTTACAGGGACGTCTGGCATACATCCAGAGGTTTATAGCAAACCTTTCCGATAAATGTCAACCCTTTACTCAGCTCATGAAGAAGGGAGTCTCTTACGTCTGGACAGAGGAGTGCCAAAAGGCTTTCGACGACATCAAGGCCTACTTGACAAGCCCGCCAGTCCTGGTAGCACCTGTCGCCGGCAAACCATTTTTCTTCTATGTCCGTGCCTGGATCATTTTCTTGGCGCTCTGCTGGCTCAAAATAGCGATACAGGCTACGAGCAAGTGATCTACTACCTCAGTCGAACGCTCATCGGGGTCGAACATCGGTACAACCCCGTTGAAAAGGAGTGCTTGGCTTTGGTGTTTGCCATCCATAAGACTCGCCATTATTTCTCGGGCCAGATCATTCATGTCATCTTCCGAGTCAATCCACTCAGAGTCCTCATGACGAAACCAGGGGCATTAAACTCCCGGCTAGCTACATGGACGATCCTGCTAACACTATACAATATGGTGTTTCTGCCACAAAAAGCCGTTAAGGGTCAGGCCCTGGCCGACTTTTTAGCTGCACACCCCATCCTGGAGTCCTCGAGACTCTATGAAGACATCCCGAATGAGGTTCAAGAATCAAACGTCACCGAAGGAAGCTCCGTTTGGCAGATGTTTTTCGATGGCGCTTCAAGAACAGGCCCCAAAGGCCAGATCATCATAGGAGTGGGGGTAGTCTTAGTCTCCTCCGATCAGTTGGTCATCCATCGTACTTACTCTCTTTCGAAGCCGTGCTCCAACAATGTTGTCGAGTACAACGCGCTCATTATGGGACTCCAGCTGGCACAACAGCTGGGGGTGGATCATCTGGAAGCCTACGGCGACTCGAAACTCGTCGTAAACCAGATCCGAGGGCAATATGAGGTTCGCCATGAAGATCTGATCCCTTACCATGAAGTTGCATTGAACATCATTTCAACCTTCATCGGGTTCTTCATCGAACACGTACCTCGTCTACAAAACCTAGAGGCTGATGCTCTGGCTGGCCTCGCGGCCTCATTAGCAGCACCCCTTGGGACTCAACACTACGTCACGGTAGTTGGCCGAGACTTAGTTTGTCCTAGAAACAGCCTATGCTTACAAGTGGCCCACGCGATGCCGACAAGTACTGGTGTTAATGTCCGAGACTGGAGGTTTCCGTTTATCGACTTCGCCGTCTACGAAATTCTCCCAGAGGACCCGAAGGAAGCCGTCTCAGTCAGGAGACGTTCTCTTCGATTCTATTATGATACAGCCACTAAAATGCTGTACCGACGCTCCTATGATGGGCTTCTCCTTCGATGCCTGTCCAACAAAGAGGCGACCGAAGCTCTTCGAGAAGCTCATGACGGAACTTGCGGAGCTCATCAACCTGGTCCTAAGTTGCAGGATCGACTGCGACGCATGGGCTACTATTGGCCAACCATGGCCGCTGATGCTGTCGACTATGCTAAGAAGTGCCATACGTGCCAACTTCATGCAGACTTCTCATACGCCGTCAGAACCACTACATCCTATAGTCGCCTCCTGGCCCTTCGAAGCCTGGGGTATGGACATTGTAGGACCGATACCCCTCCTTCATCAAGGGGCACCGCTTCATCCTGGCCATTACCGATTACTTCTCCAAGTGGGCAGAAGCAGTCCCATTGGCGGAAGTAAAGAGCTCCAGGGTGGTCCTTTATCAAACACCATGTATTTTCGTTTCGGAGTACCCAGGTGGATCATCCATGATAATGGTCCTCAGTTCATCAGCCATATTTTCAGCAGATTCTGTGACAAGAGTCGCATTCAGAACGTGGCCTCAACCGCCTACAATCCGCAGCAAACGAATTGGCCGAGGCGTTCAACAAAACTATCGTTAGGCTGCTCAAAAAAGTCGTGTCATCCAACAAACGCGACTGGGACAAAAAGCTTGGCGAATGTCTTTGGGCCTGCCGTACAACGGTACGAACCCCAACAGGAACACACCATTCTTCCTGGTCTACGAGTGAAGCGGTACTGCCTCTCGAGATCCAGATACCCTCACTCCGCGTAGCAATCACAAACAAACTCACAGAAGAGGACAATCAACACGTCGTCTGCGGGAGCTGGAGGCACTTGACGAAAAGCGTCTCCTAGCTCAACAACGTATCGAACTCTACCAAGCCCGTATATCACAGGCTTTCAACAAGAAGGTCAAACAGAGAACTTTTAAGTTGGCGACCTGGTTTGGCAGTCAGGAGGCCGATGGTGTTAACTCACAAGACACCAGGAAAGTTCGAGCCCAAGTGGGAAGGACCTTTCATCATTGAGACGGTATACTCAAACGTGCTTACCGCCTCGCCAAACCCAATGGGGACTTGTTCATGATGCCCATCAACGGCAAGTTCCTGAAGAAGTACTACTCTTGACATCTTTCAGATATGTGCTTCCACAGGGGATCTATGGACCCAATCATCAGGATTCACAGACAATTCCCTTCCAACAAAACCATACGCTTCCGGAACCCAGCTGTTCCGTAGCATCCTCCAGTAGAAAGACAACCACGTCCACATAACCTCTGAGTTGTCCCTCGACACCTACAAAGCGGAATCTTACACTTCGTAAGTACGCTATCCTTCATGTTTACCACGTCCACATTACCTCTGAGTAAACATCTCATACAAACAACCCTTCGTTGTCGTACATTGATCGCAGAACTTCTACGTCCACATCACCTCTGAGTTGTTCAGCGTATCCCCCAGGATCACTCCTACCACGTCCATAATACCTCTGAGTAGGAAGATTCTATCATTTGAACCCCAATGATTGTCACGTCCACATTACCTCTGAGCAAACATGTTGGTTCCTTCAAATTTATTATCGTACCTAAAAGCCAAGGTGTGCAAAAGATAATAGGTCCACACAATCATCAAGTTCATGATAACAAAAATGAACACATCACAAAAAAGTTGCGTACTTTTATTTTCTAAAAAAGAGAGAGTACAGAACTACTATCCCCCAGCAAGAGTTGCAAAAACATAAAAAGGAGAGGCTACAGTCCCTAAACATCTCCAGGGTTGGCTGAGAGCTCTCTAACTCGACGTCTCAAGTCGGCTGCATGAGTCTCCACAGTCGCCAGGACTCGACGCTCAGCTTCTTGACGCATCAATTCAACAGCCTCAGCGGAAGTATCATTCTCATGCTTCTCATCAAGCTGTTGTCGCTGCCGAGCCAGGGCAAGAGCCCGGTGAGTGAAAGTTGCTTCCTCCTTCTTGAATGCTACGTGTTCAGCCTGGACACGTTCGGCATCTAACTGGAGTCGGGCCCGTTGGTCCTCAAGGCGGCGCATTGGGCGTTGATCTCCGCGATATTAGCGTCCAACGCAGCTCACGTTTCCATTATCTCCTTCATGGACTGAGACAACTGCTCTACCGCAGCCTCAGTCTCAGCCACCTCGTGCTCCCAGATGCTCACAGTGGCCTGGTAGGAAGACTCAATCTCGCGATCAACTTCCTTCTCCGCATCTATCAAGACGGAAAGGTCATTTCGCTGGATGCGCTGAAGTTCCGTGAGCCGTTGGTCCAGCTCGATCACCGAAGCCTCCAGGATCTCGGCCATATGGTCGTGGCCTTGGTGAACGTGGATCAGCTCGATATAAGGCATTGCCAGAGTTCTTGCCGTCGCAAAGCCCGTTGGCATCCATCACCGCAGATACACCCCTCTGCAGCATTTATATACCCCCTCGACGATGAATTTCACATATTCATCTGCGTCCGCCAGCACTTGCGGCGTCATAGCAGGAGTTGGAGGAGCTACTGTAGAACGGACCGGAAGAAGATCCGCCAACCTCAACTTGCGAGACTGGAACCTCGGTATCAATAGGCTCTTCATCAACATGGGCCAGACTGCTAGCCCGAGGAGCCGAAGGAAACAGAGGAAGCTGGCACAGGCGTCGAGATAGTACATGAGCAACAGAGGGTTCCACACCCATACCCTTCTCAAGTTCGGAGGAACCACCGACGTCAACGGCCACCTCTTCTGCCCCTAACGTCCTATCAGCGGTCAGTACCTCCCTGGCAGAACGGGAAGATCAACACTCATCTCCTGGTCCGTCCTGGGAGACAGGACTGGCAGATGAGTCTTTCCTTCTCAAGTCCATCTGCAGGGACAGGGTCTGTCGCTACCTCCTGATCGGTAGCACCTCAACTTCCACGGGTGAGGCTGGGGTAGGACTCGGTAATGATACAGCCGACATCCCTCATCATGACAAGGAGGGAAATCAACCCTCCTCTGTTCCAACCATATCTGTTGGCCCCTTAACAGACTCTTGCAATGCGGATGGACGTCATCGAAAGGCGACGAGCTCCAATCCACTTCATCATTAGGATGCCTCGAGTCCGTAGGACCCTCAACGTCCAAGGCCTCCACGGCAGATTGTACCTTCCCGAAAGTTGTTGCAATCTCCGCAATTCTTTCAACAAAGTCAGGAGATACTAAAACCTCCGCAGGAACATCTTTGGGACTCCTCCACGGGAGACAATATCATCGGTGGAATGCGCTCATCAGAAGAGCTTGCCACCTCCTTCGGTTTACTAACACCGGTTTTGAAACACGGGTCTTCTTCTTCGATGATCCCTATAAGAAGAAAAGTATAAGTCACCAAATGACAAGATGAACCAGAATTACGGAGGACGCCTTACCTCAGCAGGAACTGATCCCGCTGGCGTTTCAAGTGGCACTCCTGTAGCCTTTAGAGTCGACGTCTTTCTCGGCCTTTTTGGTACAAAAGAACCAGCTTCTGTGTGCCCGCCTCTTCCAACAGACGGATCTCTCACTGGTGCTGCAGTAGCAGCCCGATATCCCGCCAATTCTGGTGGACGATATGATCGGACTGCCATCAACGTATTCGTCGTGGCCTCCAGCTGAGTTCCAATTATGAAACTAGTATCCTTGTCATAACCAGGAGATACAGTATTCATAGTGCAATACAGCTTGGCGGCCGAATACAGGATCTGTGGCCGAGGGTTGTGAACGGGCGCCGTAAACTGAACACCAGTACACCCGGTATTGTAATATTGCCAGCCCCGGGCTCCGTCCAGCAAACTACCGATGAACCTCAGACTGCTACTGGGATTCCGTAGCATCAGCTGAGTATAGCCAAACTGGCGAACGAACCAGCTGGGTAGGTATGGCTCCAGATAACATCTATTTTGGTTGCGGTGGACCAGGTGAGAAGGCCGAATGCTTTGCAACCAACGAAAACCCCATTTCGGCAAAGTAATCGCATCTTCGCCCGAGTCAACTAAATCTTGATCGGCCTCGAAATCTTTGAAGATGGGGCCAACCTTGACAATCCCACCCTGAAGGTAGGACAAAACCCTCCTGCAAACGGAAACGCCAGTGTATAACCACTTCCTCTTGGAGAAGCGGCGGATGAAGGCATCTTCTTCAACATGATCCTCCGGACCGGGACTCATCACGTTCGGATGATGCAAAATCAGCCATCCCATAAGATAATGGAAAGGCAGTTCGGCCCGGGGAAATTTGTCGTTGTTACCTTTCCCGTGGATCACATCGTCAGCAAAGGACCTCAAACCCCGCAACAGGTTACACACCATCGCGGGGAGGAGAGCTAAAGGTCGTCTAAAGGCCAACTTCAAGGCAGGCAAAATGAGGTTCCGATGTACCCTCTCTACGGTACCAGATCACAATCTCGGAGCCATATCATCAAGTATGCTGTCAGCACCGCTTTAGACGACATCCGGTGTGCACAGTGCCAGAAGCAGCTATACGCGTTCTCACCATCCTCATTGGAACGAGGAGACCTCTCGTCCAGCCGGCTTATCTCAGAAGTCACTTCCGCAGGTTTCAACCCTTGCGGAGTCGTAAACCGGATCCTCGAGGGATCCATCAAATCCTGCTTGGAAACATAATCCCTCCAAGTAGTCATATGAGGCTGAGTCTTGACTTTGTCCTTCCGATGCATCAAATAATGATGGCTCGCCACTTCCTTGAAGATGGCCATCATCTCCGAGTTCTTATTTTCCAGAACCTGGATCTCTTCATTTGATGGAAAATATTCCTCGTACGGCTTGAGCCCCAGGGAAGCTTGGACACTTCGTACATCTCGTGGAGAGCCAACCCCAACTCCCCTACGGGAGTGTAGAAGGTACCGGTCTGGGTATTGAACAACTCCAAGAGTGCAAGGATCATAGTCTTATTGAGATCCACGCCAGCCTGCGTGGCACGGATAGCGGCTGTCAGCCCAATCTCCTTAAGCTCAGTCTTGAACTTCGAAAGCACCCAAGTGGTCAACTCGTCCCACCTCGAGATATGATGACACCAACCTTCGACCCTAAAGCTACCTTTCGGATACACGACCCTCGATGTCAGCATCCGGCTCGCGAAGGTTGAATCATTGAAGGCAAAAGTGTCAGTTGGGACTTCACTGTAGAGGCTCCCGGGACGCAAAGTTCGGCAACTGAACGAGGGACCGGTTCGTGAAGCAGATAGGATATCCCTTTGATTCGAGGTAGCATCAATCGAAAGAGCACCTCCTAGGGCCCTCCCTGAGAAGGAGTAAGATCCCAGGACATCCTTCTCTTCGAAGCTAGACGATAGAAGGCTGTCAGCAGCAACTGGCGGTCGAGTTGTCGCATGTACAGCACCATGCCTTTTACAGAAAAGAACCAGTCTTCTTTGACCTTCAGTATCTTCGCTTCAGTGGAGATCAGGCGGTCACCGAACAAAAAGGCGGGTTTCAAGAAGGTCACATCTTCAGATTCAGCAGATTTTAGTTTTCCGCTCTCCATCATACTCTGGAGGAAAGTCGGCAACTAGTTCTGGATCTGCACCCTCTCAGGAGGTTGATCCTGTAAGATAACACCCTTGGCAGGATTGACAACTGCCTCATCAAAATCAACTCCCATTTGACAAGGGAAGCATCCAGAAGGACCTTATTCAGCAGCGGAATCGTCATCGATACTGGCACAACAAAAATCAAAGGTCAGGCAAAAAGACAAAGTATGTCAAAGCAACCTAGCGTATCATCAGGGTGTAAACCCATACGTCTCAGTGAAAGGCTTCGGCGCATCATCAGAGCAAAAACCCATGCGCATCAGCAAAGGCTTCGGCGTATTTAGGGTGTGAACCCATGCGCGTCCGCAGTTAAACCTCGGTACATGATAAAGGCCTAAACCTATGAACGTCGGCGGGGTAAAACCTTGGCGAGGACAGTAGTCCATGCGCGTCGGCAGAAGAGAGTTAGGGCACGTACTCAGTCGCATGATCCAAAGACCGCCTGAACAAAGAAAGTAGTGGAAAAGACGACACCCACCCGTCACAGCAGGGCGAACGTCGGCCGGAGTCACAATGGTGATAGGGGCATCCCCCTCGGCATACTCTACGGCTCCTTTCCCTTGCCAGCACCGCTGCGAGGAGTCTTGGGAGCCATTTCTTTGAGAGAAGAAAAGTTAGAGTTTTTGAAGAAGAACTCTAAAGAAAGCAAAAGCAAGGAGAAGAAGAACTCTCTCTCTCCATCTCTTGCCTATTTATAGGGCTTGGTCGCACGCATGACCTGATGATATGTGATCTCAGCCGTCGCCTCGAGTTCTGTGAAGAGGTAACAGCAAATAAAACCAAAAGATCATCATTAATCTTTTCGGTTACTGAGGCATCATCATAAGCATTAACTGAGAGGAGCATGCGCCCGAACAGGCATGCGCCCCAACAGTCATGTGCCCTGACCTCCATACTTCTTATTCAAAGTATTCCAAAACTTATCCAAAAGTTTTGAAAACTTTGAAGGGGGTCTTGTAGAAGCATGTAATTTCACAACCAGAAAGCCCATACGCCAGACACTACATACGCCAGAGCTTGGACAAAGTGCTTCACAGCAAAAAGCAACAATATAGACATTGAAAGAGAACTTTTTATTTAACATATAAAGTCTATTACATGTCTAGAGAAGGTTGTACAAAGGAAAATTTTACAAGGAAAGATCCTAAGTCTACGGCCAGCAGCCACCATGCGCCTCAGTCAGGCGCAACAGTCACCATGCGCCTCCAGTCAGGCACAGCAGTCACCATGCACCTTCAAACAGGAGCGTCCCGTCATGCGTACTCAGCAGGGCGCATCCCTTCAGCAGCTCAGTTATGTGTATCCCCAGTTATGTGCATCCCTTCAGCAGCCCAGTTATGTGCCGCTCTTCCCGCCAGGCTCACCTGGCGAGCAGGATGAGGGTGGCAATTAACCCCCCATCCAGAGAAAGAGCCTCGAAAGCCAAAGGAAGCGGTCAGGGCACGCCATTCGATCTACGGCCTTCCGGAACAACGGAGA
>JANAVB010023896.1:0-28043 GCA_029216955.1 Iris pallida | reverse complement strand
AAATTAAAATCAATCAGAAAATAATAAAATAAAAAAAATTTAACCCGAAATTCAGGGTGCTCACATGAAGTATTTCATAACCTTCATCGACGACTTCTCAAAATACGCGTTCGTCTACTTGCTCAAGTCCAAAGACGAAGCTTTCGAGAAGTTCAGAGAGTTCAGGGCCGAGGCTGAACGGCAGACTGGACAACAACTCAAGAGGCTGAGAAGTGATCGAGGTGGGGAGTACAGGTCTCATGAATTCGCATCGTTCTGCAAAGAACATGGAATCATATGCGAGACTACTGCTCCATATTCTCCCCAATCCAACGGAGTAGCAGAGAGGAAGAACCGGACATTAACAGAAATGATGAATTCAATGCTGCTCACTACAGGTCTTCCAAAATGCTACTGGGGAGAAGCTGCATTAACGGCCACTTTTATTCTGAATAGAGTGCCATATGCAACTTCGGACGTAACTCCTCATGAACTCTGGTTCAAAGTCAGACCCAACTTGAATGTCATTCGAGTGTGGGGGTGTCTGGCGTATGTGAGCTTCCAGATCTGAAGATTCAGAAGCTGGGGACAAGGACTACGAAGGCTATCTTCTTGGGGTATGCCGAGAAGAGTGATGCTCGGAGATTTCTTGATATTGAATCAAATCATATTATCGAATCTCGCGATGCTGAATACTTTGAAGACAAGTTCGCAAAAGACAAAAACATTGTTCTTTCGGACATTCCGGAAAATGATGTAGGTACTAATGAGACTGAAATCTCATAAGAGCCAGTAGTCCAAGAAAAAGCTGTTGTTGATGGAACAACTCTTGCACCAGAACTCGCCGAGCCGTCAGCTAAGCGAGCGAGGAGACCGAAAGATTTCGGAGATGACTTTGTCACCTATCATGTGGAAGCAGATCCGCTTACCTATGATGAGGCGATGAAGACCAGAGATGCTATCTTCTGGAAGGAGGCAGTAAATGACGAATTTGACTCTATCACCTCCAATAACACATGGGTGTTGGTAGATCTACCTGAAGGAGAAAAGCCTATTGGTAAATGGATCTTCAAGAAGAAGATGAAGGCAGATGGAACTATTGACAAGTTCAAGGCCAGGCTGGTCGCCAAGGGATTTTCTCAGAAACAGGGGATAGACTACTTCGACACGTACGCTCCAGTAGCTCGGATGACCACCATCAGGATGTTAATCGCTCTAGCAGCTATACATAAGTTGGTGATACATCAGATGGATGTAAAGACAGCGTTCCTGAATAGGGAGCCGACCGAAGAGATTTACATGCAACAGCCAGATGGATTTGTCGTCAAAGGTCTTGAAGACAAAGTCTGCAAGTTGGTGAAATCATTATATGGTTTGAAGCAAGCTCCCAAGATGTGGCATGAGAAGTTTGACAAAGTTATTAGGTCAAACGGCTACAGAGTCAGCGAGACGGACAAATGTGTTTACACAAAGTTCGCTGATGGAAGAGGAGTCATCGTTTGTCTGTACGTGGACGACATGCTAATCCTAGGTACGGATATAGGCTGTGTCACAGAGAAGAAGTTCCTCTCAACCAAGTTCAGTATGAAGGACTTGGGGGATGCAGATGTCATCTTGGGCATAAAGATCATCCGGGCAGACACTGGAGTAGCGCTGTCACAATCTCACTATATTGAGAAGATGCTCACACGCTATGGGTATAAGGATCTTCCAGGGATCGATACGCCATACAGGTGTGATCAGAAGCTGAAGCCAAACTCGAGGGAAAGCGTCAGGCAGCTGGAGTATTCTAGCGTTATCGGAAGTTTGATGTACGCAACTACTGCCACAAGGCCTGACATAGCTTTCGCCGTGGAAATGCTGAGTCGGTTCACAAGCAACCCAGGGGTTGAGCACTGGAAAGCTGTGAAGCGAGTAATGAGATATCTCAAGAAGACTCAGACATATGCACTGCACTACAATGGGTATCCGACAGTAGTGGAAGGCTTCAGTGATGCTAGCTGGTGTTCAGAGGTGGAAAGCGAGAGATCCACAGGTGGATATGTCTTTTCCTTGGGTGCTATATCGTGGAAGTCGAAGAAGCAGACTATACTCTCTCGTTCCTCCATGGAATCTGAATTCTATGCACTTGAAACTGCAGCAGATGAAGCAGAATGGCTTCGGGAGCTCATGTATGATCTTCCAGTGGTTGGGGCTCAGATACCGGTGATACCGATATACTGTGACAACCAGGCGACTGCGGCGGTGGCATCAAATGACCTCTTCAACGGGAAGAAGAGGACTGTGCGGTTGAAGCACAGGGCAGTACACGATCTTATCAAAAGAGGTGTAATTGCAGTGGTTGATGTTCGGAGTCAGGAGAACCTGGCAGATCCGTTCACAAAGGGCCTCAAGCGCCAGTTGGTCGATGACACAGCTTGTAAAATGGGCTTAAAGGCATTCTGATAGTGTGTCTTTGTAATCCTACCATAAAGTTTTATGCTATTAGTTCAAAGAGAAATCTACTAGGCATCTAACTTTTGGTTCAAAGGAGGATCACTGACTGGAAAACTATCAGGTAACAGTGGGTACTTGTTCTCTGGAACATGAAAGGGATACGGACCCATAACCACTGTTGTCTACTATGTATTTTTCTACGGAAAAATAGATCCTGTGGAAGGTTGGCTTAAACGCCTTAATGAGTTCTCAGGCAGAGTGAATGTCTGGTGTGCTTTACAGGAAGCACGGTAGAGCAGCACTACAAGGAGTGAATCTCCATGCTACAGTGGGGTGACTCCACCATGAGGTTCCCAGGTAGGGGTAATGCCTCGGCTTTGCAAACCAAGTCACAGCGGCGTAGCACCGCAAATAGGCAGGTAGCCTAATGCTGTATGACGTAATTAAAGAGTTGTAGACAGCACTACAAAGGGGAGGATGGCCCCATGTTACAGTGGCACGACACCACGATGAGGTACCCAGGTAGGGGTAAAGCCTCGGCATTGCAAGCCATGTCGTTGCGGCGTAACACCGCAAGGAAGCCTTAGGCTTCATGCTGGATAGTTTGGCACTACAAAGAGGCTTGTGACCTCATGCTACAGTAGTATGACACTACGATGAGGTTCCCAGGTAGGGGTAATGCCTCGGCTTCAGGCCATGTCATAGCGGCGTAGCACCGCAAGGAAGCGCAAGGCTTCATGCCATATCTCTTTAATAAAGAACTCACCTATAGTGTATGAAAAGAGATATCAGGCCGTCTCTTGAGGGTAAACTTGTAGACGCCCAAAATTATACACTGAAACCAGGCTGGCACAGGGCCTTTAATGTGCAGCCAGAAGCACACGTAACTACACTTTGTGAGTGGGAAGAATTACAATTGTGGTGCAGAATTCAAGGCGTAGTCCATTCTTGTATCACATTGTTATTTAACCCATGCGGGAAAATTCAAGTCGTCAGCGATATCTATCCTAATGCAAAATGGACAGTTACTGTGGGGAACGCTCAACCCTGGACACATATATATGTTATGATATGTGGGAGATTGTTGGTGCTTTACTTACATGGAGAGAGCTTGCTCTCAACATGCCTTGTAAAATTTTAGTCCCACATTGGAAAAGCACCATGAGTTATCTCAACATATATACTTGGATGTGTTGTTGAGAGATGCACATGGGGTGGTGACCCTAAGGAGGGAACCATGTGGGTGATTTTACTAGGAGGTAAGAATAAGGCTCCAAGGATTAAGCATTAATGCTTTTATCATTCTCTTGGATTAATTCCACTTGGAGCTAAGCCCCAAAGGGGCTTAGCGACTCGGACTCGGACTCGGACTCGGACTCGGGCTCGGACTCGGACTCGGACTCGGACTCGGGCTCATGGGCTCATGAGGCGTAATGTGGCGTTTTGTTGGCGCACTTTGCACTTAGCACGTCAGCAGTCATGCGGTCTTTATGCGGCTCATATGCGGCCATGCGGTCTTATGCGGCATGCGGCTCATATGCGACCTCATGCGGCTCATGCGGCCATGCGGTTCATGCGGTCCATGCGGTCCATACGGTCCATGCGGCTCATGCGGTCCATGCGGTCCATGCGGCTCATGCGGCTCATGCGGTCCATGCGGTCCATGCGGCTCATGCGGCTCATGCGGTCCATGCGGCTCATGCGGTCCATGCGGCTCATGCGGCTCACGCGGCACATGCGGTCCATGCGGTCCAAGCGGTCCATGCGGCCAGGCTGCTGCTGCTGCTGCCGCATGGAGGACTACGCTGACTGTGCAGATTTCAAATCGGTTATGGAAAGGGTGAATCAATGCGATTAATTCAGATCCTATCTTTGTGGGATTTGAATTAATTTCGTTACTATATTTGTGGGATTTGAATTAATTCAGTTCCTATCTTTGTGGGATTAGAATTAATTCGTTGCTATCTTTTTGTGATTTGATTCAATCTTTCCATAACTGAAGAGGCGGCTAGGGTTTCCACCCTCTCTCTATAAATACTCTCTTCTGGCCTCCTTTGTGACTACTACGAAAAATACAAGTCAGAAAGGAGAGAAAGAGAGGGAGTTGCTGCCGCCATTGCAAGTCCATCCGAGGAGTCAGAACAGAGGTGACATCGAGCGTTCCACAAGTTCTTCAAACTTGCTGGTTCCTGGAAGCAGATCGTGTGGGGCGAATCTTGCTTTGAGCAACGGTGTTTTGACACCCCAGCATTGTTCTTCTTCTCATCTCTCTAGATTTTTGTAACTTGTTCTGTCCCAGTTGCAACACGTTTGCAAGGAAGAACAAGAGATCTTCTCTTTGCTATTTTTCTCCTTCATATTGTAATTTGGCTTTTTAGTTTTATTCGTAGATCTTGAGTTTGATCATCACAAAGTTTTGTGTGACATCTCAGATCTCGATTGCATTAGTTTTCATCTTCGATCAAGCCCCCGGGAATAACACATAGATGAGTCAAAGGACACATTTTTTTATGTTGTGACTTTGTTTGGAATATCTGGAATCAGCAGCACAGATGTTTTGAATTTTTGGCTATGCAGACTATTACCTGCTTTGAACGAGCTCAGAGCTCAAAAAGGAAAATGACAAGAGAAGTACAGACGGGTAAGGTTGATTTTCGGTGCGGTGGTGTAGCATGTCTAGAGAGAACGAAAACAACGCATATTTGAGGGCCCAGCCATCAGTACAATTATTGTACAAAGAAAATATAAATTTATATAGATATCCTACATCAAAGATGAACTCATTTTGTGTCTTGATTGGGATGTTAGTTTCGTAATGTCAGCTTTTGCTTTTAAATACTATTTACCCACTTTGAAAAAGAAAATACATATAGAGAGAGAGATCAAAAGTTTAAGAACATTTCTAGTCAAGATTTTGACATAACATGAACGGTTGAAAAAGATAATACAATGCACATTATGTCAAAAAATATATTAGATGCTTAATAAAGGTGATCCCCCCTCCCCCTTCTCTCTCTTTCCACACACACACATACACACAAACCTCTAGCCTAGTGGTTAAGAGAGATGCATGTGGCCCAATTGGTCGGAGTTCGAGTTCCAGTGGAGACGAGTTCACCACAATTACTCATTGCTTAAAATATATATATATATATATATATATATATATATATATATATATATATATATATATATATATAGAGAGAGAGAGAGAGAGAGAGAGAGAGAATAAGGGAGGTGAGGTGCCACCCTATGGATGGTGGCTATGTGTCACCCTCCCATGCTATCATCATGCACCGAAAAGTGTACAAATGCATGATGATTGTTAACATGAGGGGGTAACATATAGCCACTGGCCTCTCCCTTATTCTCTCTCTCTCTCTCTCTCTCTCTATATATATATATATATATATATATATATATATATATATATATATACTAGCATATGTGCACGTGCCTTGCACGTATTTTAATATTCTTTTAGTTAATTTTGGAAAACTCTTTAGGAAGATCAAGGGGTAGTATTCATAATTATTAAGTTGTCCTTATTAAAATTAATGAACCATTTTTAATTAATATAGATATATAAGGGTATTTTTGGAATTCAAAAGTTTCACCATCAAGTTTTCCTATTATATAGTAGAATAGATTTTAATTAATATAGACATATAAGGATATTTTTGGAATTCAAAAGTTTCACCATCAAGTTTTTCTATTATATAGTAGAATAGATATATTACCACTTGTGGTTTTTTAGTAACAGTAAAGATGGACATCAACTTGGAGCTTAGAAAAGACAACATTTGAGCTCAAACTTCGTGCCTAACTTACACGTGTAAATTAGAAAGCTTGATGAATTTAAAATATGAACGAAGCTAAATCAAATTTTCTGTGGCCCACGAGTTTTGAAAATTAGAATATTATTAGGCTGTGTTTGATTGAGCTTTTTTTCCATGGAAAATTTTTCCATCACAAATTTTCCACCAATGTGTGTGTTTGATAGCCTATATTTTCCATGGAATTATTTTCCAAAAAATTATCATTTTCCACATTTTCTTTCAAAAGTGTGGAAAATGTTTTCTGGCCCAGCCCATAAGAAAATGAATTCCATGGAAAATAAACCCCCCTTCTCTCTCTCTCTCTCTCTCCCGATAAATCGACCGCTGCTGTGGATCTCTACTCCTCGGCCGAAGAAGAAGAAGAGGTACTCCTCTCTCTCTCTCTCTCTCTCCTATAGATCGGATCATCTCTCCCCTATAGATCGGTCGAAGAAGAAGAAGTAGAGATTTGGGGATCCTATTGTTGTGTCGAGCGGATCTCGTCGCCATTTGGGGATCCGGCGAGAGGATCTTCATTCGTTTTCACTGTTATTTCAGGCCGCGCCGGCGCCGGCTCCGGCGCCACCTGGCTGTCGAGACCGACATGGCGACTAAACAGCGCCGCCATCTCCTCGCTCGTGGTCGGCGTGGGAACCGCCCGGACCCCTCCCCTGCCGCCGTGGACGCAGGCGTACGTGTGCGTGTTCCTCGCGGCCTCGTCGGCGAACCCGTTGGAGTAGTCGTGGCGGGGGGAGCCGGGGTTGGGGCAGACGAAGACGATGGGACCGATTTATAGGGGATCAAGAGAGTTAAAATTAAACAATGGGACCATGCATGCAGTAGGGATGCAACTCGAACAGATTAATTTTGAGTCCTATCGGATAAATCGATTTATTTGGTTGGATATTTCTATTGTTTAGGCTTGTTATATCGTTATAATTTTGACTTGCTATTAACTCTGATTTTTAGTGTTAGAATGGCGAGAGTACCGAGGCAAATGCAACTTGTCGCTGTGTTTTGGACGATGATGATGCAAGCAGTGGCGATCTATAGTACTATGATGCACCATCATTTTACCCGACGTCTCACAAGGCACCCTCATCGTAATTTTAGAGCTGAGAGAGAGATTGCATTGAATCGAATGTTCGGCTTGAGTGACAGGGTATGCCATGAGATGCTTCGAATGAAAATTGGTACATTCCAACGATTATGTGGTCGCTTACGTGGTTACGGTTTAGCCGATAGCCGGTTCGTGCGAGTTGAAGAACTAGTGGCTATGTTTTTAAGTACAGTTGGCCACGACCATTGTAGCAGGATGGGGGCTTACACCTTTTTCAGGTCTAGCCAAACTGTGAGCCACTATTTCCATAGGGTGCTAAATGCATGTCTTGCACTATATAGGGACGTCGTCGTCAACGCCACTGCCCAGAACTCCCCCTATGATAAGGGTGACGAAGGCTGGTACCATTACTTTCAGGTGCAATGTTTATTTACTATTAGAAAGTTATATTTTTATTTTTTTAGTTAAAATTAATAGAAAATAGTTTTTGTTTTTATAGGATGCTGTGGGTGCCATCGACGGTACTCATATTGCTGCAAACGTGCCTGTGCATGAACACCCTAGGTATCGGAATAGAAAATAAATAATATCTCAAAACGTTTTGGTGGCATGCACATTTGATATAAAGTTTACCTACGTGCTTGCTGGCTGGGAGGGGTCTGCGCTTGATGGTCGTTTATTGAGGAGTGCAGTTTTACGACAAGGACATAGACTAACGGTTCCAATTGGTATGCTTTACATCCAGTGATTGTTCATAAATTTAACAACTTAAACATTAACATCTAGATGCATTAATGGTTATTTCTAATAATAGGTAAATACTATCTTGCCGATGCGGGGTTCCCCTTGGTTCCAGGATTCATCACACCGTATCGGAGTACGCGTTATCATCGTAGAGATATTGTGGGGCTTCTTCCTCAAAATAGCAAAGAGTTGTTTAACTTTCGCCACTCATCTCTCCGTAATGTTGTTGAGAGGACGATTGGCTTGTTGAAGAAACGATTTGCTTATCTTAGACACCAACCGTTCCACGATATTGACACGCAAGCGAAGATAGTTCTTGCATGTTGTGCCTTGCATAACTTTTTACGGGTTGATGACAATGATGATATCTGTGATGAATATACAGAAGGTGATAATTTCGAAAGTGAAGGTGAAGATGAAGTTAACCCTCCACATGTCGATGTACCCGAAGGTGCCCTCGACAATACCCACATCACTGTCACACCTGAAGCTGCGTGGACCAATAAGAGAGCTACGATCGCTAATGATATGTGGGATGATTATAATCCCAATACTTATGTGCCAATTGATTGAACATTATAGCACTTGTTTGAGACATGTAACAAATGACAGTATCAATTTTGTTTCTGAATCCCCTTCTATTATCTAGATATGTTACTGATACCTTTGAACCTGGCTATTATCTAGAAATGTTACTGATACCTTTGAACCTTTGAAAATTGTTGTCGTGTTAATGTCATATCAATATATTCTGCTCTTGTTAGAGTTAAGGTAACATTGTTTGAGACATGTAACAAATGACAGTATCAATGTATTCTGCTCTTGTTAGAGTTAAGGTAACATTGTCCCCATGGACAATTTGATTCAAATGCCTGGACAGGGGGATTTTTATTTTATATTTTTGCACCCATGGACAATTTGATGAAAATGACTGGACAATTTGATGAAAATGACAGTAACATTGTACCCATGGACAATTGTTGAAAATAACTGGGTTTTTTTTTTATCTTCAACCATCTGGACCTGGGCAGGACATAGATAAAAAAATATGTGTCTTGGTAGCCTTGGCTAAGGCAGAGCTGTATCTAACCTGTTACAATTCATCTGCAGGTATCAAATAGGTTACCAGTCAGGACTAATTCAATTCTGTACTACACAAGTAGGTGCCCCCTCTACTCTTTTCTGCTGTTAGATCCCCAAACCTTCTTCTCCATGTTAATGTGTATCATCGTATATATCTTTGTGGGTTGATTAAGAAATCTGGAAGGGAAATTTTTTCCTCATGCTGTTTTGTTCCTATGACCTTTCTGAAGGGAAATTTATGTTATTTAAATACCTATGATTTTTCTGATGACCAGGTTTCATTACTAATCAGCATGAAAGTAATTGCTGTAATGCTCTTCAATATTTTATTAAGGTTTGAGTTGATGTCATACTGTACTTGTAAGAGAAAGCTAGATTGTTATCTATAAAAAATTCTTTATCTCTGGCATTTGACTTATGTGTTCATTTGGCAGCTAATAAAACATTGCACATTATGAGAAGCAATTGATAGCAGCTAATGAAACATTATGTGTTCAATTGCTATGTGATACTCTGTAGGACTATCCTGTTACATTACTTGGCAGCTAATGAAACATTGCACATTATGACTTCCAACCCTTTGCAGCAACTTAATCCTCTGTAGGACTATCCTGTTCATGCCTTTTTACAGTCATCATGAAATAAAAAGTAATAATTTCAAATTTTAAGACTAGCCATCTGGAATCTAGTAGAGAGCAAAGAACTGGATATAATTTTTTCTTGGAAAGTCAGCTCCACGGATTTTGTGAGGGTGTGTTGAGAGTGTCACGCCCCGACCCGGAATCACCCGAATCATCGTCCTCGCCGGGGCGTGATGCCGCACGAGCTTGGAGTTGCGCTCGTGCAAGGCAAGATGACAAGTTCTCAAATGGTTATCTTTGAATTGAACGTTAACAATGAAAGGAAAACAGAGTTTACGAAAACGATTCTCTTTATTGATATTCGAAATCAGATTACAAAGGCTTTCGATAGCCCAACGGAATTTGCCAGATTGGCTACAACACTCAGGTTCTCTCTTGTCCACAAAGGATTTCGCCGTTCCATACATCATGCCTTCTATATCTCGGCCGCATCAATCCTGTCGCGAGTCCGAGCGTCAATACGATCGCACGCTTCAATACGCTTTGGCATTCCAAGCCTCAACGCATTCAAGCAACGCTTCGCCGCGAGCAATCCATTCCCTGCACCCTGCATGAAGCTGGTGGGTGATCAGTACGTTCGTCCTCGCATGTACTGAAGCAAAGATCATCTTTCCAAATTGACATTTTAATATTTATGTTGAATCATGCAACTTAGTTTATGATCTTGCTATGTTCTCCTTAGGGTCAATTTCATGGCATATTCGAAAGCGTAAAGCATGGCAAGCATGTTATTCAATTTGCAAAAGTAAACGGACAAGCAATCTCGTGTTTGATTCGTGGCGCAACTTACAATATCGACGCACCCGCCCTTGGAACCGACGCAAGGTGAATACGCCTATCCGTTTTCCCTGTCATGTTATAAGTGCCCTCTATTCAGAATCCGTCCATGCAGGATATACGCATACCTTGCACTTCCAAACCCATCGCCCTTATCTATATGAAGGTCACTAGCTTTTCGGGCTAGAATGGACTTATATTATCGAATCGAAACATAAGACGATGTTAACTCTGTGCGGTTGCTAACCAACATCAGAGGCCATCGAAATAATCGCAGCAAGTGGCTTATCACATTCACCAGACGGTCGCTACCCATCTAACTGAAGTGCACCAACAATACCGTAAACGAATCCCTCCTAGGCCGAACGGTCCCAGCACCCTGGCGCGCCGCGTTCGAGGGAATACCCATGCACGGGCTTTTATATCTTTAAGTCCATTTGACCATGCAACGAATCTTATATTTCATACAACCAAGCAAGTTCGCTTATCTCTATTTCAATTGGCACAACGCCCGAATGTTCTCAACGAACGCCCGTAGGCCGCGAACATTTCGAAGGGCACCATGCCGCATTATCGTCTCTCATTTCTTCCGTTAACTTTCTATTGTTCTTACGTTTCATACTTTGTTTCAATGTTCAATGGCATCATGCCTCAACTCAATGCTCGTCAACCGAACGACCCGAAGGTCCCGAACACCTTTCGAGGCATTATGTCATATCCGACAGTTTTGCCACATTCATGCCACAACTGCATTCTCTCGCAACGAAGCCGTCTTTTATTATCCCGTGCACGTAGGCACATTTCGACCGTATTTCGATGTTCTATGACTTAGCATTCAATGTCCGTGGCTTGCGCGCTAGGGCGCTCGCCTATTGTCTTTCAATGTTCTAGCCGTTCTAACTCGTGCGCGAAGGCACGGTATGGTTCGTGCACTAAGGCACTCGCCGAGTACAGTTATCCCATGTTCTTGCGGCTTGTGCACCGAGGCGCTCGCCTTTACGATATCCAATGTTCCATAGCGACTCGTATGTTTGCCGTACGATTCATTTCAATTGTTCTATCTAGTGTTCGACATGCACTACGTTTATCTCGCTATCAAGCCACGCCTATGGCGTTGATAGGTTAACTCAGCATACAATAATATATTTGACTTATCGAATGAAGGAGTAAAAAGAAGTCAATCCTCCCACCTTGAGTCGATACGCCTTTGTCGTTTTGCCGAGCCGATGCGGCTCGATTCCCTAACTTCGTTGCACGTCCACTCTCTTGACTTAGCCATTCGAGCACTTCGTGCTTTATTGAATCATACGTCTGATTTGCCTTAGCGTGCCCAAGTCTCAGCCCGTCGCAAGGCGACGATTTGATTTCGCGGACCCCTTACTAAATATTGCAAAAGATCGACCTCTAATATTTTCCTGTCAAAGTATAACCTGCACACGAAACCAACTAAAATCAATACTTGCATCGATTCGGACTTGCGCCTTGGTCGATTCGATTTCTTCGAATCTTCGAGCCGATTCAACGCACTCATCCTTCGGGGCAACGCGGCGCTTCGTATCGATTCACTCGATGCATTCTTTGGGACAAGGCAACTCTTCGCATCGACTTAGTTTGATGCATTTCTCGGGACAACTCAACACTTTGTATCGACTCGCATCGATACGTAATCAGGTCAACGCAACTCTTCGAGTCAAGGACTCAGCATAATGCACCGTACGGAGCGGGACATTACAGAATATACCACTCAAAACAAGGTTCGTCCCGAACCGAAACCAATACTAAATTTCCAAGGGTTTCATTAGATCGTTCCACGATCTCGTCTCACTATCGTTTGGATCGTACAACTTAGTTTGGAATCATACACATATTTTAGGCGTCCCACCAATATATGCATTTCAGCCGAGCTCAGTTGTAAGATATCGGAACAATGCCAACACGTAACTCTTATTCTCAATTACTTGCCATCTCGTATTCTCGATCGGACTTGGCTCTATTACTTGTTCTCGCAATTCTAGCACACATGCATATTGATACATACGCGATTCGCCAACAAAAGTTAAGGCATACGATACGATTCAAAAATTGCATTTCTCACTTTGTGTGTTTCATCGGGACTATCAATTCTACGTGTCGCGTCAAGCCGTCGCGCATCCGATCGCAACGAGTCTCAGCAACGCCTTGCGTTCGGCGTCACTATCCAACGATTTTTGATGTTTTACTTCGTATCATATCTCGACATGATTTTCTTTTGTTGACTTGCAAAAGCATCAACATTCAGGACTACGTCCGCTAGGTGACTTACCTAGACACCGTGCTCAGCTTCTCCCGACGCAAGTTTAAATTGACATTGCACAAAGGCCACAATCTATCCGACACAGCAGTTTACATCAAGGCGACGGTGCTCAAGACAACAATCGCCTTGACACGAGGTCTTTACGACACGCCTTACGTTCGATTTCCTAACGAGTAGGAATTCACTAGCCAAATTCCCAACTTATCCGTCTCGCAACATCGAACTTAATTTCGATTCACGCAAGCTCAATTGCAAGGTGAATCCGAATCTAACGACATGACTTATAAGTCATTCTCTTATCGTTCTCTCTCGTGCATCGCACGAATCTCGCAATCGCCTATCCGAATCACCAAGTTTGTTGGTGAATTTCTAGTTTGATCGTTGACCAACATAACCATTCAAATATTCATCCGACGAATACTCAAATCTAACTATATCATTCTCAATCGAAAGTTGTTCCAACAAATCTCAATCGCCTAGACTTATCGGCAACATGCACCATATTGTATTTGTTATCGATGCAATCTTATATGCGATATCGCATGGGTCATCTTACGGTCTGCAACATTCAATTTGATTTGGCGGTCAAGTCTTCTAGGGTCAGCTGTCCCGAAGCTACGCTCGATAATTGTGGATCATCACCGAAGGACAGTTTACTACGAACCATGCTATATCTTATTTCGGAGCCAAATCACGTTCCGACGATTTCTACGCAACTTTCCAATTTCGGACAAAACCATTTCTATCGGCACAACTGATGCGCAACTATCCTCCGAGTAAAGTCATGCATTGCCGTCGATGATTACGTAATTTACGAAACATCTACTCGTATCGAGTTCGAGTCTATCTCATTTCGCGGTCGACACACGAATTGCTATACGCATCGAGCAATCGTCGATGACTTATAGTCTCGTCTTTGATAAATCACAAAGTTCATGATCAACCAGTTTGTTTCAATCTCGTATCGTTACTTACAAAATTTCATAGCACGAGGCACACTCTATTTTGTATTCTCACATCGCTTACGTTTTCTTACGTATCGATCTCGATACGCCGTATCCATTTCGATAACGTTAGGGTCAACTCTGAATCCGTTTCAACGTCAACTTAACTCGCATCGTATACATCCAAGTTCGCAACGAACTTTTCCCTACGCCTTGACTCGTTCTCCGATTTGCCGTATCCTGCTATACTTCGATCGCGTAACTGATTTACCGATTATCCAACATCGAACCCTCAAGTCATACGATCTCGCCCTCTAAGTTTTACGTGTTTTCTGTCGTACTCAAATGAGTTTCGCCGTAATGTAACCAACTATTTCTTAGGCACGATTACCCGCGTCAACCAACTTTCTTACCGAAGTCGCACATCGTGTGATTCGACATTTTTATCGAAATCGCAAGTCGTGCGATTCAATTCACCTAGCCGAACATTTCTATCGAGATCGCAAGTCGTGCGATTCGATTCGCCTCACCCAACATTTCAATCGAGATCGCAAGTCATGCAGTTCGATTTCAACGTTTCGAGTTTCCTATCCCGTCGATCCGATTGTTGCCTCAAGGCATAATCGTTTTGCTAGTTCCCGTCATTCGACCGACACAAAATTTTCAATCGACGTATCATTCAATGTTACAAGTCCCGCCTTACCGTTCTAACCGATCATCGAAGAACACTCGCATCAATATGCCGTCGTACAAATTCTCAATCGAGTCTCGGTGCTATCCCGTTCGTTGTGAACAAACCTTCCGCAATTCTCACAATACGTCGATGCTATTCATCGCACAAATGGTATTACATATACCACTCGGAATCGAGCCATTCATTGCATCGGTGGTATGCCATATACCACCCAGAAATTAAGTTACTTCCGTCGCAACGTACTCTTTACGAACCAACGATCTCTTCCGACTCACGATTTCCGCAGTGATCGTGCTTGATCACAACCGTAACTTTGATTAATCAAAATCTGAACCGATTTTGTTTCTCGATTTATAACTTTTTGTTTTCTTCCGTTGCATCTTGTGCAAAATTTCATTCTCGATATCCGTTGCACTTCGTGCAGAGATTACTTTGATACGCGTTGCACCACGTGCAATAATTTTACTTTTGACATACGTTGCACCATGTGCAATATTTTACTTTTAATACGCATTGCACATCGTGCAACGATTTATTTCCGATATTTACCGCACCTCGTGCATCGATTTCCTTTCAATACGCATTGCACATCGTACAAAGATTTATTTCCGACATTCAAAGTCAATGCTCAAATCCGTTCAACACATTCGATATTGACTTATCGCTTTTCATTGCAACGCACATTAAAAATCGATATGTGAATCCGTCCGACACATTCCATATCAACTTTCATTTTTTTTTCGACGCATCATTACAATCAACGCGTGGCAATTGCTGCAGCAATATTCCACGACTATCATTGTATCGATGCAACCAATATTTCTCATATCGTTCGTTGTAAACAACGAATATCTCAAACCACAATTCACGACGTGTTGCATCTACGGCAACAAATTCTCGAATTCATATCTCGCAACTGGTTGTACTTGCAGCAACAAACCTTTTCCGACTTTTCCAACTAACACCATGTAATTTCCAAACAACACGCGGTAAAATTACATGATTTGTATTAGACTTATTGTATGGAACATCCAGTGCGGCATCGAGTAGAATCAAGAGTGATTTTGCTTGGTGGTGGGCAACTTTTAGAACTGAAATGAAGCAAGCGTCCAGAGGAAATTAAGCCTAGAGCTCTGATACCAATTTGTCACGCCCCGACCCGGAATCACCCGAATCATCGTCCTCGCTGGGGCGTGATCCCGCACGAGCCTGGAGTTGCGCTCGTGCAAGGTAAGATGACAAGTTCTCAAATGGTTATCTTTGAATTGAACGATAACAATGAAAGGAAAACAGAGTTTACGAAAACGATTCTCTTTATTGATATTCGAAATCAGATTACAAAGGCTTTCGATAGCCCAACAGAATTTGCCAGATTGGCTACAACACTCAGGTTCTCTCTTGCCCACAAAGGATTTCGCCGTTCCATACATCATGCCTTCTATATCTCGGCCGCATCAATCCTGTCGCGAGTCCGAGCGTCAATACGATCGCACGCTTCAATACGCTTCGGCATTCCAAGCCTCAACGCGTTCAAGCAACGCTTCGCCGCGAGCAATCCATTCCCTGCACCCAGCATGAAGCTGGTGGGGGATCAATACGTTCGTCCTCGCATGTACTGAAGCAAAGATCATCTTTCCAAACTGACATTTTAATATTTATGTTGAATCATGCAACTTAGCTTATGATCTTGCTATGTTCTCCTTAGGGTCAATTTCATGGCATATTCGAAAGCGTAAAGCATGGCAAGCATGTTATTCAATTTGCAAAAGTAAACAGATAAGCAATCTCGTGTTTGATTCGTGGCGCAACTTACAATATCGACGCACCCGCCCTTGCAACCGACGCAAGGTGAATACGCCTATCCGTTTTCCCTGTCATGTTATAAGTGCCCTCTATTCAGAATTCGTCCATGCAGGATATACGCATACCTTGCACTTCCAAACCCATCGCCCTTATCTATATGAAGGTCACTAGCTTTTCGGGCTAGAATGGACTTATATTATCGAATCGAAACATAAGACGATGTTAACTCTGTGCGGTTGCTAACCAACATCAGAGGCCATCGAAATAATCGCAGCAAGTGGCTTATCACATTCACCAGACGGTCGCTACCCATCTAAATGAAGTGCACCAACAATACCGTAAACGAATCCCCCCTAGGCCGAACGGTCCCAGTGCCCTGGCGCGCCGCGTTCGAGGGAATACCCATGCACGGGCTTTTATATCTTTAAGTCCATTTGACCATGCAATGAATCTTATATTTCATACAACCAAGCAAGTTCGCTTATCTCTATTTCAATTGGCACAACGCCCGAATGTTCTCAACGAACGCCCGTAGGCCGCGAACATTTCGAAGGGCACCATGCCGCATTATCGTCTCGCATTTCTTCCGTTAACTTTCTATTGTTCTTACGTTTCATACTTCGTTTCAATGTTCAATGGCATCATGCCTCAACTCAATGCTCGTCAACCGAACGACCCGAAGGTCCCGAACACCTTTCGAGGCATTATGTCATATCCGACAGTTCCGCCACATTCATGCCACAACTGCATTCTCTCGCAACGAAGCCATCTTTTATTATCCCGTGCACGTAGGCACATTTCGACCGTATTCCGATGTTCTATGACTTAGCATTCAATGTCCGTGGCTTGCGCGCTAGGGCGCTCGTCTATTGTCTTTCAATGTTCTAGCCGTTCTAACTCGTGCGCGAAGGCACGGTATGGTTCGTGCACTAAGGCACTCGCCGAGTACAGTTATCCCATGTTCTTGCGGCATGCGCACCGAGGCGCTCGCCTTTGCGATATCTAATGTTCCATAGCGACTCGTACGTTTGCCGTACGATTTATTTCAATTATTCTATCTAGTGTTCGACACGCACTACGTTTATCTCGCTATCAAGCCACGCCCGTGGCGTTGATAGGTTAACTCAGCATACAATGATATATTTGACTTATCGAATGAAGGAGTAAAAAGAAGCCAATCCTCCCACCTTGAGTCGATACGCCTTTGTCGTTTTGCCGAGCCGATGCGGCTCGATTCCCTAACTTCGTTGCACGGCCACTCTCCTGACTTAGCCATTCGAGCACTTCGTGCTTTATTGAATTATACGTCTGATTTGCCTTAGCGTGCCCAAGTCTCAGCCCGTCGCAAGGCGACGATTTGATTTCGCGGACCCCTTACTAAATATTGCAAAAGATCGACCTCTAATATTTTCCTGTCAAAGTATAACCTGCACACGAAACCAACTAAAATCAATACTTGCATCGATTCGAACTTGCGCCTTGGTCGATTCGATTTCTTAGAATCTTCGAGCCGATTCAACGCACTCATCCTTCGGGGCAACGCGGCGCTTCGCATCGATTCACTCGATGCATTCTTTGGGACAAGGCAACTCTTCGCATCGACTTAGTTTGATGCATTCCTCGGGACAACTCAACACTTTGTATCGACTCGCATCGATACGTAATCGGGTCAACACAACTCTTCGAGTCAAGGACTCAGCATAATGCACCGTGCGGAGCGGGGCATTACAGAGAGCAGATATTATTTGTTTTTGGGGTGTTCTGATGAGTTCAGCTGAATACCTGACAATCCTCTGATAGTGTTCCACTCTTACATATTACTCTTGTATCTATCAAATCTTCTGATAGTGTTACCTACGCTGTATCGAACATTTTTAGTTGCCATTGGTCCATGTGGATATCAAGTTGAGGCATTAAAACATTCTACATTATAATTTCTCGAACTGGGAAATCATATAGAATCCTCTATTGAGATTACAAATATGGATGTCTTCCTGGATCAAATAAGCAGACATCACCTAACAGTAAAACTTACAAGGCCAGTTTGCAATCTTAGTAGACTTACCTCATTGGATACATAGTTTAACTATCCAGATTTTTTTCTGAACTGGGAGCAGCCCTAATAGGCCACTACAGCAAATTATTAGAGCAAATGCCAGTAAAACTCTTTTCTGCATATGTAGTACATTATAATCATACACTTGTTCTATCTTTGACACTGTATAACTATTCTAAATTCCTGTGGTGCCTGCATCATATTATCATATTATGCATTCTAAATTCCTGTGTAACAGTTAATATGGCAAGCCAACAAGTTGGACCCCAAGTCAAAAACAATCCGAGGAAGCAAGTAAGGTGGAGTGAAAATATGGATCAAGTGCTAATCAATGGTCTTCTTGAGATAGTGTTGGCCAGACCAAAACGAACCGAAAAGGGGTTCAAGTCCAAGGAGTTTACAAAGGTTAAAACGCTATAGTTTTCTTACTTTCAATAATATTTAAAATGTGAGTATGTGAATGTATAATTGATGTATTTGATGCTTTACTACAGGTTATAGAGAAAGTGAGGGAAGCATGTCATATTTCTGTTTCTGTTGACAATGTGAGGGGCAGATTAAAGACGTTAAAAAAGGAATGTGATGACATCACGGAATTGTTCAAAGTTAGTGGCTTTGGATTGGATCCTAGCGGACGAGTTTCAGTCGATCCCATCACTTGGGAGACATATATTAAGGTAAAATTTCTTTACATATTCAGTTCAGTCAAATTTCTTTACATATTCAGTCCATTGCAAATGTTCAGTCCATTGCTTCCTTGATTCAGTCACTATTTTGATGGGTATGCAAATGTGCAGTCCATTTCTTTACATATTCATAATTTCCTTGATTCAGTCACTTTTTCAGCCCTCATCAAGTGGATGCCCTCAACTGGCTTTCTATAGTATCTTGTATGTCCCTGATCTACTGACTTTCTGTTTCTTGTTCCCCTAAACTTTCCCTTTGTTAATATTGGTTCTTCCTCTCCCTCGAGGACACTTCCTATTTTTTTTCTTTGTACATGTTAAATTGTTATGCAGCAAAATGTAATACAGTCTTGTGTCTCCATTTCTTTCTGTTATCATGTGCTGCTTTTTACAAGATAAAATAAAAACTTTGAAACCAATGACTTGCAAACATTTGGTGGCTTACATATTGTTGTTTCTTTTCTTCTTCTTCTGACTTGAAAACAGTGTTGTTTACAACTGTGTTGATATGTTAATTACTTTTTATATTTCTATGATCTTTAGGAAATTTTATCTCTACTCTGTTCAAATTACCTTTGTTATGATGCTCAAATTACTTTTTATTTTTCTATGATCTTCTGACTTGGAATATTACATGCTGTTGCTTCTGTAATGTTATGTTTGTGCCTCTTGGCATTTCACTTTGGAATATTACAGGGCCTATGATCCCCTATGCAGATGGTACACCAATCTTTATAATACCTATATGTGCCAATTTATAATACCTATATTAGGCTTTATAATACCTATATGTGCCAATTTATAAGACATTCTTATTTGGTTCTTGAATGTCTACTTTCAGGAGAAACCTGATGGAGCAAAGATAAAAGGAAAACTATGTCCCAGGTACTATGATTTGCTTACGGTCTTTGGTAACGACGCTGCGACAGGTGATCGAGCGATTTCGGGGAATGATTGTCCTCTGATGAGCGAACCCGTGGATGACTTGGAGGGCGAAAATGATATGAAGGAAACACAACCAAGTCTTTCAACAAATGCGCATCCACATCGGTCGTTTCAAGGGGGTTCTTCACAACGACGAAAGCGTATAAAACCAATGGAAGATGCTGCATTGGCCCTTGCAAAGATAGCGAAGTCCTCCGAGATGATCGCCGTTGCTTTCGACAAACAAGCCATTGCTTTCGACAAACAAGCATCACAAAACTATGTGAATGGACAAGCACTCTTGGAAATGCTAAAAGAGATGGACATTGACCAAGGAGACATAATGGATTTGATGGAAGTATTTGAGGGGGACGAAAAAGCGGGAAAGTTCTTTCTTGGGATTACAGATGTGGAGTTCCGACGACTATGGGTGTACCGTAAGCTTGTACGAGATCCGTCCCGATGATGGATGCATTGGGTATTTTTTAATTTGGCTAAGGAATGACTAGTTAACAAATTTGTACCTATATGATACATATGTTTGTTGATGATTGTGGAGATTTGTGATGGACTAATGTGCGGTTATAGTTGTATTGTCATTTTGAACTTGAACTTTTATGATACATTTGTTTGTAGATAATTGTGTTGATTTGTGATGGATTGATTTGAAATTATTGTTGTTGTCATTTTGAATGTCTCGTGTTTTCATGAAAAAAAGTGCAATCAAACAGCAAAATAGCATTTTCCAAGAAAAAATGAACAATTTCCGTGGAAAATAATGCCAATCAAACACCCAAAATTAGTTTTTCCATGAAAATTTGTTTGATTTTCCACAAAAAAATAATTGCAATCAAACACCGCCATTATGGAAAATTTAGAATTCCACGGAATTATTTTCCTAGTAAAATAATTTCGTGGAATTAATTTTTTTTCCACGTATTTTCCAGCTTGCAATCAAACGCACCCTTAGTGTAAAATATTTCTCTTTACATCAATGTACAAATAGAGACTAGGAAATTTGCAAGGATACCTTTTTACGATCGGATTTTAACAAGGGCTTGGGCCTGGCTTTTTATAATGAGCGAGAATATGAAGAATCATATGACGGAGCTGTTGGGTTTCGATAACGTGACCAATAAGCTCTAGGCTTATCTAATGTGCAACTATTCATCTTAGGCCCTACTGGACCTGCCAATCCAATCATGGCCCAGTCTAACATGCAGTCCAGAAAGAATTTCTTTCTCCAAATGCTACTATAAAATGATAAATAGTTTAACAATAGTCAACAGGCCCATATCACAATTAAGATGGGGCTAAGTTGTTTCTTTTAAGAGGTTTTTTAGTTACCGGAAAATATATTATTGCAGCATTTGTTATTATATTCTGATAAATTCTATTTTATTTGACCGAAAATGATGATGTTGTTAGAAAGGAAGAAAGCTAAAATAAATACATTGATTCCTGCAATATTTGTTGTATCCAAAATATCTGCAACTCCAATTATAATTATATTTGCTGTAAAGGATTTTCAATTACAGAAAACCATATAGCTCCTAAAAGCATTTGAATCCGGGTCGACCTTAGAGCTATGAGCTTGCTGTGAAACCCAAAACGAGGAAAGAATCAAAACTCGGTTCCATGCCACTATGTAAATTTTGTATACGTTATTTTTGGCTATTTATAAGGGCATATGATAAGTTGATCAGGACTAGTCAAGAT
This sequence comes from Iris pallida, assembly GCA_029216955.1. Lineage (NCBI taxonomy): Eukaryota > Viridiplantae > Streptophyta > Magnoliopsida > Asparagales > Iridaceae > Iris > Iris pallida. The sequence continues at coordinate 6,386 of JANAVB010023896.1, read as the reverse complement.
TGGAGCTAGCCAATGTTTGAGAAGAATTTACGGGGGCTATCCAAATTTTCTATTCATGAGGCTGTCCAAACCCCACACCCCCCCCCCCCCCCCCCCTCCCTCCCCTAAAGTCCAAATTTCACTGTCATTTCTAAATTTCAATCTCTCTCTTTCAAAACCCTTCTTCTTCTTCTTCTTCTTCTTCTTCTTCTATCCATCTTCTTCTTCTTCTTCTCCACCATTTTCATTCTTACATCTCCATCAAAATTCTAGTTCTCTTCTCTTCTTCTTCTTCTTCTTCTCCACCATTTTCATTCTTACATCTCCATCAAAATTCTAGTTCTCTTCTCTTCTTCTTCTTCTTCTCCACCATTTCCATCATCACCATCTCCATCAAAACCCTAGTTTCCTTCTCATTTCCAATTTCGATGACACCCAAAAAATTAAATAAACCCTAAAATGCATAGAAATAAAGCTTAAATACTTCTTTCCTCACAAAGAATGCATGAAAATAAACTCTAAAATGCATATTTTATTATATTAACAAGATTGAAATAAACCCTAACATATTTTTTTATTCGAAAATTTCGACTTTAGGACTGCCAGAAATTGTGGCAGTCCTGAAAGGAACTTGCTGTACAGCAAGTCCCTTTCAGGACTGCCTCAACTTCTGATAGTCTTCAATATGTCTAGGACTGCCAGAAATTTTGACAGTCCTGCTGTAGAGCATGTCCCTTTCAGGACTGTCACAATTCCTGGCAGTCCTCAGTACTTCTAAGGACTGCCAGCAATTGTGGTAGTCGTCTTGTACATCGAGTCTATTTCAAGACTGCCACAATTTCTGACAGTCCTCAATACTTCTAGGACTGTCAGAAATTATGGCAGTCCTGATATGAACTCAATTCTTCTACAACTAGGATTTCTTCCATAGTTTTCTTCTACAACTAGGATTTCGTGCATAATTCTTCTATTAATAAAGAAAAATTGGTTAATAGACTAATAGATTAATAGATTTGATAACCCAATTTTTTCTTTCATCCATAATGCCCAAACAAGAAGAAGAAAAATAAACTAGGGTTTGGAGAAAGAGATCCGAGAAATTAGAAGAGAGCAAAAAATCAAAATAAACTAGCTTTGAAAAAATTGATGTTCTTGTTCTTGTTGTTCTTCTTCTTGTTCTTCTTGTGAGGAAAGAGAGGAGAGCAAAAAAATTAAAAAGTTGACTTATATACTCACATGTTGGCTAGCCCTGAGTAATTTTTTCAATGGCAAATTTGTAAATAAATTAAAATTTGCTTTTGGCTAGTCCTGATCAACTTTTTATGTGCCCTTATAAATAGTCTTATTTTTTCATACATGATTGTTAAATCTAAATTATTAATTTCTATTAATATGCGATTGAGATTGCATATTTTTTAAATGCCAAATTGTATATGTCAGCTAATCTCTCTCTCTCTCTCTCTCTCTCTCTCTCTCTCTCTCTCTTTATATATATATATATATATATATATATATATATATATATATATATATATATATATATATATATATACGTCAATGACCACTAGCCCAAGTGGTTAGTGTGGAGACATGTGACCCTTGTGGGCGTAGTTCGAATCCCATTGCACCGTTGGATCGAGGGGATGCGCCTGCGGGCTTCACGCAGCCCGCTCGATCCAATGGTGCACTAGGGGGGGGGGGGGGGGAGGGGGGGAGGGGGAATTGAGGGATTTTGGGAGGCTTCCGCTGGGAGACTTTTGATCCGGATTCATATATATATATATATATATATAGTAAATGCGCTTGCACGTGTGACAACGTATAATAAGAATATTATCCAATTATAGTCAAATATCTTTTCTAGCTCATGTGGTTAAGGTGGGAATTTTTTTCTTGTTTGGTTGTGTTCGATTCCCCATTTTGAATATATATAACAATTTTAAACTTTTTTCAACAATTTTTTTTTACATAATTTAATTTATTTTAAAAAAATGGTTGATGATATATACGGCTTAGAGGCTCAAATTTGAACCGTTTTGAAGTCCCATTATATATATATATATATATATATATATATATATATATATATATATATATATATATATATATATTGGAACCAGGTAAATTATTTCTGGAATCGCTCCCACTGGGATTCGAACTCCTGACCACTCGAACCGCATGCATCTCTTAACCACTAGCTAAAGGTCATTTGCTATATATATATATATATATATATATTATATATATATAATGAGGCTCTAGTTTGATGGTAAAGCGGAGGCATGCGACCTGGGTGGTCGAATGATCGAGCCCCAGTGGGACGTGTTCGGATTTATTTACCTATAGGGCTCCAACGTGTTGAAAAAAAAAGGTGAGTTGTTGTGTACTTTTCTAAAGTAGTGAAAAAAAATGTTTGCTAGTAAAAATATTGAGAAAAATAAAAAATTAAGGAGCTATTGTTTATTGTTTTGGAATAATATGAAATATGTATAATGTAGATGTCGGTTAGCGCCTTATGTTAATATTAGCCATCCATTCTTTACCCTTTTGAGATCGGCCCATAGGCACCTTGGTTGCTTTGAGGCCTAGTTTGGTTCACATGGTGGTAGGAAAAGGAAATCCAATTTTTTGGCATTTTTTTTCCTTTGGAAAGTTATAATTTCTTTTCTTTTTTTTGATGTTTAAAAATGCTAATAAATTTGAAAAGAAAAGTGAATATTTTAACGTGGGAAAGTAATACCTTATTTGGATAGTTGGAATCAAATTTTTTCCTAATTTTTTTTTCTATTGATAATCACTTTTTTTTCTCTTTTTTTTGACATTCAAACATAAAAAAATATATATATTTTTAATCCGATAATTTTGCGAACCAAACGATGCCTGAGAGTAAATAATTTGCAAAGTGAGGCAATTGCTAGCACATGGAAAACGTAGTATTCCTTTTTCTTTTTCTTGCACGAATAGACACCCACTATGGTCCAAAAAGTAAATTTGTAGATTCCCAACATAAATGTTACAATTTCTCATCGCCTTCAAGGCCATTTGGTAGAACTATCACGACAGGACCACGTAGACGAGAAATGGATGGTTCTTGAGTCTTGACCTAAGAAAAAATGAAAGAGTTGAAATAATACAAGGTGGGAAGCTCAAATGAAGAACACCCTTAAATGTCCAAGGGACCATTAGGGGATTAAATGATGTTGGTAGAAATTAAGTTCATAAGCCTTTGACTTGGACCATTACGTTGGGCCCCTTTTTTTTCTAAAAAAGAAAGAAAGCAAAATCCTGGCACCAATTTGTGTTATTTTTATTTTGTTAAATTTTGTGTACGCTGTATTGTATGTCAATTGGATCAACTGTCCACGTGTCTTCTACGGTTCGATTTCGAGACCGTTCGCCTAGTCAAAAAGGTTATACGTCTCCTCATTAACCACAAGAGCAAGATAAGTTCGGATGCCGGACATTAAAAAAAAATCTTCTCCTCCTCCTTTTTAATCTTCTAAGAAGCAACAACATAACAAATTATTTTGATTAAATCATTTATTTTGCGAGTAGCTTTTGAAATCAATAGCTAGAATTTGTGAAAGTTAGTAGATGCACTTAATACCTCTTTTTGTTGTCTACTCTTCACACCTATGATGTTGAGTTTGGAATTGGTCCATATTTCTAAAGAAAATTGTTGTTTTTTTAATCTCCCATCAATCTAGAGAAGAAATATGTATTCCACATGTGTGAGGGATATTGTGTAAAACATTAACTTAACAAATAGTGAAATTAGGAGTCCTATACAAAGTAGTAGACGATTTGATAATATACATCCAATTATTGACAACCAATCAGCCCCTTAGGCTTTCTGTGGTTCGCAGAAAAAAAAAAAATTCATTACTCTTTTATTTTCTTTGAAAATGTATATTTTTTATATCACTTTTCAGGTCTAAAAAGGTCAATAATACATCATTGATATGTATATTTTAGACCTATTTTTCCGTAATAAAGATAGAAATTATGAAGGGGAAGTGTTTACTTGTGGGGTAGGTGGGAGGAACCATTTTTTCCTAGAACGTGATTTCGCGAACAAAAACCTAGCCTTAGGTTTAAAGAAGTTCGAACCTTAGGCTGTATTTGGTAGGAAGGAAAAAAATAAGGATACATTTTTCTTCCATATGGAAAGGAAAGATCATTTCCTTCCTTTGTGTTTGGTTGGAAGGATGGAAAAGAGAAAAGATGCATTATTCTTTGTTTGGTATGGAAAGAAACGTGAAAGGAAAGAAAATAAAAAATATGGGTTTTACCAATTCTATCCTTAACTAAAACACATATTTACCATTTGATTTCATTAATAATTTTTAAATAATACAATTCACATGGGGCTACAATTGTTAATTAGTATAAGTTTTCACTTTTCTCTCCACTTTTGGGGTGATTGGTTTTCTTAGGTTAGGAAGAAAAAATAATCTCTCCACTTTTCCTTCCCTTCACTTTTCCTTTCATACCAAACAATAGAAAATGAATTCTTCCCTCCACTTTTTCCTCCTCTATTTTCCTTCCTCCCACTTTTTCCTTCTACCAAACACAGCCTTATAGTTCGAATCGACCGTGGACATGTTTTAGGACCTTCCTAGTCGTCCGCCTGAAACCATTTGCGGCACAACTTCTTCAATGTGAGTAATTGTGTGCTTGTGCACATTTGTTTTCTGCTATTTACACAAGAAAAATGTTATTCTTCCCTCTAAAGTATTACAACAAACCATTTTTTTTTGTAGCAGCTGACGTAGCATTTGACATGATAAATTTTAAAATTAACATTAAGATAAGGCTAAATTATAACTTGATACCCTCAACTATCACTGTTTTTCAACTTAATATTCTCAACTTTTATAGGTATTAACTTGATACCCTGAAAAAAATTTTTAGAAATTGTCCCTTCTCTTCTCCCCCCAACCCCCCTCTCTCCGGCTGTGGGTGGCAGCGGACGACGGACGCGAGTAAGCGGCGGACGCGCGGGGTGGGGGCTGTAATGCCCCGCTCCGCACGGTGCATTATGCTGAGTCGTTGACTCGAAGAGTTGCGTTGACCCGATTACGTATCGATGCGAATCGATACAAAGTGTTGAGTTGTCCCGAGGAATACATCAAACTAAGTCGATGCGAAGAGTTGTCTTGTCCCAAAGAATGCATCGAGTGAATCGATGCGAAACGTCGCGTTGCCTCGAAGGATAAGTGCGTTGAGACGGCTCGAAGATTCTAAGAAATCGAATCGACCAAGGCGCAAGTCCGAATCGATGCAAGTATTGATTTTAGTTGGTTTCATGTGCAGGCTATACGTTTACGCTGAAATATTAGAGGTCGATCTTTTGCCTTATTCAGTAAGGGGTCCGCGAAAGCAAATCGTCGCCTTGCGACGGACTGAGACGTTGGCACGGTAAGCCAAATCGGACGTACAAACTCAATAAGCACGAAGTGCTCGAATGACTAAGTCAGGAGAGTGGCTGTGCAACAAAGTTATAAAATCGAGCCGCATCGGCTCGGCGAAACGACAAAGGCGTATCGACTCAAGGTGGGAGGATTAACTTCTTTTTACTCCTTCATTCGATAAGTCAAATATATCATTGTATGCTGAGTTAACCTATCAACGCCACGGGCGTGGCTCGATAGAGAGATAAACGTAGTGCGTGTCGAACACTAGATAGAACAATTGAAATGAATCGTACGGCAAACGTACGAGTCGCTATGGAACATTGGATATCACAAAGGCGAGCGCCTCGGTGCGCAAGCCGCAAGAACATGGGATAACTGTACTCGGCGAGTGCCTTAGTGCACGAACCATACCGTGCCTTCGCGCACGAGTTAGAACGGCTAGAACATTGAAAGACAATAGGCGAGCGTCCTAGCGCGCAAGCCACGGACATTGAATGCTAAGTCATAGGACATCGGAATACGGTCGAAACGTGTCACCCTTATTTTTCCGTATTTTTCGTATTTCGTATTTATATTCGTATATGAATTTTGGCATGTATTTTTATTTTTTTCTCGACTTGTGGAATTTCGGTATTTTTCGTATTTTGGGTTTTGTCCTGGCTCGGTTTTAATTGGTTTTGGGTTGGTTTGGTTTGATTTAATGAGTATTAGATCACCATAGCCTATGCTCCACCCTCAACACACCACATCCCACCCTCTTTAAAACTTCACCAACATTTTCTCTCTCCTCATAACCACCATTTATTTCCTTCTTCTTCTTCTTCCCCTTCCTCTACACAACTCTCCCAACCCTAGGCAAGTGCACCTTGCCACTACATGAGAGCCCTCTTTTCCTTGTCCATTTGCTAGATTAGGACATGGTGATCAACATTAGAACTTGGGTTTTTGTGATTTGGAGCCTCCATTGTGATAGATCTAAGTTATTTCTAT
>JANAVB010023895.1:0-25984 GCA_029216955.1 Iris pallida | reverse complement strand
ACTAGCCTATATTGTAGACGCACACTCAGTAAAATTATGGTAGAAACTTTGTACCGAAAGCTCGATCTGGACTAGGTTCATGAGAACGAGATACTCTAGATTCTGTCATTTGACAGAGGCGTCTGCAAACAACAGATCTTTTGCGTCGTGGTGGCACATTATCTGCGGTCGTAGCCTTGCAAAATTGTACTTGCGTTTGATTTTTGGCAACGGTTATACGCAAGCGTACAAGGAACGCTGGTTGTGGAATGACATCCTCAGGCCCAACGTCCTTACACCGCCGTTGTGTGAGATACATAATTTATGGGATGATGACGTGTCTGGGTGGAATTAGGATAGAGTTAGAGATTGGCTTGGCCCAGTGGCCATGGCGAGCCTGGGAGCCTCTAATCTATCGATCAATAATACGCATGACGTGCTCAGATGGTCCCCCAACCCGGGTGGACTCTTCTCCCTGGCTTCTACCAAAACCGTCGTCAGAGGCACCCATGAAACGACCTCTTCTTCTGCCAAGTTTTGGCATACATGCATACCCACCAAATGGTCCATTCTCGTCTAGCGTGCTGCGCGTCGAAAAATACCTACGAACGATGCTATCAACTCCTTCGGTTTTAGCCTGGCGTCCAGATGCCACTGTTGTTTGGAACACCAAGCGGAAACTGCCGATCACGTACTTCTCTCTGGTGAATCAGCCACTCAAATTTGGACGAACCTTCATAACAAGTTCAGGATTGTCCCTAGGACTGGGGGCATCAACGATCTGCTGGCCAGTTGGAACACGTCTCACGGGCATCAGATCGTCGATGTCGCCGTCTTTTGGGTCTTGTGGAAAATAGAAACAAATACAGATACGAAGGCCGTCAACTCCCGCACCCATAATTGTACAGAGAGGTCGTTCGACAAATCTACAAAAGAAAGAGGCGTTGCTATCATGCCTCGTACCACTTTTGGGATGTCCTGGGCTGATCAGGGCATCGCGTGTCGTGCGCTGCCTCACTTTGGACGGTAATGACTGCGAGTGCAGGGTCGCTCTTCCATAGGCGCTAGCTTTCAGTACCTAACCTTCTGATGGTCGGTCCAGCCGCCGTTTTGTAGGCAACACTTTGTGTTTCATGCTTTCGTCTTTCTTGTCGTTTTTCACTCGTGGCTCATTTCCTTGTAAAGGGTTCGGCATTTTGTGCCTTTTCTTCAATAATATTTTGTTCTTCCAAAAAAAATATTTTTTTGTTTTATTTTATTTGAAGGAGAAACTTTATTGATGTATCAGGCACAAAATATCGAAGCCTATACAAGTAAAAGTGATCAATGCCAAAAGAAAAAAAAGTCAAAAGGAGGTCAGACGCAGCTACCAAGCTGGCCCGGAGCTCGGGTTAGGACATCGCTGTCCAGAAACTGCCCAGGGAGTGTGTGTAGCGTCTGCTGCTCTTAAGGCTTTGGCGGAGGACATCCCGGATCAGATGAGAGTGGTTGTATTGGTGACTTTCATATCTATATTTGTTGCGGTTCTTCCAAAGAACCTAAATTCTGTCAGCCGCGATGATCTAAAGGCCATAGGATTTGCCCAGCTGGCGAGGAGATCGTTGAGGCCACTAACACGATGATCTAGTCCACAATGGTGCGAGAGGTTGGACCACGTCTAATAGCGAGGTCACCAGAGATCAGGATGTTCGACAGTTTCTGAGTGGTATGGATTACAGCAATTACTCTGGAGGCAAGGCTGTAGCCGATGGAGGTGAGGGAGTCATCGGTGGGGAGATTCCTATGGTGAGCCCTCTAGATGAGGATTGATCATTTATTAGGAATGCAGGAATACCAAAAAGAGGCAATCATCGGAGAGGTCGTGGCAGGTCCTCTCATCGTGCGTCTGGTGGAGGCCAACGTGAAGGTGCCCCCGGGCGTGGCGGCCCATGTCAGAGCGTCAGGGGTGTCATTGATCTGCACGTCTGCCGCGGCGAAGATATAACCATCTTAGGGGGAAATATACGGCCATGGTGTAGATGGGGATGGAGGATAGGACATGTTTAATCAGGATCATCTTACCGCCCAGAGAAAGGGTCGCATTGTGCCATCCCGTAATTTTTGTTTTGATTTTGTTTACCATGCCATCGAAGATACCAGAGTTAGATTACCGTACATTAGCGTACACCCCAGGTAGGATAACGACGGGTATACAATTAAGAATGAGGTTAGGTTGGCGATGGAAGTTGAGTGGCTCCTGTCAGCTTTGTGATAGGTGTAGATGACGCTTTTCTCTGTGTTTATTCGTTAACCTGAGCATCTGGTATAACTCTTAAGCTAACTGCAGACAACCTCTACCGATCCGACATCGTCGAATGAGAAGATGAGGATGTCATCGGTGTATGCCAGATGAGTAATTAGAGGGCAGGCTGTGGTGGTATAAAAGTGGTAGAACCTGGGGGTGTTAGCCATGTTATTAAGGTTTCTGCTGAGCACTTCGGCTGCAATGATGAAGATGATAGAGGAAAGAGGTCTCCCCTGATGTACCCCGCAACTGGATTTAAAGAACCCAGTAGCTTGCCCATTGATGACCATGGAGAAACAGGAGTTGCTAATGGATCTGAAGATGATGTCTATCAACTTCTCCGAGAACCTGAATCTTCGAAAAACCCAAATCATGAATTATCAGTCTAGTCGATCATAAGCTTTTTCCTTGTCTAGCTTAATGGCGACGTTTCCCCCTCTAAACAAAACTTCATGCAGGTAATCATCTCTTGAGCGAGCAAGATGTTGTCAGTAATGTTCCGCCCTTGGACAAAGCTGCTTTGCTTTTCGGATATAATCTTAGGGAGAAGAATAGACATACGATTCGCGATGATCTTGGATATGATTTTGTTGGTGAAGGTGCAAAGGCTGATAGGTCTGAACTCTTTAAATGTCATCGGATTCTCTTTTTTGGGATTAAGATGAGGTTGGTGCGGGAGATGGCTTTCGGGTAGTATGCGCCTTGGAAGAAAGCAACGATAGCCTCGTGGTGGTCAGGTTCAATGATGTCCCAGCAAGAGCGAGAAAAAACCCCAGAGAAACCATCAGGTCCAAGGGCGCTGTGAACATTGAGGGCCCAGACTGCGGACTGACTTCTTCTTTGGAGGAGGGACAGGAGCTGCACGTTCTCTTGTTCTGAGATCAAGTTGGGGACCTTCGCTAAGAGCGCTTCATCCTTAATGACAGCCTCCTTGGAGAATAGTTTGGTGTAGAAGTTTGTGGCAGCCATGTTGCTATGCTGGTCTTTGACAATTTTACCGTTCTCATCGGTGATCGTGTGTAGTTTGAGCTGATTTCTGCGACCTTTGACGTAAGCGTAAAAGAAGCCGGAATTAATGTTGCCCTCGGTATCCCAAGTCAATCTGGCCTTCTATTTCCAGAATTTTGTTTTGATCATTAGTCAGGAATGCAGAAGAGCTTTGGTCAGGTTGAGTGCTGCGCGGGCCTCAGGCGATCTGTCCGAGGCAAAGATGATCTCCACGCGAGTGACGTCGTCTTCCGCTGTCTTAATTGCTTGGAAAATGTTGCCGAAAGCGAGTTTACTCCAAGTCGACAGAGCTCTCCTGGTTACTTTGAGCTTGGATGCCACTCGGACAAGGGGGTCGGGGTTGTAGGCTGACCTCCAGGCTTCGGCGATAATGTTCTTGAATTGAGAGATAGCTCCAGATATCTAGGAAGCGGAAAGGCTTCTTGATCGTTTCGGAGTTGCTACTGATCTCGATAAGAAGAGGGGAGTGGTCCGACTCTGTGGTATTGAGGTAGGAGAGGTTAGAGATGAGGTACATGTTGGCACAACGGTTGTCGACCAATGTACGGTCCAGGCTGGAGTATTGCCTATGGGCGCCTTCCTGCATGTTACACCAGGTGAAAGCGTTACCGAAGAACGGGAGGGGAGACAAGTGGGCATTGAAGAGAAAGGTGTTAAGTCGTTCATGGCCGGCTGGGGAGGGGCATCCTCTTATCTTTTTATCTCTGTGCAAAATGGTGTTGAAGTCTCCGAGGCAGAGCTACGGGATGTTGTTAAAGAGGATACGGGTGTTCGTAAGGGTGTCCCACAGCGTCTTGTATTTGATAAGGTCACAGCTACCATGGACTGCTGAGACTAGGGATCAAGATATTAGGGAGGGGTGACCTATCCAGCAGGTAAGCGTCCGTTTCGAGTCGTTGACAATACCGAATTTACATTCGATGGATAAGAGGATCCAAATGACGTGGCATCCGGCCACCGCGAACGAGAAGCCGAGCTGTAGTTGGATGGATTTGAGTTTTTTTGGAGGTATTTTGGGCTCGATGACAACTAAAATATCGACCCGGTGGGTTTTCTTGAGGCTGATTATTCTTCTCAAGGTTGGTTTATTGGCTAATCCTCTCACATTCCACGAGAGAATGTTGAACATTGGGTTGGATACGGGGGGCTGGGTGTTGAGCTTAGTGGCTGACCGGGTGGTCATGGACATGGGCTCGAGGGCTTGTTTGTTCTTCTTCTTCTTGTAGAAGGTTTTGGTGGCTCTCGTTGACTTTTAGTATCGTTGTGGGACGATTCGGGTGAGTCGTTGGCTATGCTGCCTGTAGCCCTCGTCAGGGGGGGACGGTACCCTTTTCGATGTCTGCCAGAGCACATAGGGCGTTGCTGAGATCCAAGAAGCCGGCGTCGATGGCCTGCATGAGCCTATCTGCAGGGACGGTGTCTAGCGGTTGGGTCGATAATGGGTCACCTCCAGGGGTGGTGGAAGGGGTCGTAGATTCGGTATGGATATTCAAGGCCAGTGGATTCTCTCCTGCGCATGCTGGCGAGACCGCTGTGTGTGGTTGCACATCTGTATACTTCTTTGACTCATCGGAAGGTGTCCCATCGGGTGGGGGGCTGTTCTGACAGATGTTGGGCGATGTGGAGGCGAGGATGTTGAACTTGTTGCTGAGGAGGATGGTCGGTGAGGTTGCTCTATCCATTTGGGGAGGATCTGGGACTGGGGGAGTCATCACTGTCGGTAAAGTGATGATGAGAATTAGGAGGGGGAGGAAGGGGGAAGAGGCTGTGACTTGTGTCGTCTTCTGTTGGTTGCTTGTGGGATTGCAGTTTATGGAGGACTTTCTTCTTGAGTTTCGGCTGAGCCTTGAAACAGTATTTTGTAAGATGTCCTTTCGTCTGACAGTGCTTACAGATGATGATGCTGTTGTCATACTCCAAAGTCTGAAGGTGTGTCTGTCCTCCGAGGCCTATCTGCATCTGAGTGGGCAGGTCCGAAAACAGGTCGAGCTCTACACAAATCTTCGCATAGTTTTCTTTGGATAGGTGCAAGTTTGTTCTGCGATGGCCACGAGGGTTCCAAAAGAACTGGCGATTCTCTTAAGTGCTGCAGGGGCGAAACAGACGAGCGAAAGGTTGGGGAGGGTGACCCATGCTGAGATTATCGACGAGTTCACTTTGGGGTTGAATCCAGGGGACCATTTGGCAATCTTGACGTTGTGGGTGCCAATGTTGGTTGTGCCTTTGGCCCAAACTAAGGAGTGGTCGGGGACAGAAGAAAGGTGGAGGAGCACGTGTTTAGGGTCCAACGGGATGACTTTGAAGGCTGACGCCAGACCCCATCCTGCGATGGTTTTTGGGCGATGGTGATCTTGGGACATCCAGGGGGGAATGTCAACACGAAAGTGCCAATCATCAAGGTTGAATTGGTTCAATTGACCAAACTCAATTCCGGCCTGATCAACGGAAGTTCCAGTAATATCAAGATCAATCTGATCATCAAATGACAAATCAATATGATCCTTATTGGGATCCTGTTCGAGTTCTTAGTCAGAATCTGAGTCCAATTCATAGACCCGGACAGCATGGGAGAAGGTTACCCTTCGTTTCTGTTTATTTTCATCAATTACATCTTCATTTGTACTGTTTTGTAAAAATGAATATGCTCACGAAGAAGCCTTTTGGTTTGTTCCAGGCGTCGCATTACAATAGTTCGGTAATTTGATCTGGTCGTCTCAGTTTTGATTATATCTTTAAATTTTTTTAAACACAGCATTTTATATGCCTCGCAAATTTGTAGTGCGTTATAACTTGTTGCTCTCCGTACCTGGAGGGTATTTTTGCAGGGTTTGAGGGTTTATTATTCATTTAAGATAAATCGAAACTATTTTCCCCAATTTGGGGTAAAGTACTTATGACAAGTTTATCTCTTCTGGACCTTTCGTTCATCAAGAGTCTAGTCCGTCCTTCCATAGGTGATTCACTAATACTTGCTCTATAGGCAGATATATCAGGAGAAGTAGATGTTCTTCCTGAATCTAGATGTCCTATGGAGTTGGAATGTGTAATCCTTACAGAATTAGAGGAAGATGACTCAGCCTCATGTGTCTGAGGTCTACTTCCACTTAAGACAGTAGAGATAGTATTTCTCGAGGCAATAAAGTACTCAGTAGGTACTTCAAGTTTTGGTTTTAAGGATTTGACAAAAACTTGCATTTCATTGTCAAGCCTTAAATGCTCTAATTTAACTAATCGGGGTTGTACAGTTTTACCTAGGCCAACATCAAAGAGTTTGACTAGATGTTTAGGAGTAATGGATTTAAATGTAGGAGTATCATTTAAAGCCATACAGTGTTCCCATTGTATACCCAAAACCTAAGAACCTGGCATAAGCTCTATGCATTGAAGGTTTCCTCATTCAGATAAAAAGGAAGTTTATAAACCTATATCCTTCCAGTCTCGTTTCGAATAAACATACCTATGTATTTGAACGAATGCAAGGAAATATCGAGCTTCGCGGGGGAGAAGATTTTTCTTCTATCTGCCTTCTCGATAAAAAGAAAATTAAAAAATTAAAAAAGAAATACCCAAGGATGAGATATCTTTATATTGGGTTAATCCAGTTTAAAATAACTGGTTTATTCCGAACAGGAATTGATACTCCCATACTAGTTGTCTGTATGGACGAACGTATCATTAACAGCCCTCTTAATAGTATTATAGGCGGAGCAAAATCAAATCTGGTAAACAGGTTATTTGGAATAAATATTCACCACACGGTCGCTGGCAGAAAGTGGCGGCTGGCGCATAGGCGGTAGCATGCGATCATCCGCGATCTTGGAGGTGGGCACATGGTGAGTGGGCTGTATCGAGGAGGGGCTAGCCTTCTCGTCCACCGGAGGCGCATGCTCGGGGGAAGTTTGATAGGCAGGATCGTTGAGGAGGGCACATAGACCTGCGATAGGGGGTGCGAGGACTCCCCTTGAGAGGGTGGCGCATAGCCGCCTCCGCGATGAGTGGACGCATGGCCGCCGTAATGTGAAGACGGCACATGCGTAAGGCCGGGAAGGGGTACGCGGCCTACTGAGGGCGCATGGCTATCCCTAATGGAAGTGGGCGCATGTCAAACTCTGCCCGCAGTGGTCATGGGAGGAAATTCAAAATTCGAAAATGAGTTCGAATTCGAAGGTTGGGGGGAGTCCGTGCCTCGCTCGTCACCAGACCAATCTAGCGAACCAGCAAGGGGAGCCGTCCGAGGCCACTGGAGGGGTGACGCGATGCCGGGGTTCATCGGAGGTCCGTCGGGGTCGAGCGATCGTGCGGCTCGGCCAGCGGACTCGGGCGGGGGAGCTAGCGTGGGTTGGCGAACGAAGGCTCGGAGCGGCCGGGGGTTTGAGCCGGGGGGAGGGTGCCTGGGGTGGACACCGGAGTTTGGAGGCTACTCCAACGATGGGGATGGCGACCATGGCCAGCTGAGCGATCGTCCAAGCTACGGAGGGACGCGGGGAGCAGGTTGCCTACGGGGGGGTCCACCGGGGGGGCGCCGAGGACGGAGGGGGCGGTCGAGGCTGTGCGGCCCCGACGCCTAGGGCGAGGGAGAAGTGGGGTGGGGGGGTCATGCGACCATAGCAGGAGCAAGGAGAGCAGGAGTTTTTTATTCAATAATATATATATATATATATATATATATATATATATATATATATATATATATATATATATATATATTACATAGAATTATCTAACTATATACTAGTCATAATACATACTACACATAATACTCCTACTATGGCTAACAAAATTCCACAAAATATAAATGGAAAATATTCAGTATTAATTCTGAAATAATTCTCTATAATTCCGGAAATATATTTTGTATAATTAATATTGCATAAAAACCATTTAGGAATCATTTCATGATCAAACTAGTATCCAGATTAGATAAATCAACGTAATTAGAACTTATGTAACCATAAATAAAACAACTTTAATATTCTGAAATTAATTGTAATAAATTAATTAAATTATCAAATATTTATGATCATGAGTCGGGGTCAATAGTATGGAGCATTGGATGCACATAAAATTATTTGGGACTTACAAGATGGTAATGTTGATAGTTCATTTTACGACAAAATTTTGTCCTTCAAAGATCGAATGATTGAAGCATTAAAACAACAAAATTATGAAAAACTCATTGAAAGATAATTGTAGGTAATCGAAATATGGTCATTTTTATAGATGATATCAATGGTAAAATTGAAGTTATACAGTTCAAAACTGTCATGCACTGAACAGTGTCAATTCTTCACACACTTTGGTAAAACGTGTGCTCTAAAAAATTTGGAAAGAATTTTGACATGAAATTTTATATGAAGGTAGTAGACAAATAGGGGAACACAACATTTCTGGCCCCATGAAGTTTTGATGTTTAAAAGTAGAGAAAACATATTCACAAGATGGACATACCTGTTATGTTTTCAAACAGCAAAGTTGGGTCCTCTTTGGACGGTTATAGCAACTTATAGGGATGTTTTAGGTGATGGCCGAGTATGCTCCCAACAAAGGCGCAAGAAGGGGACAACAGCGACAGCAGTAGAGATTAGGTTAGGATTTTCTTTGGGCATTTTTGGTTAGGGTGAGATGGTATTTATATAGGGTATTGATATGGGTCGGTCGTGGGATATTCTTGTGTGGGTATTGGTAGGTTTTGATGGGTTTTGGTAACCAAATACAAGAGGGATTGGCACAAAGATATACAAGTTTCTAAATATAGAACCATGCATTGATTGAGTTTTCCTATTAGGTTTGACCCAATTAAAGTCTCTAAAAATCTGAAGTAAAAAATCTATGATGACCCTATCTATGTGGTGATGACCCTAACAAGTCATCTACAACTTGTTAGACAAGTTTAGGCTCAAGAAAAAATAATTGATTGGGAAATAGGCTTAAAAAGTCACATAAGTGGTCTTATGTGCCATTTGAATTTAAATAGCACATGCGGCCTCGATTGAGTAGGACACCCTAGACATGTTTGTAGTAGGCTAAAAAATAGTCAAAATCATATTTTGGATCGTTTAGGTTGGATCGATGTCGAGTCCGAAATTTATTTTGGAAGTTACGACAAATCTCACAGTAGATAACTTCTTGGCCTAAATCGACTCCAAAGATGTGCAAAGCGAATATAATACAAGAAGACATATTTGAGTGGGACATGATATGCCAAATTGAAGATAAACTCGTTTAGGTCAAAACTCATAAAGTTTCTAGAGTTTGGTATTTCTTGTGCTCCAAAAATCAAAGCTACGGAAGAGTATATTTTATGATCATGAATAAAAGTAGGAAAATATATATTAAATAATATATAATTCAAATAAAAATGTAAAAATATATATAATATGTCAAAAATTCAGAGGTCTTACAACTATTCCACCTTAGAAAATTTTGTCCTCAAAATTAAGCGCAAACTAATATAAAGCAATCAATATTAACTAATTAAAGATGACATACCTAATCCCATAAAGAGATGAGAAAAATGCTACTTAATCGCATCCTCGTGCTCCCAAGTCGACTCACCTGGTGCATGATGCCTCCAGGCACACGAACTAAAGGAATGGCCTAGCCCTGCAAGACTTTCTCTCGATGGTCCAAAATCTCCAAGGGCTGCTCTTCGTAGGACAGGCTCGGCCCCACAGTAATCTCAGAATGGTCCAGAACGTGGCTAGGATCTTACACGTACCTCCTCCGCTGAGATACATGGAATAAGTCATGAACTCCTTCCAAGGTTTGTGGCAACGCAAGTCTGTATGCGACTTCTCCAACTCAATCTTGCACGTCGAAAAGTCTGATGTACCTTGGACTAAGCTTTCCTCTCCCTCCGAATCCAATCGTCCCTCTGGTAGGAGAAATCTTCAGAAATACATGATCTGCTGGCTTAAACTCCAATGGTCGACGATGATTGTCTGTCCAATGCGTCTGTCGATTTTGTGCTGCTCACAAATATCCTTGAATTTGCTGTACCTTCCACAGTACGAACCACTAACTCCGGTCCCAATATCTGTCGCTCACCAACGTTAATCCAACATACTGGAGAACGACACTTCTTTCCATACAAAGCTTCGAATGGTGCCATCTAGATACTCGGTTGATAACTATTATTATAAGAAAACTCTACCAGATAAAGATGATCCTCCCATGAACATCCAAAGTCGAGCATGCACGCTCTTAGCATATCCACCAAGGTTTGTCTGGTATGCTCTGACTGTCCATTCGTCTATGGATGATATGATGTATTAAACTTCAACCTCATGCTATGACTCTCCTGCATGCTCCTCCAAAAGTGTGAAGTGAACCTCGAATATCTGTCGGACACAATGCTAACTGGAACTCCGTGTAGTCATACGATTTGCTTTATGTACATCTCGATTAACACCTCTCTAGATTGGCCCACTTTGAAAGGCAAGAAATGGGCTGCCTTCGTGAGTCGATCTACTATAACCTAAACTGCATCTCTGCCACTCGGGCTCCTCGAAAATTCTGTCACAAAATCCATTGTAATATGCTCCCACTTCCACTCAGGAATGGGCAATGGCTGGAGCAATCATGATGATCTTTGATCTTCAGCCTCAACTTGCTGACAAACCAAATACTTCACCTCCCGATTCATTCCATGCCACCAATAATGCTGCTTCAAATCTCTGTACAACTTTGTCCCTCCTGGATGTATGAAATATAGCGAACTGTGTGCCTCAGTCATCAACTCCTGCCTAATCCCTCCATTCGGAACTTAGAGACGATTCCAACACCTCAAGGTCCCATCCTCATGAATATGCAATCCGGTCTGCATATCGGCCTCGGTCCTCTGTCGAAGTCTCTGAAATCTATCATCCGTCGGTAATACGGCCATGATTCTCTCGACCAATGATGACTGCACCTGAAGATTCGTCAATTGGCCATCAACTTTTGTCAATATAACTTATATCCCCAACTTATGTAGATCCTCCAATAATTTCGGTTGGGTAGTCAAGAAAAATATGATAGGTCTCCTACTCAAAGCATCGACGACTATGTTCGCCTTCCCCGGATGGTACTGTAAGTCAATATCGAAATCCTTTATTAATTCCAACCATCTTTTCTGTCGCATATCCAAGTCTTTCTGAATGAAGACATACTTTAAACTCTTATGATCTGTAAAGATATCCACTCGCTCCTAATATACATAATGCCTTAAAAGCTTCAATGTAAAGATCACTACGACATGCTCCAAGTCGTGAGTAGGATAATTCTTTTCATGAATCCTCAATTACCTGGTAGCGTAAGCTACAATCTTTCCACGTTGCATCAATACACATCCTAATCCTTTTCCGGAAGCATCGTTATAGATCATGAACCCTCCGGATCCAGATAGAATTGTCAAGATGGGTGCAGTGGTCAGGCGCTTCGGAAGCATTGGGTCCTTATTGATAGCCTCCTGGAGACGGGCTTCGGCTAACACCTCGGCGTATGAAACTCTAGACTGTACAGCAGTGTATCGCTGAAGGTCATTCGTCAACCCATGATGAAATCAATGTGCCTTATCCACGTCATTCGGTATCAGAATGGTACCAAGAAAAAAAATCTTATGAAAGGAGTATAGAATCAGTCTGGATGCATAATGAAGTAGAACGACTTTGGAATTCAAAGGCGATAAATTAGCAAGTAGATGCAATTTCCTAAGACTCCTTAATCCTAATTTATAGGCACGTCTTCGTAATTTAGGTAACCAAAATAAAAAACTGACCTGCATAGGCCACCACAAAAATTTGTTATGTCCTAGTTCCAAAATATATAGAAACCCAAGACATGAACATGCCAGTTGTATGGCTAGAATAAGTACTCATAATTTACTGGACTCATCCTAATCGTAGTACATCGAATCCTATATCTACAGTATAACCGTCACAGATAAACTAATATCTCCACAATATCAACACTAGAATTTCATCCACAAAATAACAACATTAAAACAGAAGAATATAATAAATGTCTGACTGAAATAGAATATAAGCCTGAAATAATCTAATACACAATCTGTCTGAGATAATCAAGTGTGGTGAAAATATATCCACTGAAACAAAGTACAATATTAGAATAGTAAAAATACTGAAATAAAAATTAGCCAGGACATAGCTAGCTAGATAAAATGTCCATGACTCTAATCTGCTATCAACCCCTGGATCAGGAAAACTTTTCGGGAATAACCTCCAAGTCCTTTGTAAGATATCCTGGCTCGATGCCTGGTCCATAAACTGTAGGATGGAGGTACTCGTCCAGATTTGGAAAATGACCAGGTCCTCAGGGGATATTACAAGATACAACAACTAGCCATAATATGAACTGTAAACATAATATATATGAACATGAATATAACAGACAAGGTAACTATCCCTCTAAGTGTAATGCATTTCAAGACTACTTTGGAATTGCATAGGTAGGTAAGGAGTGATATTAGCGTCAACAAATATCGCGAATATACTAGCATACTTTCGCTCAATCCGGAGAATAGGCCGTAGACGATAATAGAATATCCACTAGTATACCCTATACCAGGGCAACAGTGAGGCTGATGAGAATAGGGTAATTTCGTACGCCTACTAATAGTTTTCCCATCCAGGAGTAGTACAAGATCATGTCCATGACTCGCACGACTCGTATCTCACATGCAAGTCCTCTAGCTAGCACAACTAGTCATATATGATCCCTCACACGAACCCTTGTACCGGCCAAGTACAGGATGCGTGCCAATACCAATATAACTCTTATTCCAAGTGTCGTGTCATGAGTCATGTCCAAGTTATAGAAGTCATTGAAAAATAACTTCAACACGAGGAAGTCTACTAGCATGCTAGGTCACGCACACACCCTCTATATGTCATCGATGGTATCATCGATGGCACCCAAGTGACACTTGGACGCTCTCCTAACACATCTAACCCTAACACACAATAATACATCCATGTATAGCTGGAAATAAAATAAGATCACAGTAGTATGGTATCTTGCCTGGAATCGCTGCGAAGGAATAATGTACCGCTCTAGCTTCAACCTCCACAGTCACGGTTTCACGAACTCCTATAAATATATATAACTAACATTAGTAACAACACTAAAATTATTACTATCATTGATATATATATAGTACATAGAATTATCTAACTATATATTAGTCATAACTAGTCAAAATACTCCTGCTAGGGCTAACAAAATTCCCCAAAATATAAATATAAAATATTCAGTATTAATTCTGAAATAATTCTCTATAATTCTAGAAATATATTTTGTATAATTAATATTTCATAAAAACTATTTAGGAATCATTTCATGATCAAACTAGTATCCATATTTGATAAATCAACGTAATTAGAACTTGTGAAACCATAAGCAAAACTACTTTAATATTCTGAAATAAATGGTAATCAATTATTTAGATTATCAATTATTCATGATCATGAGTCGAGGGTCGATAATATGGAGCATTGGACGCACACAAAATTATTTGGACTCACAAGATGGTAATATTGATAGTTCATTTATGGCCGAATTTTGTCCTTCAAAGATCGAATGATTCAAGCATTAAAACAACAAAATTATGAAAATACTCATTGAACGATAATTGTAGGTAATTGAAATACAAACGTTTTCATATATGTTATCAACGATAAAAGTGAAGTTATATGATTCAAAACTGTCACACACTGAATAATATCAATTTTGGACACACTTAGGTAAACGTGTGCCCCGGAAAAGCTAAAAAGAATTTTGACATGGAATTTTATATGAAGGTACTAGACAAAAAGGGAAACCCAAAATATTTGACCCCATGAAGTTTTGATTTCTGGAAGTGGAGAAAATGCGTTCACAAGATGGACATACCTGCTGTGTTTTTGGACAGCAAAGTTGGGTCCACTTTGGGCGGCTGTAGCAACTTGTAGGGTATTTCAGTTGATGGCTTGCCTTAGAAAGGTGGAGGGGGGTCTTCGACACATCAAGGTCGAGGTGATTGGGTTAGAGATGGTCGGCTATGCTCCCAACAGTAATGCAAGAAGGGGACAGCAGTGACATCAGTAGAGATTAGGTTAGGGTTTTGTTTGGAATATTTTCGGTTAGGGTGAGATAGTACTTATATAGGGTATTGATGGGGGTCATTCATGGGTTGTTCTTGTGCAGATATAGGTGGGTTTTGATGGGTTTTGGAAACCAAATACAAGAGGGATTGGCACAAAGATATACAAGTTTCCAAATATATAACATTGCATTAATTAAGTGCTCCTATTAGGTTTGACCCAATTACAGTATCCAAAAATTTGAAATAAAAATTAGGATGACCCCATCTATGTGGGGATGACCCTAACAAGGTATCTACAACTTGTTAGACAAGTTTAGGCTCAAGAAAAATTACCCGATTGGGAAACAGGCTTAAAAAGTCATATAAGGGATCTTATGTGCCATTTGAATTTAAATAGAACGCGGGACCTCAATTGAGTGGGACACCCTAGGCATGTGTGTAGTAGGCTCAAAAATAGTCGAAATCATATATTGGGTCATTTAGTTTGGATCAATGTCGAGTCCGAAATTTAAGTTGGAAGTTACGATAAATCTCATGGTAGATAACTGCTTGGCCTAAATCGATCCCAAAGTTATGCGAAGCAAATAGAACACAAGAAGACATATTTTGTGTGGGACATGATATACCAAATCGAAGATAAACTCATCTAGGTCAAAATTCATGAAGAAAGTTTTTAAAGTTTGGTATTTCTTTTGCTCCAAAAATCAAAGCTATGGAAGTGTGTAGTTTATGATCATGAATAAAAGTAGGAAAATATATACTAACCAATATATAATAAAAATAAAAAATATATAAAAAATATATAATATGTCAAAAGTTCAGAAGTCTTACATTTCTCGAGACAGAACTAGTCCTTCGAGAGGAAAACCAGTATAAACCCTGGTGTTTGAGTTTGCTTTTTTTGATCTCCTTACTTTACGCATTTACTTAAATACTGCCTTCTTTATATTAGTTGTTTACTGTCATATAATTTTTTAAATGATGATTATCATTCCGCTTCACACATGTACTCTATTCATCCCCTTCTAGAAGTACTCAACGGTCCTACAATTGTTATCCAAGCAAGTTATATACAAATATCACACTCTAAAGTATATATATATTAATATGGCAGCTATAAAAACAATATTCACTGGTGAAGGACAGTCCACAAATAGACCCCTACTATTTTATGGAACAAACTATACATATTGGAATATACTGATGAGTTTCTTTTGAAATCATGTGACTTTGATCTTTGGTCAACTGTCATAGACGGTTATAAAAAGACGCCTAGAATAGTGTAGAAAGGCCCTATGATAGATACACAGAATTAGAGAAGGCACAAGCTAATCTTGGTGTAAGAGAAATCAATACATTATTTTGTGCAATTGACAAGTTTGAGTTTCATAGAGTATCTACCTTATAAGAAAAATACCTTTTTATAACGCTTGCAAAAAAGTTATTATAACGTTTTATATAAAAGTGTTATGAAGATTCATAAATGCTACTTAATGTGACATTTTGGAGAAGTGTATGGCATATTATAACATTTTTTATATATAAACGTTATGTATAATAGAAATTTTTATAACGATTTTATAGCCGAGCATTATGAAAGGTTAAAAAAAATTGCAGGTGTCTGCCCGCTCTTTTTTCTATTCCTTTCAAAAAAATTTGACCCCCTTCTTTACCAAAAACACAAGTCTCTCTCTCTCTCTCTCTCTCTCTCTCTCTCTCTCTCTCTCTCTCTTTCTCTCTTATTCTCCCCCTCATATGCTTCTCATCTCCTTCTCCTCTTCATCTTCCCCCATTAAGAACCCTAAACCTTAAACCTAGAACCTCATTAAGCCATCCAACCCCTTTCTTCAATCTTCGTAACCTTGTCCATAGGACCTCATGCCCGGTCTTGCCGTCACAACCAAGAAGCTTTCATTTTTGCTGCCACCCACTCCTTTTATGGTAGCGCCCATCTGCGCCGCCTTTTGGAGAAGCGTAGTCGCTGACATATGGGTTGTAGTCGACATCCTCACGAAGGAAAGACAAAGGATCATAAAAATTGTAAGCAAATACTAATTTTTCCTTTGATTTGTTTTTTATGGCTTGTTTGATGTTTGTTGTGTCGAGCGTCTCAATCGGTGGTGGAGGCGATGCCAATTTTGCTCCGCACAAACCTTAGCCAGAGGAGGAAGTAATTAGACGTGATGTGGTATAAAATCTCTCTCAAATCCTCTCTCTGTTTTCTCTTCGATTTCATTAGGGTTCCATGGTGAATTTGATGGATTTCTAGTGTTTCGGTGATCAAAACATTCACTTGTTATTTTTTAATGTTTGTAGGTTTATAATCGATGGCTTCGAATTGTGTATAACTATATATTACCTCACATATATAGCCGAACGAGCTTGAGGATCATATTTTGTGGATGCGAGTTGTTGCTCTTTCTATTTGTGAAAACTGTATGATGTTCTTGTTACACAAACCGGTAGCAAGGGAAGAATAATTTCCTTGGCATATCCTACATCATTGCCGACTCCTACAATATTCTTAATATTCTTATTGCTATAGTTTTATTCTTTCTATATGCTTGTGGTTGTTAGTAACTTCATTTTGATGGGCAATTTTGTGTTAGAGATGGAATTCCATTGAACTATTAAGAGCCCATTCTATTTGTTGGTGTTTGGAAGTTTAACTCCATAAACCATACCTTTTCTTTTCTGTACACTTCCATTATAGTTTTTATCTTTTTTAACTATACCGCTTGTATCTATTTGTGATATCAAAATGTATTGTGTGCCACACTAGTTTAAAGCTTAGATTGGATTGTAGTTTCGGGGATAGGTATTTAATTAAAAATCCATTTCTGGGATGATCACTATGCTAGTGTTTTGGAAACACCCATTTAAACCCCAAATGAATGGTATGTTCTAGCAAATGGCAAATGTCAGTTTGGAAAACAAGCAATTTAGCTTTCCGACTGTGTTAACACCAAATGGAGTTCCGGAGGAAAAGTAATTGCAATGCAAACTGGGGCCCTAAGTAAACTCTTGGGCTTCACTATTGTTTATTACCTCTTTATTTTGCATAGCCAGGATCAAGTTGCCGATTCATAGCTATCGTTTTACAATGTTTGCTATTTATTGAGTACTATGACCATGCAAAATATGTTCAATTGTTCAAAACTATTAGTTTTACAATTTTTATTTATCTTGCAAGTGCCTTTTGTATTGACCATATAATACATAATATGTTCAATTGTTTAAACTATTACAAAATGATTATTGGTCCAAGATCACAAAGATCCCTACTAAACTCGGCAAAGGAGCATGGTACAACCTCTATATAGTGAACTCCAAAGACCCATACCCTAGTTGTAGCTTATATGGGTAGAACTTAAGTCAATAAGTTGGACCTGTAGAGGTTGCGGATTTAGGTTTACCAGTACCTGAACCCAACATCTACAACATGTTGGCTAGAACACGGGTCCATAACTGTCATAAACATTTGAACATCAAATAAATAAATAAAAATCATGTAATGTAATTGAATATTAAATGATTGTTTAAGTTTATTCTGTTCTACCTTCATCTCATCTGTCAAACCTCTAATGTTAATATTGCAAATAATATCATTTCATAGGGAGGTTTTTCAGCTTTAGTAAAGTCAATAAGAATGCAGTGTATTGAGTTATTTACAGAAAATGATGCTCGTTTAGATTTTGATGATGAATTGCCTCCTTTGGATATCAGCATGTTGATAGACAAAATAAATGGCATGTATCATAATATGCAGTAGTTGAGCAGTCACTGGATATGGAAAACTATGATAAGCTTCTGCAATCTGGTTTACAGGTACTTACCCTAACTTCTTTTATACTTATTTGCTTGACTCCTATGCATTGGTTAATTAGTATTATTTATCATTTTTCGCTTTTATTAGGACTCGAGGGCCCCGAGCTAAACCTAATTTTAGGTTACACATAATCTATATGTTAGCACAATGATTATATCATGTTTTTGAATATGGCTAATCAATTAATTTTAACATAATAACGTCACTCATATTTATGTAATCACTATCATGTTGCTACTTAAACTTAGCATTGCCTAATGTTCTATATCATATTTCTATGTTTGTATCATAATGTATCATAGTGTTTAATTCGCCTAACATGTATTTGCCGACATGCAGTAAGCATGATCAAACATGATCAAATCAGGACATATGTAATGGAGAATTATTAATAGGGCAAAGACGGCGTTATACAAGGAGATTTCTCTGAACCGTCCAAGGACCTATCAGGAGTGTCGTACCGGGGTTTCTATTTTATCAATGTAATTTTTTATATTTATTGAGTCTAGAAATACAATGTACACTGTGTCGTACTAGCAAACAGGCTACCCAAGAAAGGTTTTCAAATTACCAAGCGAATAGTCTACCCACCTTTGATCCTACCATCATGTCAAAACAAAATAACATATTCTCCTAGAAAATTCCTCGATTAGTCTAATAAGGCCTATAATTCAATAAATCATTGGCTAAATCACGTGGCCTATTTAATAATCTTAACTACCCAAGGGTCAAATTGAATAAGAGACTCCTAGTCCTAGTCATTCTCCTAAAAATGAAATCAATCCTAATTGTGAATGAGAACTTTTTAGTCGCAGGCTCGCAATATATAGTACGACTAACTTAAGTACTACCATGAGTTCGTAATCTTTTGCGAAAACGAACATGCATAGGCCACCATAAAAACTTATCACGACCCGTACCAGCTTTTCGGGGTACGAGTCCGTGTCCAAGTTCAGCCTATGCCGCAGTATCGGCGGTAGTACGCTGTCTAGCCCGCAATAAACAAAATGCTCATAAATACTAACTGCTTATTCACAACAACTAAATCAACTTTACAAAAATTAGAAGTTTTACATTTGAAGAAGAAAATAAGCTTTTACAATTATGGAAAACTACCACACATCTAACTAGTCTTCTATGGTTTGGCCTTCGAGTCTCTATCTCCCCCCGTATGGCCCATAGTGCAAGAGTAGGCACGTCAACCTCACCTATAACAACGATCCAGTCAGGAAAGGAGCAGAGTACAACCATATTACAATTAATGTTGTTAGTCCAAAATAAGTTAGAACAAGGAGAAATAACGATGGCAAAGGGTATATAAAGAACTAGCAAGAAATAAGCTAACAAGTTATGAACTAGAAAGATATAACTAGCAAAGTATGAACTAACAAGATATGAACTAGTAAAATATAAACTAGCAAGATGTGAACTAACAAGATATGAACTAGATAAAGAAAAAATAGGAACAACTATGTGCGTGTGAAATACCTTTTAATACGTGAACGACTAGGCTATACAACACATCATACGATGGCTATCCACAATAATAGGGTACGGCTAACTCATACGTGGGGTGTGTAACTTAGCAATCCACAATTAAATTATTTGGGTTTGTTTACGTACTTATCGAGTATTTCTCCTTCCATCTCTCTAACAATCAATAACGATCAATGATACACTAAGAAGGATACAATAACTACGTTGTCGCAATCGAATCTCAACGGAATATTAAACAATGTCTCAACGGGATATCAAACAAGAAAACGATAGAGAAAATGTTATAATGAACTAAAATATAATCCAATACTGTACTTGCCTGAATCCTTGCACAAACCATAGTCACAAGTCAAGGATGAGGGGAATGTCGATCTAGAAGATGTCAACCTATAACATACATCGTACCATGAACCACGCATGAAAACCACAAGTCAATTCTAAGGTTCTAGTTCTAAATTCATGGAATAAGTGGCTAATGCGTTACTAATCTAATAATAGTTAATTCTAAAATAAATTACTTAAAAACCTAATTTAACCTAATAATAATCTGAATATAATCTAAACATGCAAGTTTGGCCATAAAAAGTCATGTTTTCAACTTTGGAAACCATGACATGCAAATCGAGACGTACCATTGACTATCTAGTCAAACGTCATAAACTCAATGTTTTGAAAGTGCACCTTGGTAGATTTTAATGCCACGAGTGTGCTGGAATCAACCGTGCCGCAAATTCATGTTTTGGTAAAAAGATATCGCCATTATGGCTAATTGTGACCAAAAAGGTGATTCACCGATCAATTCTGAGTTCAACAGAATAACTAAAATAATAGATGAATAAATTAATTTCTGAGAAAAATATATGTCGTAGAGCTCTGTGTTAGCTTTCCTAAAGTTTATACGGTTCGTGATTTCGATTTCTGGTTCTCCTAAAATATCGAAAACACCGAAACGTGTCAAGTTTTGGACAACCGACACTCTACAAATTTTACAGAAATTAAGGTTCAGAGATAATAAAAATAAATTAGATATTCTAAAATTTTACCTAAATACGAATCTAACAAAAAAAAGTTGGCATGCAAAAAGGAGGTCGAAGTTGTCCGCAATCGCATCGGGAAGTCGGGTGTCTCCTTAGAACAAGTTTTCTCAAAATCGGCCAGAATTAAATTAAGCTTGATTGTTCAGCAAAAATATATATATATGGTGGGTACAGTCAGCACCCGCTGACTGGGCACTACAATGGCTGACGGGTGGGGCTGGCCAGTGCTGACTGGATACGACTGGATATTAATTACAGAAAATGATTTAAAAATTATTCTAAGGCCAAATAAACTCAAATAAAATCCTAAAAATTTCTAAAAAAATTGAAAAATTGAAAAAAAAAAAATATATCTAACCTCCTAGAATATAAATAATAATAATTTACCTCATATTAGTCCCAAATGGCCTTATAATAAATATTAGAAGCCTTAAAAATATATAAAATTTAATGAAATAATTATCTAAAAATTATATAAAATTTATATTAAATATAAAGTAGCTAAAAATTGTTCATATAACTATCTAAGGGCCATATAACCACAATATGATACATAGCTCCCTTATAAGCTTAGGTACGACCCTTGAAGCCGCTGCTGGGACTGAGGTGGTTCAGGGGTCTTCCTCTACAACTATGATTGAAGCTAGGGTGGCATTTCAAGATGTCGCCACCGGCCTATTACAAGATGGAAGAAAGAGAGCAGTCAGTCGGGGCTGAAAGCAAACGCGGGGTAACCGAGGGAGAAGTCCCTGTTGAGCTAAACTACTTGGCAAAAATGGAGAAGCCAGTTTTAATGTCGAGTCGAACTGCCCCCATAGCGACAGACTCAGACAGGGCAAGCATTCGTTATAGGGGACCTTGCTCCAGCATATGTCCCACGGGGGATCTTGACTGGGGCTGCTCTACCCGTAGTGTTGCCTTAAGAAAACCTGGTTTTAGTGATGTTGAGAAGCAGACAATGCTGACGGAGACCTCAATCTCGGGGGCACATGGATCAAAATCACCCCGTTAAGAAGTCGATCAAGGAACAACTGTGCCTGAGAATTTACATGGTTGGGTGAGGATCGCTTCTCCCTCTAGGTTAAGTGTTGACTCTTAGACAGCCGCTACCCTGCCGAACTTGGCTGTTTCTGAATCTACTGTTATCCCAGCTTCAGTGGGGCTGTCGACGATGATGCCTCCAATGACGACCAAGTCTCTAGCTAATGCAGACGAATATACTGGGATTATCATTGAGACTTTTATGCCATGTCTTAAGTGTTTTAGAGCATGGTCGGTCCTTTTCCTTAGCTTGGGCTTCGACAGTGCTCCAAATAGTATCACACCCTTAGTGAATGAGGAGCTAGACAAGATGTCGGCCGAGGTCTCCCAAGTTCGTACGGTTTATCAGTCAGATCAAAATGCCCTCAATCTTGAGGCATCGAAGATTAGCACGAAGAAGCAAGAACTTGCGGCCGCCCAAGAGGCTCAAACCTGTCTAAAAGAGATCCTGACTAAGGGCTTTGCTGATTACCAGAAGCTGGTCAGGCTTCTTGAGGAAAAGATAGCTGGTACATAAGCCGATATGCAGTGGATAGCGGGTGAACAAACGACCCTCCAAAGTCAGACAGAAACCTTGCCCGAACTGCCACAAATGTGTACAACCGACAGACAGAGCTAGAGGATACCTAGGAGGCTCACCATTTTAGGGTGAGACATCAAGAGGCCGAGCATCAAGCTACGACGAGTGCTCGGGCCAAAGCCGAATTTTTGAAGCGTCGGATCAGCAAATTATGTGCCAACACTTGAACCATAGGTCCCCGTATTTTTCTTTATTTTTTGTTAGGCTTAGAAGAAACATTTTGCAATGTAGTCTCTTTTTACTTTTATATAAAAAAATAAAGTCTTTATGTTTTTGCTTATTCTTGTCATGCATTTTATGAAAATAAGTACTATCAGAGGTAATACGTACGTGATAGGGTGGAGTAACTTTCACTAGGGAAAATTTTATGGTCTTAACGTCTTAAATGTACCTAGAATTAGGCATAGATGGTAAGTTGAGATAAAAAAAACACCATCAGAGGCATTATGGACGTGGTGGTAAAAAGTTGATTTGACATAAATGTTTACTCAGAGGTAGTGTAAACATGGTAAACATTGAATTGTAGTAGAGTTGTCTCACTCAGAGGTTATACGAGCATGAAAAGATATAAATTTGTGGGGATACATGAAACAATTCAAAGTTGATATGGACGTGAATATTTTATGTTGGGGGTATAGCAGCACAAAAGTTTCTAGGTGTGGATGTCTACTAAGAGGTAATATGGACGTGGTAAACATTTGTTCAGAAACATCTTACTCAGAGGTTATACGAAAGTAGGTATGGTATAATTCTGTAGGGATGTAAAGAATAATTTAGAGGTGATATGGGCATGAATGTTTTATACTAGGGAGAAATATCCTAGAGCAGTTCCGTCCAAGGACATGTTTGCTGAATTTAGCTCAGGAAAATGACAACTGGGTAGGCTAGAGTTAATATGGACATGAACTATGACCTATGTCAGAAAGGAACCTTTACGACCCGGCTAAAGATATCAAACATAAGGCATTTTAGGGTAACTGGGCCTTATTGCATATTTTATTTGGATCAGCTGGAGATAGAAAAGTATATGCTAAGACTAGATATAGTACTTATGGAGAAACTTTCCATTGATCGGCATCATTAACAAATCTCTGTTAGGTTTTGTAAGGAGGTAGGCGCTATTAGAACATACCGATTCTATCACGAAGTGCCATCCCACTTGGGCTGGAATTTGTTTGCTGTCTTGGGAGTCATGACCATCGGTCTTCTTACTGATAACATGAGCTTACCCACTTGGAATGCTCTTTCCTTGAACCTTTTATTGAAGGCTC
Organism: Iris pallida; assembly: GCA_029216955.1. Lineage (NCBI taxonomy): Eukaryota > Viridiplantae > Streptophyta > Magnoliopsida > Asparagales > Iridaceae > Iris > Iris pallida. Next base: position 2,375 of record JANAVB010023895.1, on the reverse strand, counting down.
CGAATGTTCGTGCCTGATAAAGCTCAATGGGTTGTTGAGCTAGAAGAAGCTTTTCATCCAGCTTCTAACTCTTGTAACCGACGTCAACTGGTTGGAGAGGGGATCTGGATTTCCAGGAAAATGAGCGCTTCGTTCCCGTAAAATAGAGGAAATGGCATATTACTAGTTGGAGTTCGGACTGTCGTGCATGCCTAGAGACATTCATCCAGCTTTTCATTCCAGTCGTTTTTATTAGACGAAACTACTTTCTTGAGAAGCTTGATAATAGTTTTGTTGAATGCTTCTGCTAATCCATTCGTTGTTGGGTTGTAGGCGGTTGAAGATACATTCTGGATTCGGTTTTTATCGCAAAATCTATGGAAGGCATGCCTTATAAACTGAGGATCATTGTCATGGATGATCCTTTGAGGCACCCCGAAACGTAGATAATATGATGCTTGACAAAGATAATCACGTTCAAGCTTTTTCACTTTGATAAGTGGTATCCCTTCTGCCTACATAGAGAAGTAGTCGGGGATTGCGAGGATGAACCGATACCCTTTAGATGATGGAGGACTGATCGGTCCAATGATGTCCATGCCCCATGCCTAAAATAGCTAGGCCGTAGCTGTAAGGTGTAGGAACTTAGAGGGTTGATGGATGAAGTCGACATGTATCTGACATGATCGACACTTCTTGGCGTACTCAACAGCAGCTGCCATCATCATGGGCCAATAGTAGCCCATTCATCGGAGTCAATCATGCAACTTAAGACCTAGTTGGTGAGCTCCACAAGTACCATCATATGCATCTCGGAGTGCTTTCTTTGCTTCGGTATTCGATAGGCATCGAAGGAGGAGTCCGTCTTAAAAATGATGATACGACATTTTAGTGGTTGTATCATAATAGAACCGGAGAGAGCGTGTCCAAGCCAGCCTACGCCGTAGTGTCGGCGGTAGAACGCTGTCAAGCCACAATTCTAAAACTAACAAATAATGCTCATTCACAATAACTAAATTAAATTACAATATTCAGGGATTTATATTTGAATACAAGGTACAATGTCTCACAAAATTATAAAAAAGACAACTACATAAATACTAAACTATTTAACTACTCTCTAGGTTTGGCCTGCAAGTACACCCGTCATTCTAATGCTAAGCGTAGTCGTGGCTAACCTAAAAAATATTGGGTTATCCAGTCAGGATGGAACGAGTACAATTCACTGAATGCAGTTCCAATATATGAAAATGACTATAAAGCAGAGGTTAGACGTCAATTATATGTTTTGAAAATAAACAACAAAAAGACATAAGAAAAGATGAAAAATCAATAGCAAGTAAATAAACTAAAATACCTTCCCAACTGTTGGAAGTACCTTTGATATGTGATCAGTCTGGGACACTATACCGCGAGGTCTATGAGGTCTACTTGCATGAAAAATAAACAATGTCTACGAGGTCTACTTACAGAAATTAAACAATGTCTACTAGGTCTACTTGCAGAAAATAAACAATGTCTACGGTCGGATCACACATCCTTGGTACTTCTCATTTCCGACTCAACAATTTATGACAGAATATAAAATGACAAAAACCACATAACCAATGGCTAACATTGGAATATAGTGAAAATCAATATCTAAAACAGACAATAAATTGTACTCGTCTGGGGTCCTTAGTTGGTGAAACAAACCATCTCGTTGGGTCCAGAATAGTCCGCTTGGCTTGGAACGATATGGAGAAGAATTTCAGAATTCGCAAGAAAATAGAAAATATGATTAGTCACGGTCAAGATGATAATCAAAAGAATTTCATAAATTAATATATAACTATTTTAGAAAATATTTATAACTATTTGGAATTATTATAAACATATATATGAAAATAATATAAAGTCCACGAAAGATTATTTTCTTATTAATAATATAGAAACAATGTATAAATGGACCAAAATCTATATTCTAAAAAACCCATAAATATACACCCATAATTATACTCAAAGGCCTAATTAGACTTAAATCTATAAATATATGCCCATATAAATCATTACTAAAATCTGGCTCCATATATGCTTATACATATATATATATATATATATATATATATAAGCATAATAGATATGTAAGGAGTTATGTTTGCGATATAAATACAAAGCCCTTTGAAATATTCCAACATATAAAATTTATTTGAAATACATATAGAATATATTAAAATTCATTTAAAGAACTATATAACTATAATATATCTTTATATAAACTCTTTTAAAATACACTTTACATTAATACTAATACTTAAAGCCCAATATGTATACTAAGCCTATTTAACTTCTAGCACCCAAGATTTTTACCTGCCAAGGCCTAATAATTTCTACTAAAAAACATAAAGCCCAAAAAA
>JANAVB010023894.1:0-38784 GCA_029216955.1 Iris pallida | reverse complement strand
TTGTTGATTGGTTTTTTCATTTAATTTTCTTTTCCGAATTGGCTTAAAAAGAGACATCTGATGTCGGTACCAATCAGTATCGTATTTGGTCTGTATCGAATCGGAACTTAATAAATCGTATCGGTATCGTCTGTGTTGGATCAAATCGGCCGATATTGCAAACTATGTGCATTAGTACTTCTTTGCACCTGCTCAAATTAAATTCTGCTCCTGATGAACTCTTCAAATTTAACAAAATATTGTAGACATGGAATGTTGAATGATTCACAACTTCATATTAGTGAAATCTGATGAGAAAAATACTGTTTAGTGTGTTCGATTTGGTGTACGTGAGCCAAATTTCTTCATTTATTTGAATGTTAATCGACATCATGATGTCCTAATTCTTCACCTGATGCAGTTGATTAAGATGAGATCAGATATCATAATCATCGCATTATCTTTTCTCCATTGGTTCTTGAGATTTGTAGAGAAATTCATGATAAAATATTGGGACGGTCGGAGTCCAATCCGGAAATGCTCCACTACAATATTAGAAGAATACATCCGACTTCTCTACAACTTCGATTTCGATCCACTACGTCGAGTCCCTGTCGATTCTCGACCTTTCCGAGCTTCCTCGACACATAAGCACATGTAAGATTTCAATAAAACCATTAACCATTGGTCGTTAAGAATTATGACCCCTCTTCATGTACTTCTTATTCTTATGTTTAGAGACTTCACCCATCCAGAAGTACAAAAAAGTAGTCAAATTTTTATGATCAGCAGAGGTATTTATCAAAATATTTTACGATGGTCTATAGATATTGTGGAGATTCATCACTAGATTTCAATATCTACTACTTTTATCAGAAGAGAGTGAACGAAATTATGTGGTTCTTCAGATTATGCCAATGCTTACTTTAAAACTTCAAAAATATTTACAAAGAACATATAGTTACAGGACTATATGATTCTCAAGCCCTTTACTCTCCAAATAGGAGGGAACTACAACTGGCGACAGACATCTGAGTGAATCAACTTGAACAACACCAACTTTTTCGAAGATGGGTGACTCTAAAACGACATGTTGTTTTGTTTTCCAGCCATACAGTACAGGCATCTCTCCAACTTCGTAAGCTTCAAACGTGGAACCACCTTCGAGTTTGCAAGGTAATCAGACAGATTTCTGATCACATATCCGAGCTGTTTTCTGAGTTGTAGCCGCTCGTCGCAGGTGTCATAGACCTCGAAATTATGCCGCCTTCTCTATCTTCGTCCTCCATTTTTTCGAGGATCTCGGGACGATGGATCGAGCCAAGCTCCCGAATATCTGGGCCTTAATCTGACCCCTCTTCGGCAAAGGCCTTGATTTCTTCTGGGTGCATGAGACTTGATGTTCCATAGCTGCAAGTGATGAGAGTGGTAGATGAATGAATGAAGGAAGGGGATGGAATTGGTATAATATTTATAGCTCAGAGCAGTTTGATGCTGATGGCAGTGGTTGGCTTCCTTGGAGAGCAAGGTTTTGATGAGTTCAAAGGACTTGGGAGATTTTGAATCTTTGAACGTTTCAAAGGACCCAAAAAAAATTGATGTAACAATTATAGTCTGTAGGTCCAGATGTCCCCCAAGTCTTCACTTGACTAAATATAAAATTTCTTTCTACGAACCACATGGTTAGATAAAGATCCCTGCTACTTTGTCCGCCACGGGCCAGCCTGTCCGCCACGTGATGCTATTTCATTGGCAGGTCAACCGATGGAATTCATGCCAATGAAGGGGAGAGGGGGGCACAATGGGGTTCGGTCGGACAAAATATATTTTTCCTAGATGAATAATTAGTCTGGGTTTAAATTTTTATTTATTTATTTATTTATTTTTTTGTATGGGTTTTGATTGATTGAAAGAAATGGAAAGAAATCAAAATGTGACACAATTCAGGTATATCATGCGTAGACGATATCTTAAGAAGCTGACGCAGTGTCTTGCGTACTGTGGGCACATCTTTGGTAAGCAAAGATGTAGGTACTATGACTAAGACCTTGAATAGAGAAAGGCAGCTTATTATAGTTAGGGTTGTCCAAGTGAAGCTAACCCCTTTTAATTTTGGCTAATTTTAAGGGCACTTCAACTTTTACTTGGAGACAGCCCTTACTTCATGGCAGTCCCATTTGGTAAAATTTTATTCAGGACAGCCTCAATTTTATTTTGGGTTGTCCAACCCCCAAAAAATTAGAATTTTTCCAGCGACGGACACCCGCGTGACGCGGGGGCGAGGAAGCTGGCGGGGCGCGGGGGAGCGGACGTCGGCGGGGAGAGCGGGGCGCGGAAGGAGGCGGAGGCGGAGTCAGAGACGGGAACCGAAGGGCGGGCTGATCCGGGCGGTGGAGGGGAGCTGGTACCTATCCCTGGACGACGACTTCGACCTTCTGCTTGAGGACAACATCGGGAGGAATGACTTCACATGGTCCTTTTTTCGTGCTTCTTTTTCTTCTTCTTCCACGAGCTGTTGCTGCCGATTTGTGGGACAGCCAACAAAGTTGGCAGTCCTAACATGAAGTAGGACTACCAACTTTGTGGGCAGTCCTACTTGGGTTGTCCTACTTCATGTTAGGATTGTCAACTTTGTTGGCAGTCATCTCTAAACTTTTTGTTTGGACATAGGACTGCCAACTTTGACAGTCATCTCTAAACTTTTTGTTTGGACATAGGACTGCCCTTACACCAATTAGGACTGTCAACTTCATTGGCAATTCTGAAAGAAATTGGACTAGCCTCAAGTAACAAATCGGAGTGACAAACTTGTAAAATTTTGGACTAGCCCAAAATAAAACTTGGAATGCCTTTAGAATTAGCTTTAACTTTTGGAAGAGGACATCAAACATCATGATGTCCTACTAAACTTCACCTATATCTATGATGTCCTAAACTTCCCCAGCGGAGTAATAATATAACAATTTAAGGTCACATGCTTTGGTCCCCAAGTCCTTATACATCAAAATTTTAGCGGTCATGAATATGCACATACTATCAAATTTTTGGCAGTCCAAAATAATAAAAACTGCCAAAATTTTGGTAGTCCTGTGCGACTACGAAAATTGTGATACTCCGTATTAAAAAAATGTAGTGTCCCTAATAATTCCTTATTTATAACTTGATCGGTCTAGATGTAGATAGGAGAGTGGTTGGCTTTCTTGGAGAGAGCAAGCTCTTTTTTTACTTCAAAGAATTTGGAGGAGAATCTTTGAAAGTTTCAAAAGAGCCAATATCATGGTGAGTGGCAATTAGTGCAGGGTTGAGGTTTAGTCTTTTAGAGCGAGGAAGTATTCTTTCAGACAATATAAGGTTTTATAAATGTAACCATAATCTGGCCAGATCTGTGAGGGTGATTGAAAGCAAAGGAGAATGAATCCAAACGTGACACAATTCAGGGTTTACTATGCATAGATTATAGATAGGTTAAGCATGATGACGTAGCGGGTGACGGCTTATGAGTGCGTTGTTTTATATGGCTCGTGTACAACTGTCAACATGAGATCGAGATCAAGTCAAATATAATTCTTCTTTATCATTTCATGTTCAATGTACTTCAAAGATAAGTTTAGTTAGCTTAAATCTGAGTTTCTATATGTGGATCTCCCATATCTTTTATTATTTTATCCAATGTAACCTACTTTTCTCTATTGTAATCAAGATTGTGAAAAGCGCTAGGCGCTAGTCGGATAGGCACCTTTCGTCTAGCGCCTAGACCGTCTAGGCGGCCGCCTAGATTTACGCGGTTCAAAAAAATTAATAAAATCCAAAAAAAAAATATTAAAAATTGCAGGAAAAAAAAATCCATAAAATTCCAAAACATGTATAGTCGAACGTCAGGGGGACTAGGCGGACACCTAAGCGGACATCGGGGGAGCACCCGGTGCCTAGCACCTAGGCGCTGCCGGCTGCCTTTTATAACAGAGATTGTAATAATATATTTTTATCAGTTTCAGTTAACTACAAAGAGAGAACTTGGGGCAGAGGCTTTCAAGTTCCCTGCGTTTCAATTCCTGCATACCAATGACAATCTGAATTTACCTCTTGCTACAAAATGACAGCAAAGTAATTTTCAACTACCAAATCACCCATTGCATTACTTCATAAGAAAATATAAGACATTAGTCAAGGAGGATTCCAACATCAAAAGTTACTCCAACCAAAAAAATTCTAAGCCACACTAAGTAATATGTAGGTTCAGATAATTGATCAAGTGTACTACAAAGTCCCAAACTTATGTAGTGGATGCAATTACCTATATATGTTTGCATTCCTTTCCCAACAAAGGAAATGGCCTCCTCACCAAGAAGCACACTAGATAACATGAAGTTAAAGATAGGACTTCTACTGCTACCAAAAGCAAAGGTAAGTTACTTTTCGTGCTCTTCGGGTGGGCAGCTTGCAAAAGTTTGGAGCATAGTTTAAAGTATCGGCCGATACTGATCTGATACAACCGATATCGATACGGTTTGGTATGTTCCGATCCGATGCCGACCGATACCCGGTACTAACCGATACCGATATTGGGGGCCTCTTTTTCCGATCTATTTGGCAAATAAAGCTCAACGAAAAAGACAAATCAACAAGGGTTGAAGCATAATAAGATTGTAAAAGCATATAAAAGAAGAAATTAATCTATTGGATGTAAAACAATCGGTAAGGGTGACTACTATTTCATTTAATTTCAAAACTACTAAGAAATAACACTAGAAATACTTAAAATTATGTCTAAATATATAAAATATATAAAATATATGTTTTAAATGTTAATAGTTTACTAATAATTATTTGTTTTCCGATATCAAAAAATCCGATACTCCGATCCGAAACCGCCGATCCCGATACTCATAGGAATGGTTCGATACCGATACTGCGAACCTTGGTTGGAGCCTACTTTACCCCAGGAAAGGTTGGCAGGGTATTTGACAATAACAGAAACTCAACCCTATTTACCTTTCTAATGGATAGATAGGTCATTCCAAACATCTCGACTACATACTCAACACTCTTTCAAGATATCCTGTTAGAACTGAAACCCAGCAATGACTAACCTTTTACTGCATGACTCTGTTGTGTACTATGTTGCACAGAGATGGGAAAATCGTCTTCGTACCCTTATGTGTCCATACTTGTGCAACATAGATGGATACTTATTATATCTGTTGAAAAAATGAATGTATATTTGACTTGAAAATGAATTAAAAATGTTTTATTAAAATTATATTTTTTCAATAGGTGTGTCCAATTTGTAATGAATGTATCTATTGGAATGTGTGTCCCTTCCAAAGAATGTGTCTATTCACATTTGTGTCCCTTTGTCATTTATGAAAGCATAGTGTTTGACAAATTGAATCACTCATTCATACATTAAGCATTCAGTCCAAGAGAGACAGACTACCCACTTTGCTTCGTCCAGTTCCTGCGGTGTGAAGTGCTGCTACCGAATGAGAAGTACCGTTGTATTCTTGGAGGCAAAGTCGTCATTAGACCGTAAGCACCTGTGCGGAACGAATATTGTCCTAAGGACATTGAACCAAGTTCATGCCCCAGTAACGGTTAGATCGTTTATTTATATTTATTTTTTGATTCTAAAATACAAAGTTGGAATTACTACTAACAATATCTATCTCAAAGTGTCCGTATCTCATATCTATATCGAAGGTCGTATTCATGCACCATAGGTTGTGATACGGTTGCCTTTCACAATATTAGTACCCAAAGGAATTTTTGTCTGAAGCTTTCGTCATGAACACAGTAATATATATCAAATTCCATATTCAACTGGCATCTAGGTGGCAAGAACACTGCAAAACAATTGGTGTCGTGTCCGTGTGTTGGAGTGGATGGGGTTCCCACCTATGTGGAGAATATCCCGGAGAGCGACGAGCGCCATCCGTGTGTCGGAGAAGCTTAGGGAGTGCATGGATTTTATTTTGGTACATATATGGTAAAGAAATATATGACTGGATTTCCATATTTACTTTGATTATATATTTATGATTGGACCCTTCATATAGTAGCTTTCCATATTATTGGGTTTCCAATTATGGTAAGCTAATTATGATTGGATTTCCATTAAATATATGATTGATTTATTTTGGAAGTTTTCATATATATTGGCCTTCATGTATGGGTTACCAAGGGCTTATAAAAGGGTGATGCATGCAAGTTTTAAAATCATCTCAAAACAAAGAGTGCTTTACAATCTTAGAGAGAGAGAGAGAGAGAGAGAGGATTAAGGACTATTGCGAAGGAGAGATTGCTTCGAATAATTTTTCGGCATCTCTTGTTCTTCGGAGTCCGCAATCAAATTTTTTTTTCTTTCAAGTGAGTTGTGGTGATCCATGTTGGATCGGGAGGAGCTTGTAGAGGGTGTATTCTCTTTATTCCATTAGTGGAGGTTCTTCAGGGTTGGACTCCGATCGTCCCGTGGTTTTTTTCCGCAAGGGTTTCCACGTCAAAAATCTTTGTGTCTGCGATTGTGTTTGGCGTTTTTGGTTTGTGTGCTTTTGCTCGGTTCTCTCGCAGGACTTTCTGGTTTGGGGGAACGATTTCCGTGCTTCGTTCCCAACAGAGTGGTATCAGAGCTTTGGGTTCAAAGAAGTGTCAGGAGTTGACAGTCAAACCAGGAAGCAGAGATGGACGCGAAGCCGGTGCGCATGGTGAACCTGAACGGTACCAACTACCATTATTGGCGGAGCAAGATGAAGGATTTGTTGTTCGTCAAGAAGCTGCATCTTCCAGTATTTGCATCCGAGAAGCCCAGTGACAAATCCGATGAGGACTGGAACTTCGAGCATATACAGGTGTGTGGGTACATGCGGCAGTTCGTTGACGAGAACGTGTACAACCACGTTGCCAATATTGAGCATGCGAAGACGTTGTGGGAGAAGCTAGAATCTTTGTACGCGAAAAAGACCGGGGGTAAACAAATTGTTCCTGATCCGGACGATGATGGGTCTGCGGTACAAAGATGGTGCATCCATTACGGATCACTTGAGTGAGTTCCAAGGCGTAGTGGACCAGCTATCCTCGATGGGAGTCAAGTTCGACGACGAGGTTCAAGGCCTTTGGTTGCTATGTACATTGCCAGACTCGTGGGAGACCGTACGAGTATCTATGATCGCTTCTGCTCCGGAAGGCGTGGTCAGTCTGGAGTTTGCCAAGAGCGGGGTACTGAATGAAGAGATGCGGAGATGTTCTCAGGGCACTTCATCCACATCCCATCACTCAGAGGCACTAGTTTCGGAGAGCCGCGGAAGGGGCAAAAGCAGGGATCCAGGTGGTGGCAGAGACAAGAGCAGGAGGGAGTCCAAGGGTCGGTACGAGGACTCGGAGTGTTACCATTGTGGCAAGAAGGGCCACATCAAGCAGAACTGTTTCGCTTGGAAGAGAGAGAAGAAGGGCGACAAGGGGAAGCAAGATGAGAACACTACAGCGACGGCTTCGATACATGGAGGCGATGTAATCGTCATAGGTGATGAGGTTATCACAAACCTCGCCTGCGATGACAATTCTTGGCTGATGGACTCAGGGGCTTCAGCTCATGTATCTCACAACAGGGCACTATTTGCCACTTACACGACAGGCGACTGTGGAGTGTTGAAGATGGGCAATGGAGATGTGTCAAAGGCGGTTGCCGTTGGAGATGTGCATTTGAGGACGAAGACGGATGCAGTTCTTGTTCTCAAAGATGTTCGTCATGTCCCAGATATCCGTTTCAACCTGGTATCGGTTGGAAGGTTGGATGATGAGGGATTCTTCAGTCTCTTCGGAAATAGTCAGTGGAAGCTTTCCAGAGGTTCGATGGTGATTGCCAGAGGAAGCAAGAAGTCCGGTCTCTACTATATGGAGGGGAGGGCACAGGGGGCACAGGGGGCACAGGAGGTGAACGCAGTCAGTGATGCGTCTACCGAGTTGTGGCACAGGCGGCTCGGCCATATCAGCGAGAAGGGGATGAGCTACTTGGTGAACAGGAAGGTAATTTGTCACGCCCCAGAACTAGAATACTGGAGAGCGGGGGAATGACTCAGCCAGCTACGTATTACGGGTAGATGAATACCGTATAATACGATCAATGCTGTCTAAAAGACGAGAGGGTGCATACTACATGAAAGTCTTACTATGGTCACTTCACATCTATTGTCTCAATCATTCAAACAAGAAACAGTAATAGAGAACATGTAAGATAAAGCAGTAAGGCGTCCCAAACGCTCTGTCAAAATGTTCTTGATATCTGGCTTTACAAAACATAGCCAGATTGATGTAGCAAAAGTATACACAATTGTTATCAGCTGCAGTCTGACTTTAATTACAATTATATAAAAGTAAGTACTAGACAATTCGACTAACATGTCGGTGCCAAACGGCTAAGTATAAAGTAGATAACAAAACGAGCGAGGAAGTAAGAAACCCACTCGAGTCCTCCTGCGATCATCCCTCTAGTGTTGACCATCTTGGAGGTAGAAGTAAGCTGGATCCTCGGGGACCGGCTCTAAATCTGGCCATGCAAAACCAGAGAGGTTAGACCTCTAATAGCAAGTACCACAAGGAAGCACGACATGAGAACTAAAACCAGTAAGTAAGAGAATATAATAATAGATCTCTGCTTTCCACTAGGATTCACATCACATCACGACACTTCGAACCAACCTCCCAACCAAACAAGGACAAAAGTTGGCCCGTCATGTCCTGACATTCTGATCATCCCAGTTAGGTAACAGAGTAGTACAGTACACAAACAAATCATCTTGAACGGCCAATCAACTCCTACGGCTTGCTATTGTGAGTGCCAAGTTATCCTGGAATTATGCAATTAGGGATTCCTCAGTTCTTACTATGTGCAAGCAAGGCTAGTCTATCCAGTGAATCATGTGCGCCATGCATGAATTAGACGAGTCCTAGCAGGACGCCCGTCATCAATATACAATATATAATAATAATATAAGCAGATACTGTTCTCTGTCCGTGTGGCAGTTTTACAGTATCTGTGGGAACCAGCCGGCCCGTCGGGTACTACTTGTCCCAAGGGGGCTGCCATGTAAGAACTCGGGAATCCATTCTCTCCATGCCATCATTATTTTATTTAACTTAATAGTCCCTACATTGAGTGAAATCCCATGCCGTGGATCATGGTCATTCAAATGAGTACTTTCGTACGGGGTACGATATGCACAACTCTACAACGATACCAGTGCGGTTAGGTTGCAGGTCTTACATAGCGTAATGCAACAATCAAATCTAACCACGGTAATCATGCCTTGACCATAAAGTACACATGCTTCTTTTGTAGAAAATAAATAAGTAAATAAATAAATAAATAGATTGAAGCCTGCATGTGCATGTATGTCAATATTCGGGATCAGCCAGTCGATTACAATAGTTCATAACATGAACGTGTCTCATTCATTCAATTCAATAAGACGACTAGCCAGTCTCTTAGCTCCAACTAGGAACGCATGATCAATTTAGTCAAGATAACCATTATTATCAATGGTGACAAGGCATACAAGTCAATTAGTATTAAATGGGGTCGAGTCTACAACTCTCAGGGTTTAATTCCAGTCAATCGGGGTATCTATACTCAATTCACGACACATGGTACATCCCACGTAACAATCCTTATTTAACAGAAATATTAACATATCATGATTATATCAAGTCTCATGCCAAAAGGCGTAAGGATATAAAATGGACGTTAAATATCTAATAAAATATCAATATACAGGGCTATAGAAGATCCAGGGTAAGTAGGCTACGCTCATGTCAGCCTACGCTCAAGTCAGGCTACGCTCAAGTCAGGCTACGCTCAAGTCAAGCTAGCGTATGGACTCCATATGACTCCTTACTATTCAAGTCAGCGTATGCAAGTCATACGCTCCCAAAAGGTAGCGTATGAACTCCATACAACATACGTTTCCAAAAGGTAGCGTATGCAAGACACATGCTTCCTAAAAAGGTAGCGTATGGACTCCATACTGCGCTGCGCTAAAGAGCGCGCATAGCTCAGTGACGCAAGCTAAAAAGCTAGTGTACACTGCTCACTGTCTTCTCCAAACAGCAAGAACTCCATGGTTGCACCCCAAAGCTTCAAAGGTCCATAACTTGGTCAAAACAAGTCCAAATCTAACTTTCCAAAGGTCAAAATTGGGTAGAATAAACTTCTCTACAACATGGAATCATCAAAATTTACAAACAAAGAAGTTTGATAGATCAAAACCACAAAAATCTGAAAATAACTAATTTTTAGATCTACAAAAATTAAGACTTCGAAATAAAAAATGCCAAGTTCTAAACTCTCTTAGGATCACGAGAGGAAGATAAATGAACCATAAAAACATGGGTTCTCATGTGGAGCAAGTTGTACTTACCTACGGTTTGGTAGGTGGAGAGAGTAATGAAGAAGAAAAAGAGGAGTAATGGTGAGAATGTGAGTTTATGAGGAGAGAGAAAGAGATGTAAGCTTTAAATAGAAAAGGGGGTGGTAGGTGAGAGTTGGGCCAGGTCCAATGGGTCGGGTTGTAGGGGATCCAACCAAGGCTAACCCGAACCCAAGTAAGCAAGACTATGGCAGGGAATAAGAGCAGGAAATAAAGTGCAGAAATAAAGTTGCAGAAATAAAATTGCAGGAAATAAATTAACATAAAAATTTAAAGAGCAGATTAATTGATTAACATAAAATTAAAGGAATTTAAATACAGGATAATACATAATAAATATTAAATAAATACTCATGAGTTGTACATGTATAAAAATATGTATTCTGGGAACGGGGAGTGACATGATTCCAGGGCTCAAGTCTACAAAGTTGGAGAAGTGCACGCACTGCTTAGCTGGAAAGCAAAATAGGGTGTCTTTCCAAAGTCACCCAAGTTCAAGGAAGTCGGCGTTGCTCGAGTTGATTCACTCGGATGTCTGCGGTCCTATGAAGGTAAAATCTATTGGTGGTGCTTCTTACTTTGTAACTTTTATTGATGACTATTCCAGGAAGGTTTGGGTCTATGCCTTAAAGACCAAGGATCATGTGCTACCTACTTTCAAAGAGTTTCAGGCCTCTGTTGAAAGAGAGATAGACAAGAAGTTATTGTGTGTTCGGTCCGACAATGGCGGCGAATACATCGGTCCCTTTGATGCTTATTGCAGAGAGCAGGGGATACGACACCAGAAGACTCCGCCAAAGACATCTCAGCTCAATGGTGTAGCGGAGGACATGAACAGGACACTGATGGAGAGGGTGCGGTATTTGCTGTCAGAAGCAAACTTGCCGGACAGTTATTGGGGTGAGGCTCTTCTCACAGCCGCTTATGTTATTAATTTGTCTCCTAGTGCTCCTTTGCAGGGTGATGTGCCTGACAAAGTATGGTACGACAAAGAGCCGTCATACAATTACCTGCGAGTGTTTGGCTGTAAGGCCTTCGTACATGTACCGAAGGACGAGAGGACCAAACTTGAGCCGAAGACGAGACGATGCGTCTTTGTCGGCTACGGTCGGGATGAGTTTGGCTATAGACTCTACGACCCGGTGGAAAGAAAGCTCTACAGAAGCAGGGACGTGGTGTTCGTCGAGGATCAGACCATGACCAACACTCAGGATTTCGAGATGCCTTCTGAGGCTGAGGAATTGCCTGTGTTAGAGTCATTTCGCTTCGAGCAGTTTCCAGAGGACATCGCAGAGGATCCCATTATGGGGGAGCCATTACATGGAGTTGCTCCCAACCTTGATCATCAGTCTGCTGATGGTGGTCAGGGTGTCCCTCAGGAGGATGAGCATGCCGGGGAGGCAGTTCCTGAAGGGAAAGAGGCTGTTGGTATACAGCCAGCACCAGTGGCTCCACTGAGAAGGAGCGACAGAGATCGTCGACCATCTACGAGATACTCACCGGATGAGTATGTGCTATTGACTGACGGGGGAGAGCCCGAAAGCTTTACAGAGGCTATGGAAGACGAACACAGACAGGAGTGGATGGAGGCCATGCAGGAGGAGATGAGTTCCTTGCACACTAATTCTACTTATGAGGTGGTGCGGTTGCCAAAGGGCAAGAAAACTTTGAAGAATCGATGGGTGTTTAGAGTGAAGCAGACGGATGATGCTACTCGCCCTCGATACAAAGCGAGGCTGGTAGTCAAAGGTTACGGTCAGCGGAAAGGCGTGGATTATGATGAGATCTTTTCTCCTGTCGTCAAGCATTCGTCTATTCGGGTGGTGCTAGCATTAGCAGCCAGTCTCGACTTGGAGGTCGAGCAGATGGACGTGAAGACGGCATTCCTCCACGGTGATCTTGAGGAGGAGTTGTACATGGAGCAGCCAGAGGGATTCTGTGAGAAGGGCAAGTCACATTTGGTCTACCGGTTGAGAAAGAGCTTGTATGGTCTGAAGTAGGCTCCGAGGCAGTGGTATAAGAAGTTCGAGTCGTTTATGGGGGAGCATGGTTATGCACGGACGACGTCGGACCATTGTACATTTGTGAGGTATTTTATCGAGAATGATTTTATTATTTTATTTCTCTATGTAGATGATATGCTATTAGTGGGTCGGAATGCCACTAGGATAGCGAAGTTGAAGCGCCAACTGGGCGCGGCCTTCTCTATGAAGGATTTGGGCACAGCAAAGACTATTCTTGGGATGGAGATCAGCCGAGAGAGAGAGAGTCCAAGCTGCTATATTTGTCCCAAAAGAAGTACATTCATCGGGTACTTCAGCGTTTCGGTATGGACGGGTCGAAGAAAGTGAGTTGCCCCCTTGCGGCTCACTTTAAGCTCACAGAGGAGTAGTGTCCATCTATCGAGGACGAAAAGGAAGATATGGAGCGGGTTCCATATGCCTCAGCTGTGGGAAGTCTTATGTATGCTATGGTGTGTAAGAGGCCAGACATCGCTCATGCAGTTGGCACAGTTAGCAGGTACCTTTCAAATCCTGGAAGGGTACATTGGAGTGCGGTCAAGTGGATTCTACGATACCTTCAGGGCACTGCCGATTGGAGACTTTCTTTTGGTGGTGACGAGCCGAAGCTGGTTGGATATACTGACGCTGATATGGCTGGAGATGTAGACACGAGGCGATCGACTTCGGGCTATGTGATGATATTTGCGGGAGGAGCGGTATCGTGGCAGTCGCAGTTGCAGAAGTGTGTTGCCTTGTCGACGACAGAGGCAGAGTACATTGCGGCGACGGAGGCTTGCAAGGAGTTGCTGTGGATGAAGAAGCTGTTGTAGGAAATATGACTGAAGCAAGAGCAGTATACTTTGCTTTGCGACTGTAATGCCCCGCTTCGCACGGTGCATTATGCTGAGTCATTGACTCGAAGAGTTACGTTGTCCCGAGAAACGTATCGACCCGAGGATCGCATCGAGTAATAACGATGCAAGTGTTAAGTTGTCCCGAGCAACGCATCAAACTAAGTCGATGCGAAGAGTTGCCTTGTCCCAAAGAATGCATCGAGTGAATCGATAGGAAGCGCCGCGTTGCCCCGAAGGATGAGTGCGTTAAATCGACTCGAAGATTCTAAGAAATCGAATCGACCAAGGCGCAAGTCCGAATCGATGCAAGTATTGATTTTAGTTGGTTTCGTGTGCAGGTTAAACTTTGACGCGAAAATATTAGAGGTCGATCTTTGGAAATATTTAGTAAGGGGTCCGCGAAATCAAATCGTCGCCTTGCGACGGGCCGAGACTTGGGCATGCTAAGGCAAATCGGACGGATAACTCATTGAAGTACGAAGTGCTCGAATGGCTAAGTCAAGAGAGTGGCCGTGCAACAAAGTTAGGAAATCGAGCCGCATCGGCTCGTCGAAACGACGAAGGCATATCAACTCAAGGTGGGAGGATTGACTTCTTTTTACTCCTTCATTCGATAAGTCAAATATATCATTGTATGCTAAAAGTTAACCTATCGACGCCACGGGCGTGGTCCGATCGGAGATAAATCATAGTGTGAGTCGAACACTAAGTTAGAACAATTAAAATGAAACGTGCATCAATATGTACGAGTCGCTATGGGACATTGGATATCGCATAGGCGAGCACCTCGGTGCGCAAGCCGTAAGAACATGGGATAACTGTAATTGGCGAGTGCCTTTGTCACGCCCCGACCCGAAATCACCCGAATCATCGTCCTCGCAGGGGGCGTAATGCCGCACTAGCCTGAAGTTGCGCTCGTGCAAGGCAAGATGACAAGTTCTCAAATGGTTATTTTTGATTCAATATTTAACATGAAAGGAAACAGAGTATACGAAATAAATTCTCTTTATTGATATTCAAAACAGAGATTACAAAGGCTTTCGATAGCCTAACAATACATGCCAGATTGGCTACAACACTCAGGTTCTCTCTTGTCCACAAAGGATTTCACCATTCCATACATCATGCCGTCTATATCTCGGCCGCATCAATCAGTTGCATAGTCCGAGCGTCAATGCGATCGCACGCTTCAATGCGCTTCGGCATTCCAAGCCTCAACACGTTCAAGCAACGCTTCGCCGCGAGCCATCCATTCCCTGTACCCTGCATGAAGCTGGTGGGGGATCAGTACGTTCGTCCTCGCATGTACTGAAGCAAAGATCATCTTTCCAAACCAATATTTTTATATTTACGTTGAATCATGCAACTTAGCTTATGATCTTGCTATGTTCTCCTTAGGGTCAATTTCATGGCATATTCGAAAGCGTAAAGCATGTTATCAAAGCATCATGTTATCGAATTGAATGTACAAGCAAGCAAGCAATCTCGTGTTTGATTCGTGGCGCGACTTACCAAGTCGATGCACTCGCCCTTGCGTCCCTTGCACTGACGCAAGGTGAATACGCCGTATTCCTTTCCTGTCATATTATATGTGTATCTCTAAGCAGGATCTCTATGCGGGACGCATCTGTGCCTACACTTTCAACCCATCGTTCCTTAACTATATGAAGGTCGTGGGCGTATCCGCGCCGGAATGGACTAAAGGAGTTTCTCTTTTATCTTTCCTCACTTTCTTTTCTCTCTCGAATTTGGGTAGCCCGGCGTTTCACAGGTTGGGTTGCAATCCCAACAACCGAAACTTACCGCGTGTCTACCATCACGTTCCGACGATTCTATGCGACTACCCAATTTCGGACATAACCATTTCTATCGGCGCAACTGATGCGCAACTATCCTCCGAGTAAAGTCATGCACTACCGTCGATGATTTCGCAATTTACGAAACATCTACTCGTATCGAGTTCGAGTCTATCTTATTCGCGGGTCGACACACGAGATGCTATACGCATTGAGCAATCGTCGATGATTTATAGTCTCGTCTTGATTAATCACAAAATTTACGATCAACCAAGTTCGTTCATTCTCGGATCGTTACTTACAAAATTCTATAGCACGAGGCACACTCTATTTTGTATTCTCACATCGCTTACGTTTTCTTTCGTATCGATCTCGATACGCCGTATCCATTTCGATAACGTAAGGGTCAACTTTGAATCCGTTTCAACGTCAACTTAACTCGCATCGCATACATCCAAGTTTGCAACAAACTTTTCCATACGCATCTACTCGTTCTCCGATTCGCCGCATTCCGCTATACTTTGATCGCGTAACTGAGTTACCGATTATCCAACATCGAGCCCTCAAGTTATACGATCTCGCCCTCTAAGTTTTACGTGTTTTTCAGTCGAACTCAAATGAGTGCCGCCGTAACGTAACCAACTATTTCTTAGGCATGATTACTCACATCAACCAACTCTTCACCGAAGTCGCACATCGTGCGATTCGATTACAATTCGCATTGCCTAATATTTCTATCGAAATCACAAGTCGTGCGATTCGATTCGTCTCGCCCAACATTTCTACCGAGATCGCAAGTCGTGCAACTCATTTGTAAGCTCGAGTATTCCTTTCCCGTCGATCCGATTATTGCATCAAGGCATAATCGTTTCGCTAGTCTCGGTCGTCCGACCAACTTATAACTTTCGTCCGACGTATCGTTCATTGATACGAGTCTCGCCTTATCGTCCCAACCGATTTTCAAAGAACACTTGCATCAACATATCGCCATACAAATTTTCAATCGAGTCTCGGTACTCCCCCGTCCGTTGCGGACAAACCTTCCGCAATTCTCACAACGCGTCGATGCAATTCATCGCACGAGTGTTATACCATATACCACTCGAAATCGAGTCATTCATCGCCTACGTGGTATGACATATACCATTCGGAATTCAAGCCATTTCCCTCGCACTATACTTAGTATAAACCGACAATCTCTTTCGCCTCATGATTTCCGCAGTGATCGTGCTTGATCATAATCGTAACTTTGATTCTATCAAAATTCGACACGATTCGGTCAATGTTCTCGCTTGCTAACATAAGTTTGGTGTGCAACCGAACGATTCATTCTATCGATTTACCATTTTTAATTCTTTTCTTACGTTACATCTCGTGCAACAATTTATTTGATATGCGTCGCACCCCGTGCAATAAATTTTACTTTCGATACGCGTTGCACATCGTGCTACGATTTATTTCCGACACTTTTATTTTACCTTGTACAACGATTTATTTCCAATTTCCTTTGCACTTTGTGCAACGATTAATTTGATATGCGTTGCACCACGTGCAATGATTTACTCTCGACTTTCCAAGTCAATGCTCAATCCGTTTAACACATTCGGTATTGGCTATCACTTCTCACTTTCATTTTATCGCATATTCACATTAACTCGTTGCACTTCGTGCATCGTTTTATTTTCCATTCAACATGTTACGTTGCGACAACATCTCAAATCGTATCTCACAATTTATTGCGCTTGTAGCAACTAACATTTTTATGGTTCATTGCATTCAATGCAATATACCCTTCGCGACTTTCTTAGCAAACATCATGAAATTTCCAAAACATATGCGGCAAAATTTTATGATTTGTATTAGACTTATTGTATGGAACATCCAGTGCGGCATCGAGTAGAGTTAAGAGTGATATCAAGTGGTGGTGGGCAACTTTTCGAATTGTAATGAAGCGAGCGTCCAGAGGAAATTGAGCCTAGAGCTCTGATACCAATTTGTCACGCCCCGACCCGGAATCACCCGAATCATCGTCCTCGCAGGGGGCGTAATGCCGCACTAGCCTGAAGTTGCGCTCGTGCAAGGCAAGATGACAAGTTCTCAAATGGTTATCTTTTGATTCAATATTTAACATGAAAGGAAACAGAGTATACGAAACAAATTCTCTTTATTGATATTCGAAACAGAGATTACAAAGGCTTTCGATAGCCTAACAATACATGCCAGATTGGATACAACACTCAGGTTCTCTCTTGCCCACAAAGGATTTTACCATTCCATACATCATGCCGTCTATATCTCGGCCGCATCAATCCAGTTGCGTAGTCCGAGCGTCAATGTGATCGCACACTTCAATGCGCTTCGGCATTCCAAGCCTCAACACGTTCAAGCAACGCTTCGCCGCGAGCCATCCATTCCCTGCACCCTGCATGAAGCTGGTGGGGGATCAGTACGTTCGTCCTCGCATGTACTGAAGCAAAGATCATCTTTCCAAACCAACATTTTTATATTTACGTTGAATCATGCAACTTAGCTTATGATCTTGCTATGTTCTCCTTAGGGTCAATTTTATGGCATATTCGAAACCGTAAAGCATGTTATCATAGCATCATGTTATCGAATTGAATGTACAAGCAAGCAAGCAATCTCGTGTTTGATTCGTGGCGCGACTTACTAAGTCGACGCACTCGCCCTTGCATCCCTTGCACTGACGCAAGGTGAATACGCCGCATTCCTTCCCTGTCATGTTATATGTGCATCTCTAAGCAGGATCTCTATGCGGGACACATCTGCGCCTATACTTTCAACCCATCGTTCCTTAACTATATAAAGGTTGTGGGCGTATCCGCGCCGAAATGGACTAAAGGAGTTTCTCTTTTATCTTTCCTTACTTTCTTTTCTCTCATTCTTTTCTTTCTCGAATTTGGGTAGCCCGGCGTTTCACGGGTTGGGTTGCAATCCCAACAACCGAAACTTACCGCGTGCCTACCATCATTTGCGGCTTCTCACATTTACGACCGAGTGCTAATCGGACATTCGCAGATGTGTGCCTATCAAAGATTAACATCCCTCCTAGGCCGAACGGTCCCGGTGCCCCGGCGCGCCCGTTCGGAAGGAAACACCCGTGCACGGGCTATTATCACGATTAATCTTAAGCCCATCCCATTCGACTATGCAACGCACTATCATTCAAACAACCAAGCATAGCCTTGAGTCCAAGACTCAGACTTTATCATCTCGCGTCTCTTCCGTTAACTTTCTGTGTTCTTACGTTTCATACTTCGTTTCAATGGTTCAATGGCATCGTGCCTCAACTCAATGCTCGTCAACCGAACGACCCGAAGGTCTCGAACACCTTTCGAGGCACCATGTCATATCCGACAGTTCCGCCACATTCATGCCACAACTGTATTCTCTCGCAACGAAGCCATCTTTTATTATCCCGCGCACGTAGGCACGTTTTGACCGTATCCTCCTGTTCTATAACTTAGCATTCAATGTTCGGGGCTTGCGTGCTAGGGCGCTCGCCTATTGTCTTTCAATGTTCTAGCCGTCTAACTCGTGCAGCAAAGGCACGGTATGGTTCGTGCACTAAGGCACTCGTCGAGTACAGTTATCCCATGTTCTTGCGGCTTGCGCACCGAGGTGCTCGCCTTAGCGATATCCAATGTTCCATAGCGACTCGTGCATATGATGCACGTTTCATTTCAATTGTTCTAACTTAGTGTTCGACACACACTATGATTTATCCCGATCGGACCACGCCCGTGGCGTCGATAGGCTAACTTAGCATACAATGATATATTTGACTTATCGAATGAAGGAGTAAAAAGAAGTCAATCCTCCCACCTTGAGTTGATATGCCTTCGTCGTTTCGCCGAGCCGATGCGGCTCGATTCCCTAACTTTGTTGCACGGCCACTCTCCTGACTTAGCCATTCGAGCACTTCATACTTCAATGAGTTATCCGTCCGATTTGCCTTAGCGTGCCCAAGTCTCGGCCCGTCGCAAGGCGACGATTTAATTTTGCGGACCCCTTACTAAATATTTCCAAAGATCGACCTCTAATATTTTCGTGTCAAAGTTTAACCTGCACACGAAGCCAACTAAAATCAATACTTGCATCGATTCGGACTTGCGCCTTGGTCGATTCGATTTCTTAGAATCTTCGAGCCGATTCAACGCACCCATCCTTCGGGGCAACGCGGCGCTTCGTATCGATTCACTCGATGCATTCTTCGGGACAAGGCAACTCTTCGTATCGACATAGTTCGATGCATTACTCGGGTCGACGTAACTCTTCGCATCGACTTAGTTCGATGCGTTGCTCGGGACAACTTAACTCTCGTATCGTTTTGCATCGATACATTCCTTTGGGTCAATGCGACTCGCTGAGTCAACGTTTCAGCATAATGCGCCGTGCGGAGCGGGGCATTATAGCCTTAGTGCACGAACCATACCGTGCCTTTGCTACACGAGTTAGACGGCTAGAACATTAAAAGACAATAGGCGAGCGCCCTAGCGCGCAAGCCCGAACATTGAATGCTAAGTTATAGAACATGGAAATACGGTCGAAACGTGCATACGTGCACGGGATAATAAAAAGATGACTTCGTTGCGAGAGAATACAGTTGTGGCATGAATGTGGCAGAACTGTCGGATATGACATGGTGCCTCGAAAGGTGTTCGAGACCTTCGGATCGTTCGGTTGACGAGCATTGAGTTGAGGCACGATGCCATTGAATCATTGAAACGAAGTATGAAACGTGAGAACATAGAAAGTTAACGGAAGAAATACGAGATGATAAAGTCTGAGTCTTGGACGCAAGGCTATGCTTGGTTGTTTGAATGATAGTGCGTTGCATGGTTGAATGGAATGGACTTGAGATAATTGCGATGATATCTTCCGTGCATGGAACGTTCCCTCCGAACGGGCGCACCGGGGCACCGGAACCGTTCGGCCTAGGAGGGATGATAATCTTTGATAGGCGCACATTTGCGAAGTCCGATTAGCACTCGGTCGTAAATGTGAGAAGCCGCAAATGATGGTAGGCACGCGATAAGTTTCGGTTGTTGGGATAGCAACCCAACCCGTGAAACGTCGGGCTACCCAAACAAGAGAGAGAAAAGAAGGAGAGAAAAGAAAGTAAGGAAAGATAAAAGAGAAACTCCTTTAGTCCATTCCGGCGCGGATACGCCCACGACCTCATGTAGTTAAGGAATGATGGGTTGAAAGTGTAGGCGCGTATGCGTCATGCATAGAGATCCTGCTTAGAGATGCACATATAACATGATAGGGAAGGAATGCGGCGTATTCACCTTGCGTCGGTGCAAGGGCGAGTGCGTCGACTTGGTAAGTCGCGCCACGAATCAAACACGAGATTGTTTATTTGCTTGCCTATTCAATTCGATAACATGCTGCTATGATAACATGCTTTACGCTTTCGAAGATGCCATAAAATTGACCCTAAGGAGAACATAGCAAGATCATAAGCTAAGTTGCAAGATTCAACATAAATATTAAAATGTCGGTTTGGAAAGATGATCTTTGCTTCAGTACATGCGAGGACGAACGTACTGATCCCCCACCAGCTTCATGCAGGCTGAAGGAAATGGATTGCTCGCGGCGAAGTGTTGCTTGAACGTGTTAAGGCTTGAAATGATGAAGCGCATTGAAGCTTGCTATCGCATTGACGCTCGGACTACGCAGCTGGATTGATGCGGCCGAGATATAGAAGGCATGATGTATGGAACGGTGAAATCCTTTGTGGGGAAGAGAGAACCTGAGTGTTGTAGCCAATCTGGCATATATTGTTAGGCTATCGAAAGCCATTGTAATCTCATTTTCAGATATCAATAAAGAAAATTGTTTCGTATACTCTATTTTCTTTCGTTGTTAAATCGAATCAAAAGATAACCATTTGAGAACTTGTCATCTTGCCTTGCACGAGCGCAACTCCAGGCTCGTGCGGCATCACGCCCCCTGCGAGGACGATGATTCGGGTAATTCCGGGTCGGGGCGTGACAAATTGGTATCAGAGCTCTAGGCTCAATTTTCTCTGGACGCTCGCTTCATTACAATTCGAAAAGTTGCCCACACCACTTGATATCACTCTTGACTCTACTCGATGCCGCACTGGATGTTCCATACAATAAGTCTAATACAATCATGTAATTTTGTCGCATGTGTTTTAGAAATTTCATGATGTTTGCTAAGAAAGTCGCGAAGGGTATATTGCATTGAATGCAACGAGCCGTAAAAATGTTAGTTGCTGCAAGCGTAACGAATTGTGAGATACGATTTGAGATACTGTTGCAATGTAACATGTTGAATGAGAAATAAAATGATGTACGAAGTGCAGCGAGTTAATGTGAATATGCGTTAAAATGAAAGTGAGAAGTGATAAGCCAATACCGAATGTGTTAAACGGATTGAGCATTGACTTAGAAAGTTGGGAATAATCGCTGCACGATGTGCAACGCGTGTTGGAAGTAAAATCATTGCACGTGGTGCAACGTATATCAAATTAATCGTTGCACAAAGTGCAAAGGAAATTGGAAATAAATCATTGTACAAAGTAAAATGATATGGCAGAAATAAATTGTAGCACGATGTGCAACGCGTATCGAAAGTGAAATTTGTTGCACGGGGTGCAACGCATATCTAAATAAATTATTGCACGAGATGCAATGTAAGAAAAAAATTGAAATCGTAAATCGATAGAATGAATTGTACGGTTGCACACAAACTTATGTTGGCAAACGAGAACATTGACCGAGTTGTGTCGGATTTTGATAGAATCAAAGTTACGGTTGTGATCAGGCACGATCACTGCGGAAATCGTGAGTCGGAAGAAAATGTTGGTTTATACTAATTATAGTGCGTGGGAAATGGCTTGAATTTCGAGTGATATATGCCATACCACGTAGGCGATGAATGACTCGATTCCGAGTGGTATATGGTATAGCACTTGTGCGATAAATTTTATCGACACGTTGTGAGAATTGCGAAAGGTTTGTCCGCAACGGACGGGAGAGTACCGAGACTCGTTTGAAGATTTGTATGACGGTATGTTGATGCAAGTGTTCTTCGAAAATCGGTTGGGACGATAAGGCGAGACTCGTATCGATAACGATACGTCGGACGAAAGTTATAAGTTGGTCGGACGACCGAGACTAGCGAAATGATTATGCCTTGATGCAATAATCGAATCGACGGGAAAGGGAATACTCGAGCTTACAAATGAGTCGCACGACTTGCGATCTCGATAGAAATGTTGAGCGAGGCGAATCGAATCGCACGAATTGCGATTTCAATAGAAATGTTAGGCGATGCGAATTATAATCGAATCGCATGATGTGCGACTTCAGTGAAGAGTTGGTTTACGTGAGTAATCGTGCCTAAGAAAAAGTTGGATTACGAATGGCAAAACTCATTTGAGTACGACTGAAAAACACACGAAACTTAGAGGGCGTGATCGTATAACTCGAGGGTTCGATGTTGGATAATCGGTAACTCAGTTACGCGATCAAAGTATAGCGGGATGCGGCGAATCGGAAAATAAGTTGATGCGTATGGAAAAGTTTATTGTGAACTTGGACGTATGCAATGCAAGTTGTCGACATTGAAACGGATTCAAAGTTGACCCTTACGCTATCGAAATTGATACGACGTATCGAGATCGATACGCAAGAAAACGTAAGCACGATGTGAGAATACAAAATGGAGTGCGCCTTGCGCTATCAAAATTTTGTAAGTAACGATACGAGAATGAACGAACTTGGTTGATCGTAAATTTTGTGATTGTTCAGGGCAAGACGATAAGTCATCGACGATTGATCGATGCGTATAGCATCTCGTGTGTCGACCGCGAAATAAGATAGACTCGAACTCGATGCGAGTAGATGTTTCGTAAATTGCGGAATCATCGACGGTAGTGCATGACTTGACTCGGAGGATAGTTGCGCATCAGTTGCGCCAATAGAAATGGTTTTGTCCGAAATTGGGTAGTCGCATAGAATCGTCGGAACGTGATTTGGCTCCGAACACTACCAAATTACAGCATTTTAGCGACGGCCATTTAGCGACGGAAATTTTCCGTCGCTATTACCGTCGGATCACCGACGGATTTGTGACGAAATACCGATGGAAAGCAGTGGACAATTTTTTTTATTTTTTTATGTCCATATCCGTCGCTACGCCGTCGATAGGTCGTCGGCCAAGTAGCGACGGTTTTATATCCGTCGCTAGAACGTCGCATATTTTGGCGGCAAAAGCCTAAAATATTGGCGCGAGATTTGACTGACGACTTAGCGACGGAATAATCCGTCGCTACTCTGGCGCGAGATTTACTGACTACTTAGCGACGGAATAATCCGTCGCTACTCCGTCGCTAATTTCTGTACCCTAACTTAAATTGAACCGACGGGGGGGGAATTTTCATTCCCCCCAAAACACTCTCTCTCTTCCCTCTCCCTCTCTCCGACGATCTCGCTCTCTCCGACCGGCGATCTCCCTCTCTCTCTCTAAGGTATGCTCTCTCTCCCCCCCTCTCTCTCTCTATCTCCCTCTCTCTCTCTCTCTCTTTTACGATTTGGGGGGTTGGGGGGCTGTCGTAGTGGTCGGAGAGGGTGTGGGGCAGGGGGGTTTCGGGTACGGGGTGGGGTGGTCGGGGTAAGGGTGGAGTGGGGGTGGTCGGGGGCAGGGGGGTCGGGAAGGGGGTCGGGCAGGGGTGGGGGGGTGGTCTGGGCAGGGGGGTTCGGGTAGGGGGTGGGGTTGTCGGGGCAAGGGTGGGGTGGGAGAGTGGGCAGGGGGGGTCGGGGAGGGGGGTCGGGCAGGGGTGGGGGTGGTCTGGGCAGGGGGGGTGGGAGAGGGGGTCGGGCAGGGGTTGGGGGAGGGTCGGGCAGGGGGTGGGGGGGTCGGGGCGGGGGGGGGGCAGGGGGGTGGGAGAGGGGGGTCGGGCAGGGGTTGGGGGGGTCGGGCAGGGGTTGGGGGGGGTCGGGGCAGGGGGGGTGGGAGAGGGGGTCGGGCAGGGGTTGGGGGGGTCGGGCAGGGGTTGGGGGGGGGTCGGGGTAGGGGGGCGTAGGAGGGACTCTGGAGTCCCCGCGCAGGAGTCCTACTCCTCCTCTCCCATAGACACACACACACACACACGGACACACACACACACACACGGACACACACACACAGACACACACACATACGGACACACACACACACACACGGACACACACGGACACAGACACACGGATACACACACACTCAGACATATATAATTATATATATATATATATATATATATATATATATATATATATATAGGCATAATTTTAAGTAATTTATTAATTATATATATATATATATATATATATATATATATATATATATATATATATATATATATATATATATATATATATATATATATATATATATACACAGACACACGTCGTGAAGTCTAGTATATATATTTGATTAGCTAAGGTAGAAGTTTAGCCTAATTAAGGTTAGTTTTGACAGAGTTGACTTGGACTCCTAATTTGACCCAGAACTAGTCTAGTATACCATCTGCTCCTCCTTTCTTCCCTTCTTCTCATTCGACTATCTCGGCCTCCTATTCCGATATGCGTTTGATACGGTCTACCTAACCTATATACTGATACTAATCTGATACTCTCTGATATTAAGTACATCCGGCTTACTAGCTAGCGGATCCACCAGTTACATGATTATATACTAATTATGTTAGATTGTGATACTAAGTAGCCTCGTCGTAGGCCTAGCGTGTTATCCACAAGTTTAGTTTTTCTTACGATATGAGTATCGGTATCGGGCTATTAATTCTTATGTTTAGTTTGTCTTACGATACAGATATTCACATCAAATCGAGCATGAATCGTTACTTTGTTGATCGTACATGGATGTACAAACGACAACACGAGAGCAGAATTGGTGTGAGTGACGATTTTTAGGCAGGTGTGGAAGTATTTCTTAAGTATGCCATGAGCAAAACTCAGTACATGGACGATAACAAAATCAAGTGTCCATGTGTTAATTGTCACAATAGACGTTTCGAAGAAGTGATGACTGTGAGAGATCATTTGACCCGTAAGGGTTTCGTACGTGATTACGGCCTGTGGTCATCGCAAGGTGAATTATATTCAGAAAGACAGGCTGCAGAAGCTGGTACTTATGCTTTTGATGATAATGCTGCAACGGATGTCCTCGAAGACGACGGATGCTCTGTGGATTATGGAGACATGCAGAACCTTGCACGAGATATGGTGTATGCTGCGGCAGGGCCTAATTTTGATCCGGAGGATCCTAATCCCGAGGCAAAGGAGTTCTATGATATGTTTAAGGACGCAGATACTCCTCTATATCCTGGTTGTGAGACTCATTCCGCACTGTCAGTGATGATGCGGTTGTTGAACATAAAGTCTGATTTTAACTTGCCATAAGCTTGCTATGATCGGATCACACAATTAACTAATGAGGTGTTACCGAAGGAATCAAAAGAGCTCCCAAGAAACTTCTACAAGTCAAAGATGATGGTCCGACAACTGGGACTGGGGTACGAGAAGATAGATTGCTGTCGCAACGGATGCATGTTGTATTACAAAGAGAATTGCGTATTAGAAAGTTATTGGTTCTGTAATGCGGATCGTTACAAGACAGTACAGGGAAAAAGAAAAGTCAACTAGAAAACGACGTCCTTACAAGTATATGCATTACTTGTCGATCACGAAGCGCTTACAGAGGATGTATATGTCTCTGAATACAGCAAAACACATGACGTGGCACAGTGAAGATCGCATAAAGGACGAAGGAGAATTGTCACATCCTTCGGATGGGGAGGCATGGAAATATTTTGATTTGTGTCATCCAGATTTTGCTGCAGAGCCTAGAAATGTACGCCTGGCACTATGTTCTGATGGCTTCGCCCCTTTCGGACAGTCGGGATCTCAATACTCATGCTGGCCGGTCATTCTTATCCCTTACAATCTGCCACCATGGATGTGTATGAAGACTCCTTATATGTTCTTGACAGCTATCATACCCGGTCCCAAAAATCCGACAAAGAACATCGATATATATTTACAGCCGTTGGTGGATGAGCTGAAACAGTTGTGGAAGATCGGCGTCACGACCTATGATATTTCCAGAAAACAAAACTTTCAGATGAAAGCTTCACTCATGTGGACAATCAATGATTTTTCAGCATACGGTATGCTGTCGGGATGGAGTACGCACGGCAACATGTCTTGTCCGATATGTATGGAAAATAGTAAGGCGTTCCGCCTTAGACATGGAGGAAAAACTTCTTTCTTTGACTGTCACCGTCAATTTCTGCCAACGAGACATCCTTGGCGAAAGAACAAGGACGCGTTCAGATATGGAAAACAAGAATTTTCTGAACCTCCTGCCAGATTGTCGGGATATGATATTTGGGAAGATGTAAAGGAATTGCCCACCGCAATGGAAGATCCATCGAACAATCGTGTCGAGGGGTTCGGACAAAGCCATAACTGGACCAAACGTAGTATCTTCTGGGACTTGCCTTATTGGAAAGATAATCTTATTAGGCATAATCTTGATGTCATGCATATCGAAAAGAATGTGTTCGATAATGTCTTCAATACCGTTATGGATATTAAAGGAAAGACGAAGGACAATCCAAAGCAAGACAAGACATGGCCGAGATATGCAAACGTCATAATCTAAACTTGATACAAAGGGGAGCTGGTGGACAAGTAACTAAGCCGATAGCGCCATACGCATTGAGCAAGGAAGATAGATTAATAATCTGCAAGTGGATATCTACTTTAAGATTTCCCGACGGCTATGTGTCGAATTTGTCTAGATGCGTTGATCTCAATGAACGCAAGCTAACAGGAATGAAGAGTCACGACTGCCACGTGTTTATGGAAAGATTACTGCCCATTGCGTTGAGAGAGTTCTTGCCTTCTGCTGTATGGGTTCCGTTGGCCGAGCTGTCTACATTCTTTAGGGATATCTGTTCAACTAAGCTCACGGTGCAACATATGATACAACTTGAGAAAAAGATTGTCTTAACAATTTGCAAGTTAGAGAAAATATTTCCACCGGGTTTCTTCGACAGTATGGAGCATCTACCGATTCATCTAGCATACGAAGCCCGTGTCGGTGCATCTGTTCATTATCGATGGATGTACCCCTTTGAAAGGTAAATAAAAATCGATATAATTTAAGTAGATTTTACAATTCATTGTTAATTCTCAAGATAATTTGTCTCTCTAGGTATCTACATCACCTAAAGAAGAAAGTTGGCAACAAGGCTCATATAGAGGCTTCGATATGCGAAGCATATCTTATCGAGGAGGTGTCAAACTTTTGCTCTATTTATTTCGATACTCATGTTGAGACAAATCGAAATAGACCTCAAAGGAATGACGAAGACGTTGAGGAAGGAGGTATATTCAATTTAAGGGGCAAGCCTATTGGGGCTAGTAAGAAACGATGGTTGAGTGACGATGAGTATGATGCCGCTCACCGATATGTCTTGTTAAATTATGACATACAAGAAGTGAGAGATTTGGAGAAGTAAGTGACACGTTATAATCTCTAATTTGGTGAGGTAAGTGACTACACTAATTTTTATTCTCTCTAACAGTGTATTTAGAGATGAAGTCAAAATAAGGACACCCGATATTACCGATGAGGGACTTAAAAGAGAGGTTGATTTTACCTTTCCGTCATGGTTTCGAGATTACGTAAGTAACTGAGATAATATGTTATGCGGCTACCATTTAAATATATATATGCAACTAAAACATTTAAAGTTTACAGGTTTTATTAGCTGAACCAAGTACACTCACAAATGAGAGCATTCGTTATTTGTCATTGGGACCGAAGAAGCATGCAAAGACTTGGCCCGGCTATGTCGTTAATGGCTTCAAGTTTAAGACAACTCAACATCCTATAAATGCCAATTTCTCAATGACGACTTCAGTACGAAGGATTCTGGTGTTTGCATAAGAGGCACATCTATGACGACGAGCCGGACTTTGACTATTATGGAGTGCTTCGGGATATTATAGAATTACATATAGTGCCCCATTTGATATGCATATTGTTATGTTCAAATGTGAGTGGTTCGATACGACACCAAATATCGGTTGGAGAATCGATAAACAATTTGGATTCGTCGATATAAATCATCGTAGGAGGTATAGAGGGTCCGACACGTTTGCGATAGCAAGTCAGGCTGTTCAAGTCTACTATACAAGCTACCCAAGGCGTCGTAGAGATCGCTTTGACTGGTGGGCAGTATGCAAGATTAAATCTAGAAATACATTCAACGTTGGAGACCCAGCATACCAAGAGGACTAGATCGAAAAGCTCCAATACTTGGGACAACAGTTGTGACATGGATGTTGAATTAGAGGTTGATATACCTCTTGCTGATGAAAATAGAGGGGAGGAAGAGGTTGATATACAAGACTTAGATGTCAACCAGGGGAGAAAGAGGCGTCTTGTCCCAAGTATTGAGAATGAAGAAGAAGAAGAAAGAAGAAGAAGAAGAAGAAGAAGAAGAAGAAGAAGAACTTTATGAGGATGAGGATGAGGATACAGATGAATTCGACGATGAGGATGTGATGATGATGATGAGGCCGAGGCCGAGGAAGAGGACGATGACGATGATTAAATATCGCTATATTTCAGTTGTATCTTGAAGCACCCAATATCTAGTCTCGAATCCTAAATTACCCTTATATTTGGATTTACAATTACAAGTCTAGTGGAACACAAGATGCCCTTTCATCAAAAGTTACAAGAATTGTACTTTGTTGTATTGGTGCGTGATTTTATCAGATTTTGTGTATCTAGCTTTTATTCGTACTTCACTTCTGATTGTAATATTTATTTCAGTTTGGGATATTTGTGTATTATTGTATGAGTTTTTTTTTGCAGATGGCACTCCTAGGCCTACTCGTCTGGGCGGCACTCATCGCCCTGCTGCTGGTATGGATATGTTTAGTTTTATATTCATTTATAAATCTATGTTGTCGGTATTTTGTTTATGTGTTCTATTTACAGGGCATGGTTGCGAGCACCCGTACTGGTGGTGCTGGCCGTGGTGTGGCGTGGCGGCGGCGGGGCGGCGGCGGTGGTGGTGGTGGTGGTGGTCGTGGGCGTGGGCGGTGGGCGTGGTGGTAGGTCGTGGTCGCCAGCCGCATTCCCCGGATGTGACCTCCGATCCCGACTTGGAGAGCCCGGACACAGGCTCTTCCCGCCGTCATTCTTCCTCGGTGCTACCGACATCGTCGTCGAGGCCTGTGACTCCATCCGCTAGCGGATCCGTTCCGCCACCGGATGTACCAGCGGATGCAGCAGCAGATGCAGCAGGGGGCCCAGCAGTTACTGCAGGGTGGGCCTCGGAGTACCCCGAGATTCAGTTTCATCCTGTTACCGGGGAGTACGTACGCGGACCCGCGGATCCCCCGACGCCACCAGAGAGGTTGGTGGGCGAGTTCCGACAAGAGCTATGGGCTGGTGAATCGTAAGTAAATTTAAGTTAATTTATTAAATTTGTTTCATTTATTCAAGTTAATAATCCAGTCGTTGCTTCTTTATAGGTTTTCTCGTGGGATGCTGCCCGGATTCTAGGGCGCATTATCCGGGATAACTATCATGGCCCCTACCTCAATTTTTCTGAGGTGCCTCAGGACATGAAGTACGTCTGGCTCGACGAGATGAGGGTATAAATCCGTCGGTGAATTATTAATTATTCTTTAAATCATTAAATTTTTTATTACGTGATATTTGAATTTGTATGTCAGAGGACGTTCTGGTGGCCCCCCCATCGCGAGGAGGCGATCCGCAGGACCTACAAAGCCGCCGCCGGGAAGAAGATACGGGATGCGGTATACGACCTTCGTACGGCGCATACGAGGAAGGACTGGATCCGGGCGGAGTACTATGAGCAGATGTTGGAGAAGATGGATACTCCGCAGTTCAAGCTGAAATCGGAGAAAGCTAAGGCTAATCGACAGGTCGCGGGTCTGCATACGGGGGGATCAAGGCCCCACGCATTGACGCGTGCAGATTTGGTGAGATAGCGCAAATTCAAATTCATTCTATTATTTAATTTCACTGTTAATATACGAAGTTAATTAAATTCTACGTATGCAGGCCCAACGGCGGTGAAGCAGGGGAAAGAGGCGGAGACGGTCACCGCTCACGATGTATTCGTGCATACGCACAAGAGGCGGAAGGACGGGAGCTTCGTCGACGCGAGGGTCGAGGAGACTGATGTAAGTACTTACGTTTATAAGATTTATGTTAGAAATATAATTATTGTTAAGTTAATTAGATAAACTTAGGATTCAGACTATAACTTAGGAAACATAGGATTTAGATTATAACTTAGGAAAACTTATAGTATAAACACATTCATTGGATAGGCTGCGTATCGTGAGGCACTTAGTCGGCTTGAGATCGAGCCCCCTTCCGAGAATGTCGGCAAAACGACGCCCACCCAGACGCACTCTTCTATGGCCGCTCGCTACGACGACGTGTTCGTAGAATCCGTCGGCGGCGTTAGGAAAGGGCGCGTCTACGGCTTAGGTTCCATGGTGCCCTCGTTGCAGCCGTCCCCGAGATATCCACGCCTCCGCCTCCCCCAGCGCCCCGGTTGACGATGTGAGGGCGCAGCTTGCGACTCTGACCTCCGGGTGTCAGATTTCGGGCGATAGTGTTGGGGCGCTATCCGTCTGCTCCCGGTCCGTCTGCTCCCGGTCCGTCTACTGCTGCTGCCGGTGCTTCGGATCGACCTGGTCCTTCTTCCCCCGGACGGCTTTCGTTTAACCGCTCTGCGGACGCCCGCATCGTATCGGATAACACCATCTTGACGCTCCTTGACATGATGTCGCCAGAGCAGCTACGCGCGCTTCCAGACCATGTCTTGTCCCAAGTGCCGGCACACACGGTGGAGGAGTACATACAAAGCGGATGCGGCGGCACGAGCACGAGACGATCCGACGGACGGGGTTTGATTTTGTTTATGTTGTTGGTTTTGTAGACATTTGGATACATTGTATGTTCGGATATTTTTTTTATGTTTGGATAATTTAATGTTGGATATTGGATATATTGTGTTGGTAATATTTTGTTGGATATGGATACGTTGGATATTGGTGTCGGATATGGATATTTTGCATATGGATATATGGTGTTGGATATTGGATACGTTGGATATTCGTGTTGGATATGGATATATGGTGTTGTATATAGATATTTTGCATGTTTGATATTGTGTTGGATGTGTTGTATAAACAGGAAAGAGTCTGTTTGCAGTATTTTTTTTCAAAAATTAGCAGTTAGCGACGGACTGGCGACCACTCAGCGACGGATAGTCCGTCGCTAACTGGAGAAACTGAGGTTAGCGACGGAGTGGCGACGTAAAATCCGTCGCTACCTGGAGCATTTCAATAAAGCGACGGATTGGCGACGGACGATCCGTCGACCTGATGCTGTTTGATGTCCAAAAATTTTAGCTTTCGCGACGGATTGGCGACTAACTTACGGCGGACTGGCGACCACTCAGCGACGGATAGTCCGTCGCTAACTGAAGAAACTGAGGTTAGCGACGGAGTGGCGACGTAAAATCGGTCGCTACCTGGAGCATTTCAATAAAGCGACGGATTGGCGACGGACGATCCGTCGACCTGATGCTGTTTGATGTCCAGAAATTTTAGCTTTCGCGACGGATTGGCGACTAACTTACGGCGGACTGGCGACCACTCAGCGACGGATTATCCGTCGCTAACTGGAGAAACTGAGGTTAGCGACGGAGTGGCGACGTAAAATCCGTCGCTACCTGGAGCATTTCAATAAAGCGACGGATTGGCGACGGACGATCCGTCGACCAGATGCTGTTTGATGTCCAAAAATTTTAGCTTTCGCGACGGATTGGCGACTAACTTACGCGGACTGGCGACCACTCAGCGACGGATTGTCCGTCGCTAACTGGAGAAACTGAGGTTAGCGGAAGTGGCGACGGACTATCCGTCGCTACCTGGAGCATTTCAATAAAGCGACGGATTGGCGACGGACGATCCGTCGACCTGATGCTGTTTGATGT
This sequence comes from Iris pallida, assembly GCA_029216955.1. NCBI lineage: Eukaryota > Viridiplantae > Streptophyta > Magnoliopsida > Asparagales > Iridaceae > Iris > Iris pallida. Next base: position 6,612 of record JANAVB010023894.1, on the reverse strand, counting down.
CCAGAAATTTCAGTTTTCGCGACGGATTGGCCTAACTTACGGCGGACTGGCGACCACTCAGCGACGGATTATCCGTCGCTAACTGGAGAAACTGAGGTTAGCGACGGAGGGGCGACGTAAAATCCGTCGCTACCTGGAGCATTTCAATAAAGCGACGGATTGGCGACGGACGATCCGTCGAACTGATGCTGTTTGATGTCCATAAATTTTAGCATTAGCGACGGATTGGCGACTAACTTACGGCGGACTGACGACAAAGTCCCGACGGACTATCCGTCGCTAACTGTAGGAATTTAATGTATCGACGGATTGGCGACGTAATATCCGTCGCTACCTGGAGAATTTTACATTGAGCGACGGTTTAGCGACGGAATGTCCGTCGGTAATTGGGTATCAGAAAATCTCTGATACGATTTTGCCGACAAATTTACGACGGATTAGCGACGGATATTGGGTATCAGAAAATCACTGATACGGTTTTGCCGACTCGTTAGCGACGGAGTTTTCCGTCGCTAACCCTATATCCTGATACATGTTTTGACGAAAACTAGTCGGTAATCCATCGCTATATATATTTAAATGTGCCGACGGTATTCCGTCGCTAAGTCGTCGCTGAGCGACGGAGTAGCGACGGATATGTTTTAGCGACGAGGTTATTCCGACGGCTGTTTTACCAAAATATCCGTCGGTAATCCGTCGGTATTTATTTTTGGCGACGGACTACCGACGGATAAGGCCGTCGGTAAATCCATGTATTTTGGTAGTAGAAATAAGATATAGCATGGTTCGTAGTAAACTGTCCTTCAGTGATGATCCACAGTTATCGAGCGTAGCTTCGGGGCAGCTGACCCTAGAAGACTTGACCGCCAAATCAAATTGATTGCTGCAGACCGTAAGACGACCCATGCGATATCGCATATGAGATTGCACTGATAACGAATATAACACGGTGCATGTTGACGATAAGTCTAGGCGATCGAGAATTGTTGGAACAGCTTTCGATTGAGAATGATATAGTTAGATTTTGAGTATTCGTCGGATGAATACTTGAATGGTTATATTGGTCGACGATAGAACTTGAAATTCACCAACAAACTTGGTGATTCGAATAGGCGATTGCGAGAATCGTGCTATGCACGAGAGGGAACGATAAGGGAATGGCTTACGAGTCATGTCGTTAGATTCAGATTCACCTTGCAATTGAGCTTGCGTGAATCAAACTTATATTCGATGTTGCGAGAGGATAAGTTAGGAATTTGGCTAGTGAATTCCTACTCGTTAGGAAATCGGATATAAAATGCATCGTAGAGACTTCGTGTCAAGGCGATCGTTGTCCTGAGCACCGTCGCCTTGATGTAAACTTTTGTGTCGGATAGATTGTGGCCTTTGTGCAATGTCAATTTAAAGTTGCGTCGGGAGAAGTTAAGCACGGGGACTATGTAAATAACCTAGCGGACGTAGTCCTGAATGTTGATGCGTTTGCAAGTCAACAAAGGAAATCGTATCGAGATAAGTTGCATAGCCATACTTCGAAAATAGTTGGATGATGACTTCGAATGCAAGGCGTTGCGGAGACTCGTTGTGATTGGATGTGCGGCGGCTTGATGCGACGCATAGAGTTGGTAGTCCATATGAAACATACGAAATGAGAAAGACGATTTTGAATCGCGTAGCGTTATGCAATAAAATTGCGAGAACAAGTACTATGGATAAGTCCGATCGAGAGTACGAGACGGCAAGCATAGGATTGAAATTTACCTGTCAGCTTTGTTTCAATTTGCTATGACTGGGCTTGGTCGAAATACATATATCTTCGGGACGCCTTGAATATAGGTACGGATCCAAATCGAGTTGTATACAAATTCAAATCGAGCTGCAGGGAAGACTTGAAATATTAAAATGAAAGCTTGCAAGATAGTGTAAGATTGAACAATGTTAGTGAGACGAGATCGTGGAACGATCTAATAAAACCCTTGGAAATTAGTATTGGTTTCGGTTCGGGACGAACCTTGTTTTGAGTGGTATATTCTGTAATGCCCCGCTCCGTACGATGCATTATGCTAAGTCATTGACTCGAAGAGTTACGTTGTCCTGAGAAACATATCGACCCGAGGATCGCATCGAGTAATAACGATGCAAGTGTTAAGTTGTCCCGAGCAACGCATCGAACTAAGTCGATGCGAAGAGTTGCCTTGTCCCAAAGAATGCATCGAGTGAATCGATGCGAAGTGCCGCGTTGCCCCGAAGGATGAGTGCGTTGAATCGGCTCGAAGATTCTAAGAAATCGAATTGACCAAGGCGTAAGTCCGAATCGATGCAAGTATTGATTTTAGTTGGTTTCGTGTGCAGGTTATACTTTGACGGAAAATATTAGAGTCGATCTTTTGCAATATTTAGCAAGGGTCCGCGAAATCAAATCGTCGCCTTGCGACGGACTAAGACTTGGGCACGCTAAGGCAAATCGGACGTATAACTCAATGAAGCATGAAGTGCTCGAATGGCTAAGTCAGGAGAGTGGCCGTACAATAAAGTTAGGAAATCGAGCCGCATCGGCTCGGCAAAACGACGAAGGCGTATCGACTCAAGGTGGAAGGATTGACTTCTTTTTACTCCTTCATTCGATAAGTCAAATATATCATTGTATGCTAAAAGTTAACCTATCGACGCCACGGGCGTGGTCCGATCGGAGATAAATCATAGTATGAGTCGAACACTAAGTTAGAACAATTGAAATGAAACGTGCATCAATATGCACGAGTCGCTATGGGACATTGGATATCGCATAGGCGAGCGCCTCGGTACGCAAGCCGTAAGAACATGGGATAACTGTAATTGGCGAGTGCCTTAGTGCACGAACCATACCGTGCCTTTGCTGTACGAGTTAGACGGCTAGAACATTGAAAGACAATAGGCGAGCGCCCTAGCGCAGAAGCCCGAACATTGAATGCTAAGTTATAGAACATGGAAATACGGTCGAAACGTGCATACATGCACGGGATAATAAAAAGATGGCTTCGTTGCGAGAGAATACAGTTGTGGCATGAATGTGGCGGAACTGTCGGATATGACATGGTGCCTCGAAAGGTGTTCGAGACCTTCGGGTCGTTCGGTTGACGAGCATTGAGTTGAGGCACGATACCATTGAATCATTGAAACGAAGTACGAAACGTAAGAACATAGAAAGTTAATAGAAGAAATACGAGATGATAAAGTCTGAGTCTTGGACTCAAGGCTATGCTTGGTTGTTTGAATGATAGTGCGTTGCATGGTCGAATGGAATGGACTTGAGATAATTGCGATGATATCTTCCGTGCACGGAACGTTTCCTCCGAACGGGCGCACCGGGACACCGGGACCGTTCGGCCTAGGAGGGATGATAATCTTGATAGGTGCACATTTGCGAAGTCCGATTAGCACTCGGTCGTAAATGTGAGAAGCCGCAAATGATGGTAGGCACGCGGTAAGTTTCGGTTGTTGGGATAGCAACCCAACCCGTGAAACGCCGGGCTACCCAAACAAGAGAGAGAAAAGAAGGAGAGAAAAGAAAGTAAGGAAAGATAAAAGAGAAACCTTTAGTCCATTCCGGTGCGGATACGCCCACGACCTCATATAGTTAAGGAATGATGGGTTGAAAGTGTAGGCGCATATGCGTCCTGCATAGAGATCCTGCTTAGAGATGCACATATAACATGACAGGAAAGGAATACGGCGTATTCACCTTGCGTCGGTGCAAGGGCGAGTGCGTCGACTTGGTAAGTCGTGCCACAAATCAAACACGAGATTGTTTGTTTGCTTGCCTATTCAATTCGATAACATGCTGCTATGATAACATGCTTTACGCTTTCGAAGATGCCATAAAATTGACCCTAAGGAGAACATAGCAAGATCATAAGCTAAGTTGCAAGATTCAACATAAATATTAAAATGTCGGTTTGGAAAGATAATCTTTGCTTCAGTACATGCGAGGACGAACGTACTGATCCTCCACCAGCTTCATGCAGGGTGCAGGAAATAGATTGCTCGCGGCGAAGTGTTGCTTGAACGTGTTAAGGCTTGGAATGCCGAAGCGCATTGAAGCATGTTATCGCATTGACGCTCGGACTACGCAGCTGGATTGATGCGGCCGAGATATAGAAGGCATGATGTATGGAACGGTAAAATCCTTTGTGGACAAGAGAGAACCTGAGTGTTGTAGCCAATCTGGCATATATTGTTAGGCTATCGAAAGCCATTGTAATCTCAGTTTCAGATATCAATAAAGAGAATTGTTTCGTATACTTTATTTCCTTTCGTTGTTAATATCGAATCAAAAGATAACCATTTGAGAACTTGTCATCTTGCCTTGCACGAGCGCAACTCCAGGCTCGTGCGGCATCACGCCCCCTGCGAGGACGATGATTCGGGTGATTTCGGGTCGGGGCGTGACAGCGACAGTCAAAGTGCTATTCACCTTGTGAAGAACCAGACATTTCATAGTCGGTCCAAGCACATCGAGACTCGATATCATTGGATACGGGATGTGGTTGAGAAGAAGGATGCGGCGCTTGAGAAAGTTCATACTGATGACAATGGAGCGGACATGCTCACGAAGGTTCTTCCGAGGGGAAAGTTTGAGTACTGCAGGATCGTCGGGATGACGACCTCCTCCACATAGTTGTGAAGGGGGACATTTGTTGGAGTGGGTGGGGTTCCTACCTATGTGGAGAATACCCCGGAGAGCGACGAGCGCCATCCGTGTGTCGGAGAAGCTTGGGGAGTGCATGGATTTTATTTTGGTACATATGGTAAGGAAATATATGATTGGATTTCCATATTTACTTTGATTATATATTTATGATTGGACCCTTCATATAGTAGCTTTCCATATTATTGGGTTTCCAATTATGGTAATTATGATTGGATTTCCATTAAATATATGATTGATTTATATTGGAAGTTTCCATATATATTGGCCTTCCATGTATAGGTTACCAAGGGCTTATAAAAGGGTGATGCATGCTAGTTGTAAAATCATCTCAAAACAAAGAGTGCTTACAATCTTTGAGAGATAGAGAGGATTAAGGACTATTGTGAAAGAGAGATTGCTTCGAATAATTTTTCGGCATCTCTTGTTCTTCGGAGTCCGCAATCAAAAATTTTCTTCTTTCAAGTGAGTTGTGGTGATCCGTGTTGGATCGGGAGGAGCTTGTAGAGGGTGTATTCTCTTTATTCCATTAGTGGAGGTTCTTCAGGGTTGGACTCCGATCGTCCCGGGATTTTTTCACGCAAGGGTTTTCCACGTCAAAAATCTTTGTGTCTGCGATTGTGTTTGGCGTTTTTGGTTTGTGTGCTTTTGCTCGGTTCTCTCGCAGGACTTTCTGGTTTGGGGGAACGGTTTTCGCGCTTCGTTCCCAACACCGTGTCCATACCGCGTAGTGTCAGATATGTACTGAGTGCAATCAACAGAAATTGAAAGGACGTACATACTATGAGCTTTTGCCCGAAATTGGTACAAGAATTGAAGGATTTAGAGAAGCTAATGCAAAAATCAGAAGATGTGCAGTGGAAGAGATGAACGAGATATTAGTATTTACTTGTGAAATTTGGAAGAAAGATGGTATGGTCATCAAAGGAAAGAGAATCACACTCTTGTATGTGCTTGAAGGGAATACGTTGGCGAGGATACAACCGACTTTGGATGATGTTGCTTATGTTTTAGATACGAAGGAAATAGCTACTCAAGGTGGAGCTACTTCATTTGTTCGAATCCGTGGTAGATAGCTGCTACTTGAATTCTTGATAGTTGAAAAACTTCTATATGTGAGAGTTGAAAAAAAAGAAAGAAAATAACAATGTAAAAAATTTGTGGTGTGAGTTATCTAGGATGAGAAGTGACAAAAATGGCATTGTATAACGTTACTAAAAGAGAACGTTGCATGCCTACCCTATTCTACATTTAGCCCTTAGTTCTGTATAACGTTACCAAAATATAGCACACGGCACGAAAAAAAATTATAGACACAGAAAACGTCCTTAGGATGGACATTTCCCTTTTTCTTTTTCCTTTTTCTTTCTCTTTCACTAACAGTCGTTCACGAATACATATTTATTACTATTTTAAGAAGAACTCCCTTGCTACGGGCGTTCTTGTGCTTTGGGTGTAATTATTATAAACTTTGTGCTTTATGTACAATTTTATGAAAAAATTATGCTTCCAGTGAAAATTTTCATTGTTTAATATAGTTTTGGTGTGTGAGGTTTTTAAAGGTTTTGGTTTATTGGGAGAGAAATTTTTTTTTGTAGGTTTTGGGTTGAAGAAAATTAGTTGTAATTCAAAATATTAGTGGAAGAAAATATTCTTTGTAAATTGATAATTGTTCGCATAATATCGATACTTTTTTTTCCCACAACAACTAGATTCCACCTTCTGCATAGTAGGCCAGTTAAGAAAATGAAAATTCCTCATTTGGTTGGGTCACAAAAATAACATATAGCCAACAATAAGTTTTGAGAGAAAATGTGACAATTTCCAAAAATCCTGTCCTCAGTAAAAAGAATGTAATGAAACATCAAAAGCCTCAAGAAAAATAGATGAAATCCTATCCAAGTAGCAACACTTCTGAGTGCTTATCT
>JANAVB010023893.1:0-65608 GCA_029216955.1 Iris pallida | reverse complement strand
TTATTAAAGGATACAAATTTTTATTTTGAAATTCTTTATAAATAATAGAAAAATGATAATACAACTCTGTAGTAATTAAATAAGAATCATACAAATTGATTCATGAATTCAAAAAAAATTCTAAAATTTAGGGCTGATTAAGAAATTAAAATTCGGGGGTTTACACAGTGCCATGCTTGAAGCACCCGCTGGAACTAGAGCTTGTGCAACCGTTGAGGAAGCTGCTTTTGCAAAATCCAAAGGTCGGGCAGCAGGCACTAGGCCCGAAGATATACTCCTAAAAGGGAGTACACTCGACATTTTAGGATCCCTCAGAGGGATAAAAGCCCCAGGACTGGTTCCAACCATGGTGGAGCCAACAGGACTTGGCTGGAGCCAAGGGCGTTCTCATCATGGGTTTATCACCCACCACGATCTTTTTCTCCCCGGAGGGTGACCCACTCGTATCACAGGATGGCACTGACTTCTCCTCCGAAACAAGTACCTTTCCTAAGTGGGTAGACTTCAAGAAGATCCTCAAACAACTGATCGGTGGTGCAATCACTCGCTCGGTAAGGAAGACATCTTCTATCTCTGTCCCCTCTGTTGTCAAACCCACAATAGAAGTTGGGATAATATAATCCCTATCCTCCCCTCTGGCTGGTGCCGGGCATTCAAAACTATTCCTTCTTCTACCACCACAATGGCTTGATAAGAAGGTTCATCAGTAAGGGGATCCTCACTGGCCTGGGTATCTGGAACCACAGCGGTCCCATCACCCGCAATCGGCTCAGTCTCAGTTGTCTCTCCCGACACCTTTCCTCTATTAAAAGACTCGGGACCGGATCCTCTATTGAGGCAAGGGTAGAAGGAATAGCTGCTTCACCATCGGCCAAAGGTTTTTCTACGGGTTGCGATGAGTCGGTTTGTAAACCTGCAAGATTCCAAAAATTTAGAACCAGGGAAGGTCACTCTGTGTTAAAAAATGACTCACCATAAGGACCCGCATGAAGCAGTTTCTGATGATAGACGTCCATCAGATCCGAGAAATGCTCGGTTAAATAATCAAATACGAATTCATCATCTTTCATGGCCTCCACGTCTTCTAGAGGATTTTCCTCGTCGATAATGGGCGGATTTGTTGGTGGCGGATCCTCCTCGTGGGTGGACAATGATGGAGGGTAGGTGCCTTCTGTTTGCGCCTAGATTTTCTTTTGGATGCCTGCCAACGAAGAAAATTGGAGTTAACAAAGAAAGACACCACCAAAACATAACATTCGTTGAACTATAAATTCACTTACTGGAGAAGTGACAACAATAGATGACTTTTTTTAGGACGGTCGTCGTTTATTGGTCGCCATCTTTCTCTTCCTCTTCTTTGGGGGTGATGGGCTCGCCCCGGCACGTCGGCCATTTCTGACAGGAATCATCTGGTCTGTCTGGATACGTGTCTAACTCCAGATCCACGATCAACTGCACACCACGGGGCATAAAGGTATGGATCGTGGTAATGGCATCCTTCAAAGGTTCGAATGACACCCCCAGAAGAAGATTCTGCTCTCGGTCGAAATGGGAGGGTAGCTTTTCGTCGAACAGTAAAACTTAACGATGTAGTACATGATGTGTATTGTTTGCCATTAAAATTGTTTTGATTGAAATTTTAATACAAACAGAACAGTGATACAATATAGGACTTAGATGTAGTCCTAGGAGTACACTTTTGTTTAAGCTGGGTCCTTAGTGCCAATGGAGCGAGTGGTAATGCGTTGACTCCGTTGACCGGCTGACGGCGGTTATCGGTTCTCTGAAGGTGTTGATTGCTCTGGGTGCTGGAGCTTGCTGAGAGGAGGAAGACGTTGAGTGTCTAGGACTGCCTCTCTGGTGATGTGAGTCTTGTGTTCTGAGTCTCTGTGTGTGTGTGTAGGGGATGATCCCTCTATTTATAGTTTTGCAGGCTGGCTGCTCATGCGCGCATGTAGGATGCGCCAGTGTGGGGACGCCACGTGGAGGTTGCTGATGGAGGCGCATGGATGCTGCGCCCTGATCGAGAAGGAGAACTCTTCATACTGCTGTTGTGAGCCGGCACGTAGCAGAGAGAAGATCTTTCCGTTGCTGAAATCTCGGATGAGTTGAGTCAAAGGACACGTGTCGTCGACTCATGGTTCGAAGATCTCGGATTTGGTGGAGAGTAGTGATCTGGTGAGCTGCACCTTGGATTAGGCGCAGGAGGAGGCTGCGGCTCATAACCTTTAGGAGTTACAAACCATTTGGGCGCATGGCTTTTGAGGCGCATGCAGGCAACTTTCCTTCTGTCTTTCGGGATCAGAGAGCAGTCTGAGGCGCATGGCTTTTGAGGCGCATGCTGATTCGGACGCATGGCCGTAGAGGCGCATGCGGATGGTGGAGTGGCCACGTGGCAGTAGCCGTCGAAATAAAGTCATGATGATGCTGACGTTGCCGACGCTTCGTTTTCTGAATAAAGCTGTCAACTGTTCAGACTTTGGGAGGCGTGCTGCCAACTCTGTCAGTTCAGCATTTAATGTTGGTGACGTTCGATGGACAGCTGAGTGGGCGTCGGTTGGCGTTCCACTCGGTATGGAGATGTGTGAGGACGCACCCTCTATGATGCGCCGAGTACTGTAGGGCGCGTCTGTATGTGCCTGATGTCGAAGGACGCGTCCGTGTGATGCGCTGTTTGGCTGGCGCATCGGACATGTCTTTTAATGATGCGGCTGTCTCGCTCTTCGAGTGCCATAAATAGCCGTTTGGCTGAATTCGAGGCGTCCGGTTCATCCATTTAATGTAAATTCATTGCACGAAATTCGGAGGGCCATCCACTTGGCGCGTGGGTTTGATCTGCCCGGCCTATAAATAGTGGCATGGAGAGAAGATTTGCTTCTCATTCCCTCACGTTCTTCCAACATGAACTTGAACAAGCGGGTGCATTCTGTTGACGAAGTGCTCCCGAGGGTGAAGATGAGATGCTGTGTTGTCTTCGATGCACTTGAAGGTGACTGTTACATCCAAAAGACGAAGTCGAGGGCTTCTGAGGCAGGCGGAAGGTGCCTGTTGCATCCAAAGATAGGGATGCTCGAGCCTCGTCTCCGTTATTCCGGAAGAGCCGTAGATCGGAATGGCGGTGCAAGGCTCTCTCTTCCTTCAAAGTGGGTGTCGCCCACTTTGATTGTGTTGAAAGCTGCTCCTTTAGCCGCGGTTTCGATCACGGTCTTCCTTCGGCTTTGGAGGCTCTTTCGAAGCCTCCCCTGGCCACAGCATTTGCGGTGCTCTTCTCTTCCTTGGTTCCAGCCAGAGGGTTAAATGCTTTGTGTATCGAAGCATTTATCGGGCGAGCCTGGTTGGAAGAGCGGCACATAACTGGGCTCTGCTCGGCCAGGTGAGCCTGGCTGGAAGAATTTGGCTGAAGGGATGCACATAACTGAGCTGCTGAAGAGATGATAGGATGCGCCTGGATGGAGGCGCATGATATCTGCTGCGCCTCACTGGTGGCGCATAGTGATGCTGCGCCTATCTGGAGACGCATGGTGGCCGCTGCGCTTATCTGAAGGCGCATGGTGGCCGCTGGCTGTAGACTTAGGCTCTTTCCTTTGTAGAAATTCTCCTTTGTACAACCTTTTCTAGACATGTAATAGACTTTTATATATAATAAAAAGTCCTTCTTCAAATGTCTATACTTATTGACTTTGCTGTGAAGTTCTTCGTCTGAGTTCTAGCGCATGTAGTGTCTGGCGCATGGGCTTTCTGGTTGTGAAATTCTATGCTTCTACAAGACCCCCTTCAAAGTTTTCAAAACTTTTGAATAAGTTTTGGAATACTTTGAATAAGAAGCATGGAGGTCAGGGCGCATGATTTCTGGGTGCATGCCTGTTCGGGCGCATGCTTTTCTCAGTTAATGATGCTGGTGCCTCGGTAACCGAAAAGATTAATATGATCTTTTGGTTTTATTTGCTGCTATCCTTGCACAGAACCCGAGGCGACGGCTGAGATCACACGTCATCTATTCACGCGTGACCAAGCCCTATAAATAGGTAAGAGTTGGAGAGAGAAAGGGTTCTTCTTCTCTGTGCCTCTGCTTCTTTAGAGTTTCTTCTTCAAAACCCTAACTTCTCCTTCTTCTAGAGAATGGCTCCCAAGACTCCTCACGGTGCTGCCGGCAAGGGGAAGGAAAAGCGAAGGAGTCTGTGGAAGTTGCGGCGGCTGTCGTTCCCCGTCGGCCTGTCGAAGTTCGGCCGGAGGTGGTTGGTAAGTCTCATTGTCCGTACGCCAACGCACATAGGCCTTGAGTCTTTAATGATGTGCCGCGGTCTTTGCCCGCCGACGCACATGGGTTTAAACCCTGGATGCGCCGAGGCTATGCCGCTGACGCGCATGGGTGCAAACCCTGATGATGCGCCGAGGCTATACTGCTAACGCGCATGGGTTCAAACCCTGATGATGCGCCGAGGCTATGCTGCTGACGCGCATGGGTTCAAACCCTGATGATGCGCCGCAGTTTTCTCCTTTAGACACATTGTGTGTTCTCTTCTGACTTTTTCTGATCTTTTACTAGTGTCGATGGCAATCCCGCTTTTGAGTGAAGTTTTCTTGGAGGCTGCCTTCAACCAAATGGGAGTAGAGCATAACGAGGAAGTGATAAACCCTACTAAAGATGCTCTTATGCTGGATCAGCCTCCTGAGAGAATGACCCTAATCCGTGAACAGCAGTATTGGTTCCTCAAACGGATGATGGAACGTGGAGTCATTAAACCTTCCATATCTGATAAAGTGACCTTCCTGAAGCCTGAGTTCCTGTTTGGAGACCGTCTCACTTCTACTGACTCGTCAGTACTGAAGGTCAAGGAGGACTGGTTCTTTACTGCGAATGGGGTACATATGACTGTTAAGCAACTTGAACGTCAGTGGCCTTTGACGTCCTTCTGTCGCCTTATTTCCCAGAGGAGATGTCCTGGGAGCTTATCCCTTCTCAGGGGGGAGCGGTAACTGGTGTCATCCAAATTGATTCTACTTCCGACCAAAGGGATGCTTTGACCGTTGTACGGTCTGGGTCTTCTTACACTTGGCGGACTTTACGTCCTGGGAGCCTCTACAGTGATGTACCCATTGATACGTTTGCTTATAGTGCTTCGACTTTTACACATCGTATGTTTTTGATGGAACGCTCCTACCCGACAGGAGAGTTTCGGGTGGAGGGTTGGTGCCATTACGTCTCCAAATGGGATAAACTGACGCTCTGGATCTTGTCGCAATTTCGGACTGAGCTCCGAGAGATCGGGTTAACTGCCGCGATCCGTGCTACCCTGGCAGGTGTTGACCTTAATAGGCACATGTTCCTCGCACTCCTGGAGATGTTTGATATCCATACCGGGACCTTCTTTACTCCGGTGGGGGAATTAGGGTTCGCACTTCATGAGATGTACGAGGTGTCAAAACTCCCTTGGGGGTCGGAACCCTATGAAGAGTACTTTTCCACCAACGAGGAACTTCAAGTCCTGGGGGACAGGGCTGAGGAGATGACGGCCGTCTTCAAGGAAGTGGCGAGTCATCATTACTATATGCAGAGACGGGATAGGAACGGGACGCAGCCTCATGTGACCGCTTGGAGAGATCATATCTTTAGACAAGACAAGGAGGATCCTTCACAATTTTCTACCCCACCGGCGCTCTCTCGTAGCAAAGTGTTGTCCGAAATGAGCAGGTTAGGGGAGAAAAATCCCCGAGGAAATGAGGACCAGCAGTCAGATGCACGCTCCTACAGCTGCTTCTGGCATCTTGCTTATCGGATGTCACCCAAGGCGGTGTTTGCATCCTACCTGATGATATGGCTCCGGGATTGCGTGTTTGCGGGCGGATCCGGTGCCGTAGGAGGATGACCCGAAACTTAATCCTGCCAGCCGTGAAGCTGGTTTTCGGCCGGCGTTTGGCTCTTCTCCCTGCAATGGTATGTAACCTGCAGCGAGGTTTGAGAGAGTTTGCTGGAAATGATTCATGACAGAGGCCGAAACAATAACTTCCCGCGCTGAACTGTCGTTTCACTATTTGATGGGATGGCTGATTTTGCATCATCCCAGTGTGATGAGCCCAGGCTCGGAAGGAGATTATAAGGCTGGAGATGCATTCCTTCGTCGTTTCCATCGGAGGAGCTGGTCGCATACTGGTGTCCCGGTTTGTAGAAAGATTTTATCCCGTCTTCAGGGTTGGGAGATCACCAAAGTCGGTCCCATCTATTTGGGTTTTGAGGCCAACAGGATTTACGGGACCTGGGCGAAGGTACTACCACTCTGCCTCAATGGGGATTCCGCTGGTTGCAAAGTATCCGGCCATCCCATCTGGTGTACCGGAACCGGAATCAGTGCTACCTGGAACCGTACTTGCCGAGCCGCTTTGCACGGCAATTTGGTTATGCTCAGATGATATTGGATAACCCCAGCAATACCCTGGGGTATGTTGGAAGTTTGTTGGATGGTGCACGAATTTGGCATTATTATAATGCCGGATGTACCGGAGCTCGTTTTACGTTGCCCGTCCCCGATCCGCGGCCGCCCATTCTTTACTCGCCGCCAAGTTTTACTGTGTTATGGCTGCCCCGCCCTCCGGATATGACAGGGAGACCAGCCTTATCGTAGGCACCTAGTTAGCAGCGACTGGGGATACGCCAGTGAAGGCCCGGCCGCATCGTCCGTCAGGGGTGGGTCAACGGAGTGCCCCCCCGCATCACAAGCAGAACCCTCGGGCGATCGATCGAAATGTGCGGATACAGGGCTGAATCTCTTGTGTCGAAGAAGCAGAAGAAGGCATCGTTACCGACGGTGTCATCGGATTCGGCGTCCGAAGAGGTAAGGACATCCTACTGAATCTAATTTTGGTTCCGCCACTTACGAGGTCCCATCTTCTTTTGTAGGAGCCGCTAAAAAGAAAACCTCGTACCCCAAAGTCGGGTGGAGTAGGCAGAAGAGATGGCGAGCTCGTCTGGGGTGCGTATCCCGCCGACAATGATGTCTCTCATGGAGGAAGATCCGGAGGATACTGTCATCGTGGAGGTTCCGGTATCTCCGGGTTATGTCAGGAGGGAACCTGAGGGTGCAGCAGCTTCCGAGGGACGAAGGCCACAGCGGAGGCTTCACATGGTTTAGCAAGTGCGCAGCTCCCTGGTGATGAAGAGGAATGGAGTTCATCATCTTCCGATGACACCGCTCCGGAGCTGCAGGAGTCTGTTGCGGGGGCAGCAGAAGCAGTGAGGATAGAGGAGAGGGTTGATTCCCCTCCTGGTCATGATGAAAGGAGGTCGGCCGAATCATTGCCGAATCCTTCCTTGGCTTCAACCATGGACATAGAGATGGCTACCGATCAGGCGGTAGCGACAGATTTTGTCCCTGTAGAGGGATTTGAGAAGAATAAGACCCTTCTGCCGGTCTTGTCTCCTGGGGCTGGCCAGGAGATAAATGTCGATCTCTCCGTTTTGCCGGGGGAGGTAGCTGATGCAGATAGAACGTCGGGGGTAGAAGAAGTGGCCGTTGACGTCGGTGATTTCTCCAGTCTTGAGAAGGGTAAGGGTGTGGAACCATCTGTTGCTCCTTCCACTTGGGGTACTATCACGACGCATGTGCCGGCTCCTTCTGTTCCTTCGACTCCTTGGGCTAGCAGTCCGGGCCCTGTTGATGAAGAGCCTATTGCTGCCGAGGTTCAAACCTCTCAGATCGAGGTTGGCGGATCTTCCTCCGGTCTGCAAACTGTAGTAGCTCCCTCAACTCCTGCTATGACGCTGCAGGTGCTGGCGGAAGCCGACGGGTATGTGAAGTTCCTCGTCGAGGGAGTGTATAAAATGCTGGAGAAAGGTTATCTGCAGTGATGGATGCCAAGGGGAGCTTTGCGGCGGCAAAAGCTTTGGCAATGCCTTGTATCGAGCTGATCCGCATTCACCAGGGCCATGACCATATGGCCAAAATTCTGGAGGTTTCGGTGATGGAGTTGGACGAGCGGCTCGCGGAACTACAGCGCATCCAACGAAATGACCTCTCTGTCTTGATAGATGCAGAGATAGGGAAGTTGATGGCTAAATCGAGGCTTCCCATCGAGCCGATGTGAGCAGTTGGGAGCGTGAAGTGGCTGGGACTGAGGCTGCTGCGGAGCAGTTGTCTCAATCTATGGAGAAGACGACGGAGAAGCGGCTGCGATGGACGTTAACATCGCAGAGGTTGATGCTCAGATGCGCCGTCTTGAAGACCAGCGGGCCCAACTTCAACTAGAAGCTGATCGTGTCCTGGCTGAACACGTGGCATTCAAGCAGAGGAAGCGACTCTTACTCAGCGGACCCTTGCTTTGGCTCAGCAGCGATGACAGCTTGAGAAGTATGAGAGTAAAACTTCCGCTGAGGCTGTCGGGTTAATGTGTCAAGAAGCCGAGCTGCGAGTCCAGGCGACTGTGGAAACTCGCACTGCCGATCTGAGACGTCGAGTCAGAGAGCTCTCATCCCATCCTGGAGAGGATCGGGGACTGTAGCTTCTCTTCTTTTTATGTGTTTTTGCAACTCTTGCTGGGGGAAATAGCGTATTTCTGTACTCCCTTTTTTTGAAAAATAAAAAATACACTATCTTTGTGATGTGTTCATTTTTGATCTCATGAACTTGATGATTTATGTGGACCTATTATCTTTTGCGCACCTTGGTTTTTAGGTACAGATAATAAGTTTGAAGGAACCAACATGTTTGCTCAGAGGTAATGTGGACATGGCAATCATTAGGTTCAAATGATAGAATCCTCCTACTCAGAGGTATTTATGGACGTGGTAGGAATGATCCTGGGGGATACGCTGAACAACTCAGAGGTAATGTGGACGTGGAAGTTCTGCGATCAATGTACGACAACACAGGAGTTGTTTGTACGGGATGTTTACTCAGAGGTAATGTGGACGTGGTAAACATGAAGGATAGCGTAAGCTTACGAAATGTAAGGTTTCGCTTTGTAGGATGTAGAGAGACAACTCAGAGGTAATGTGGATGTGGTTATCTTTCTACGAAAGGATGCCACGGAACAGCTGGGTTCCGAAAGCGTTTGATTTTGTATAAAGAGGTTGTTTGGGGAAATACATGTCTTGGAGGATGTCAAGAATAGTACTTCTTTAGGAACTTGCCGTTGATGGGCATCATGAACAAGTTCCTATTGGGTTTGGAGAGCCGGTAAGTACCGTTTGAGTATACCGTCTCAATGATGAAGGGTCCTTCCCATTTGGGCTCGAACTTTCCTGGTGTCTTGTGAGTTAACACCATTGGCCTTCTGACTGCTAAAACCAGGTCACCAACTTGGAAAGTTCTTTGCTTGACCTTCTTGTTGAAAGCCTGTGATATACGGGCTTGGTAAAGTTCGATGCGTTGTTGAGCTAGAGACGCTTTTCGTCAAGTGCCTCCAGTTTCCGCAGACGACGACGTTGATTGTCTTCTTCTGTGAGATCGTTTGTGATTGCCGCGGAGCGAAGGTATCTGTATCTCGAGAGGCAGTACTGCTTCGCTCCGTAGACCAGGGAGAATGAGTGTTGCCTGTTGGGGTCCGTACCGTTGTGCGGTAGGCCCAAAGGCATTCGCCAAGCTTTTCGTCCCAGTCGTTTGTTGGATGACACGACTTTTTTGAGTAGCCTGACGATAGTTTTGTTGAACGCCTCGGCCAATCCGTTTGCTGCCGGATTGTAGGCGGTTGAGGCCACGTTTTGAATGCGATTCTTGTCACAGAACCTGCTGAAAATGGCTGATAAACTGAGGACCATTGTCATGGATGATCTGCCGGGGTACCCCGAAACGGTAAATGACATGGTGTTTGATAAAGCTGACCACCCTGGAGCTTTTTACTTCGCTAGTGGGACTGCTTCCGCCCATTTGGAGAAGTAATCGGTGATGGCCAGGATGAAGCGGTGTCCTCTCGATGAAGGAGGGGTGATTGGCCCTACAATGTCCATGCCCCAGGCTTCGAAGGGCCAGGAGGCGACTGTAGGATGTAGCGGCTCCGACGGTGTATGTATGAAGTCTGCATGAAGTTGGCATGCATGGCACTTCTTAGCATATTCCACTGCTCGGCAACCATGGTTGGCCAGTAGTAGCCCATGTCGCAGTCGATCTTGCAACTTAGGACCTGGTTGATGAGCTCCGCAAGTTCCGTCATGAGCTTCTCGAAGAGCTTCGGCCGCTTCTTCGTTAGACAGGCATCGAAGGAGAAGCCCGTCGAAGGAGCGTCGGTACAGCGTTTTAGCGGCTGTATCGTAGTAGAATCGAAGAGAGCGTCTCCTGACTGAGACGGCTTCCTTCGGGTCTTCCGGAAGGATTCCGTAGACAGCGAAGTCGATGAACGGGAACCTCCAGTCTCGGACATTAACCCCAGTGTTCGTCGGCATGGCGTGGGCCACTTGCAAGCACAGGTTTCTGGGACAAATCAGGTCTCGGCCAGTCACCGTAACATAATGTTGAGTCCCAAGGGGTGCGGCCAATGAGGCTACGAGGCCAGCCAGAGCGTCAGCCTCCAAGTTTTGTAAACGGGGGACATGTTCGATGAAGAACCCGGTGAAGGTTGAAATGATGTTCAACGCGACTTCATGATAAGGGATTAAATCTTCATGGCGAACCTCGTATTGCCCCGAATCTGGTTTACGACGAGTTTCGAGTCGCCGTAGGCTTCCAGATGATCTACCCCCAGCTGTTGTGCTAGCTGGAGTCCCATGACGAGTGCGTTGTACTCAGCAACATTGTTGGAGCACGGCTTCGAAAGAGAGTATGCGCGCTGGATGACCAGCTGATCGGGGAGACCAAGACTACCCCACTCCTGCGATGGTTTTGGCCGTTGGGGCCCGTTCTTGAAGCGCCATCGAAGAACATCCGCCAAACGGGGCTTTCTTCGGTGACGTTAGATTCTTGGACTTCATCCGGGATGTCTTCATAGAGTTTCGAAGATTCTGGGATGGGGTGTACAGCTAAAAAGTCAGCCAGAGCCTGACCTTGACCGCCTTCTGCGGGACAAACACCATGTTGTATGGCGTTAGTAGGATCGCCCATGTAGCCAGCCGGGAGTTTAATGACCCTGGCTTCGTCATGAGAACTCTGAGCGGATTGACTCGGGAGATGACGTGAATTGTCTGGCCCGAGACGTAATGACGAGTCTTCTGAATGGCAAACACCAAAGCCAAGCACTCCTTTTCAACGGGGTTGTAGCGGTGTTCGGCCCCGATGAGCATTCGACTGAGGTAGTAGATTGCTTGCTCGTAGCCTGCATCGCTGTTTTGAGCGAGTAAAGCGCCGAGGGAATGATCCATGGCACGGACGTAGAGGAGGAATGGTTTACCGGCGACAGGTGCCACTAGGACTGGCGGGCTTGTCAAGTAAGCCTTGATGTCGTCGAAAGCCTTTTGGCACTCCTCTGTCCAGACGTAGACTTCCTCTTCTGAGCTGAGTAAAGGGTTGACATTTACCGGAGAGGTTTGCTATGAACCTCCGAATGTATGCCAGACGTCCCTGTAAGCCCCGAAGTTCTCGAAGGTTCTTCGGAGGGTCCATGTTGAGGATGGCTTTAGTCTTCTCGGGATCGACATGAATGCCTTTTGCTGTGATGACAAAGCCCAAGAATTTGCCGCTAGAAACCCCCAAGAAGGATTTAGCGGGGTTCATTTTGAGTTGATGTGCCCGCATGAGATCGAAGACCGTCTTCAGGTCCTGTAGGTGATCTCTTTTGAGGTGGCTCTTGACTGCGATGTCGTCAATATAGCACTCAACTGTCTTGCGAAGATGTTGACGGAAGATGGTGCTCATAGCTCGCTGGTACGTTGCACCGACGTTCTTCAAGCCGAAGGGCATTACTGTGTAGCAGAAAACACCCTTTGGAGTCCTGAATGACGTGTGTTTTGCGTCATCGGGGAACATCTTGATTTGATTGTAGCCTGAATACCCGTCCATGAAGGACATGCGTTCAAAGCCACATGTGTTGTCGATCATTACATCGGTGATTGGGAGCGGGAATTCATCCTTCGGGCAAGCAGAGTTGAGATCCCTGAAGTCGATACAGACTCGTATCTTCCCATTCTTCTTGGTGACAGGGACGACGTTGGCTACCCAGTCCGGTGTTGTTCCTTACGGATGAAGCCACTGGTCAAGAGCTTGTCCACCTCCTGATCGATGGCGTTCATGATGTCCGGGCGGAAGCGTCGCTGTTGTTGTTTGATAGGTTTGGCATCTGGTAAGATGTTCAACTATGCATCACGATCTGTGGATCGAGACCCGACATGTCTTCGTAGCTCCAAGCGAAGACGTCAATATATTCCTTAGCCAGTTGGACTAAAGATTCTCGGTCTTCTCCTTCCAAGCTTTTGCTGATAAAGATGGGTTTAGAAGAAGACCCATCCCCGAGGTCGATTTGCTCGACTTCGTCTTCGGTGGGAGGTTCTCGTAACTCAAAACGAGACTCCCATTGTTCTCCTAGGCGTTGAGCCCAGGGTTCCTCTTCAAAGGGTTCCGGCGGTTGGTCTTCGCCTTCATCTTTCTGAGGTTGCGTCGATGTCATGTTAGCTGACATCACTTTCCTGAAGACTGATCCGATACTGGTATCGGAATCCCACGTCGAAGCTTCCGACGAGTGGGAATGTTCTATGTCTTCTGCGTCTGAACTCTCTGGAGTTGATGGCGGCGTGACATAGCCTAACCCCCGTCGAGTCCGATTATAATAATCCTGTGGCTTTCTATTAGGCATCGAAAGCCGGACAGGGAGATGCCGACCCTTGCCGTAGTTTAGGCCTTTATTGCTTTTCAGGTCGTAGCCCATCTTTTGGATGATGTGCTTAGCCGCATCTGTGTACCGATAGACTTGTACTCTGCCGGTATCAGGTTCGGGCTCGATTGACGGGGGGTTCCGACGACGCTCGATTTTGCCCGAGATGATGGTGCCTTCGTCTCGCTTCGTAAGGGACTATGAAGACTCCTTGAGACGGGACTATTTGATTGTGGTAGACGGTCGTTACTTGTGTTTGCAACGACCGTAGAGCGTTGTCTAATGTATACATGGCATTCCAGTGTGGAAGACAAGAATAATTGAAAGACACTCTATTATTGATAAAGTACGAGATTTTATCCCGTGGGATTACATTGTCGAAGGAGGGTGCGTCTACATCAGCAGAGATATATTTGCCAAGCTCCTCATTTGTAAGCACTAGGGCCGGATCAGGAGAGTCCTCCACACCGCTCTGACTTTGGGGTCTGAGAGGGTTATGTGAGCCCTCTCCGGCATCTTGGATGACTGCGGCGGCTTGCCTTTAAGACGCACCTTGAGGGGTGCCTCGGTTGCGCCTCCGATGAGTGGCGCCTTCCCTTGTAATTTTACCACCAGGGGAGCCGCTGTTTGTGGTGGCTTTCCCTTGAGGCGTATCTTCAGGGAGCTTCGCGAGCCGGCGCTTTTTCTGATAGCTTGATGCTCATTGGAGGCGCCTTCTGGGGTGGTTTCCCCTTCAGACGGATTTTCAAGGGGGCGTCAGGAGTCGTCTCAGGCTCTATGTCCGGCTCTGTTGCCGTCTCTGCCTCATCATCACGTCATTGGCTTCCTCCTCTCATCAAGGCTTGTACAAGTCGGAATCGGTGAAGTAGGCCTCAATCCCTTTGAAGGGATCAATATCTGCAAACTCCGTCCTGACGCCGTTGGTGGATACATATTTCATGCATTGGTGGAGCATGGAGGGCACCACCATGTACTCATGTAACCATGGTCGTCCGAGTAAGATGTTGTAGTTGACCTCGGCATCCACCACATAACAAGTCACCTCAGTTTTGAGGCTGCCGATATGACACTTCAGCCGGATCTTGCCCAGTGGCTCGCTCTTGCTAGCGTTGAAGCCACTGATGGTCGTATTGGAGGGCGCCAGCCGGTACATTAGGATCCCCAGCTTTGATAGCAGCGCCTTTGGAATGATGCTTAGGGAAGACCCCGGATCGATCTGAATCCTGCTCACCTTTACCGAACCGATGTACCCTGTGTAATACAACGGTCGGTTATGTCGGTGATGCTTGAGCAGCATGTCTTGTTGGGTGAAGGTTATGTTTGGGATAACTTCATCCGCACAATGACAGTGTGCACAAGTAGTTGGGAGATCTTCAGGCTGCTTGACCTGACTGAAAAAGGATTCGGCATCCTTCAGAGCTTCGCAGAGAGCTTCTCGGGAGTCCTTGGAGAGACGCAGGAGCTCGAACAAAGACAAGCGTGCAGGAGTACTGGCCAGTTGCGCCAGAATGTCAAAATTGTGGGGCTTGGCTAGCCCCGAAGCATTTTCTTTCCGCAGAGGTCTGTCGAAACGGGCCTCCACTTGCTTTTGTTTATTGGCTGCTGAGGGCTTGGATGGACCCTCCTCAGGGATGGTGCCAGGAGGCACCACTTCGGCGGCAGCTTCACCGGGCTGGGAGTTCTGTTGTGCACGCGTCTGCACAGGAAGCGCCTCTTCCGTTGAAGAAGAGACCGTACGGCAAGACTTGATCTTCCTGCCTTTTGCTTTGGAGGTAGGGCGTACCTCCGGTTGAGTTACCTCGGAGACGAGGTCGGGGTGAACCCAGAGGACCTCTCCTCGAGATATGGTGAGTGGGACAAGTCCACTCACATTGTCACGGGTGGGTGGCAAGTTCACCACCTCCATTGTCGCCTTAGGGATGGGGACGACGCCATCTTGTGTGGTAGTCGGCGGCAAGGTGCCGAACTGAAGTGACACCACATTAGCTGACACCGTCTTCTCTTCGTAGTCGACGGAGATTACATCCGCATTGATCATGTGCTGGATGTAATTTTTGAGGACGTAGCAGTCCTTAGTCGGGTGTCCGACAAACCGATGGTAGTGACAGTACCTCGGGTTGTCCACCTTCCCGACTTCATCGGGCCGCTTTGGGTCCGGAAGCTTGATCTTGTCACCCTGCTTCAGTATCTCAAAGAGTTGCAGGGTGTCGTCATCATTGAGTGAATAAACCTCCTTGGGTCTCGGTGCCAGTGGAGGCTTTTGAGTAGGCGCAGATGCGCCCTTCGAGGCATTAACAGTCAATGCCTGTTTCCCCTTTGTTTCTCGTCCGGAGTTGTTGGTTGCGGACTTTTTCCCCTTATCGTCAAAGGCGGGGAAGCTAACACCCAGAAGACGTGCATTGGCCGCCTTCTTCTCTGCAGCTTCAGCTTCAATGATTAGGGAGCTCCAGTCGGGAGGGGGAGTAGAGTTAAGCCAGAGCTTTACTGCAGGCAGCATGTTCATACTGCAAGCGGAGAGAAGCACATGTTCTGGCATGCCTGGAGTTAGCCTGAAGCAGGCCTGACGGAAGCGTTCGATGAATACCCGAACCGTTTCCTTGTCCTTCTGGCGTATCTCAATGAGAGACGCCATCGTCATGTCCTTTCCACCGTCGTAGAAGCGGTCGAGGAAGAGGCGTGTCAGGTCGTCGAAGGACGATATGGAATTATCGGGGAGGCTGCAGTACCAGTCATATGCCACCCCTTTCAGGGCCCCAACAAAGATGCTGGTGAGGAGCGCGTCCTCCTTCGGAAGATGCTCTGTCTGCGACTGGAAGTACGTCAGGTACCGTCGTGGAGAGTCCTTCCCGTCATACGGCGTGAGTGTTTGTGGTTTATACTTTGGGGGATAAACCACCTTGTTCCACTCAAGGGGATAAGGCTGGGGAATGCCCATCTTCTGGCGCTCCTCCTGCCTGTTCTTGGACTCAAAGCGCTCCCGCAGATCTTTGATCATTTTGACCACATCCTCCGTGGAGCTAGGAGCCGGGGAAGGAGGTACCACCTGGAGTGGAGCGTTTGAGGGTTCCGACGTCCGGGGTGCTTCTGTGTCTGAGGGTGTCCGTTGGAGGGGCACACTCGACTCTCCATTGGCTCCTGGGTCGGGACCATTCGAAGGTGTCCTGATCAAGGCCGACCGCATCTCAAACACTGCTTGAGTCAGTGCTTGCATTGAGGCAGAGAGGGTTTTGAGTCCTCCCTCTAGCGAGTCTATGCGCTGGACAATGTCCTGTGGCGGTACATCAGTCTCAAGATCACCCCCGGTCATGTATACTGTCATGACACGGCCGGATGTGGATGGATTAGTTGAGGCTTCGCTCTCAGCCTCGCTCTCATGTGGGGGAGTCACTTCTCTTGGTGTTTGGCCACCCCCAGCCACATTCAGGAATTCGTCTTCGACAGGCGCATCTGCAAGGGCCTGACTGCCCTCAGCTCTGTCTTGAAGGGCCTCTTCGTTTCCAGCACTACCCCCGGCGGTGTCCTGGAGGACATTGTCATTTTGAGGGGCTTCAGGGAGGCCATCGTCGCCTTGATGAAGATCCGCCGCAGCTGTGCTTTGGACATCTTCGTCTTCGGAAGGAGGCTCGACAAGGGTCTGGCTACCCCCAGCTTCCTCCAAGAACTTCTTCCTCGACCGAGTGCTTTCGAACACTCCAGAGGTCGAGACAGCTGCCTTGGTTTTCCTCGGCTGGCTTTTGGATGAAGACGAGGAATTGGCAGTCGTCTTTCGGACAGATGAGGAATTGGAGATCACGTTGCATGAAGCAACCTTTAGTTCCGCTTCTGCTGACACCTTCGTCCCAAGGCGATGTCGAAGGGGTGTCGATGATTGTAGCCGTTGGAAGACCGACTGCTTTGGTGGTACTGCCGTCTTGCAACAGCAGTTGATGGTGACTACCGCACAAGTGTGCCCCATGAGAGGCGCATCGTGCTTGTTGGTCAACTCTCCTGACCGGCGCTTATGAGTGATCACGTTGCGCAAGTCGTTGGAGGAGAGTGCTACCCTCACACCCCTCTCAGACGCATGGCAGGGCCAAGCGCCGGGGTGGTCGGGTGAGTGCTGCGCCCCCTGATCTAATACCAAGCAGGCATCACGATCAGTAGTGGGGGAACCACAGCATTTGAAGTGACTTGAACGGACCTCGAACACACAACCAGAGGAGGCGCGGGAGTTCAAGACCACTGAGTTTGCCTCTCTCGGCTTGGTTGTGCACGCAGTGAATGCGCCTAAGCGAGATGAGGACTTTGAAGGTCGACTCGTTGTCGGTGCAGAAGCACTTGAGTCAACCTTGTACAGCTTGCCATCGGCAGCGCGCGTGATTCTAAGCGCGTGCCTCTGGCCGGCTGCTGGCATAGCACGTTTGTGGCGCATGGCCCGTGCCGCCTTGGATTTCTTCGTACCAGCCCGCTGGGGCGCATAGTACTCAACATCCAAATTCTCCTCGCCATTACAGCGAGTGAGTCTATCAAAGACAGAGGATCTTTGCGGCGCACCAGAAGTGATGCGCGGGGCATTGGCTGCGCCCCTGCTCCGTCGACGTATCTTCTTCGCCTGAGAGGAAGATGGCTGGGGAACGTGGTCAGCCGCACGCTTCCCCGAGAGATGCGCTGCATCAGCGGGCGCACCTTGACTGCTGAGGACGTCAGCAGGAAGGGAAGGCTGGACGGGCGCATCCCCTTCAACGGTGGTGCCCGAGGCGTCGACTTTCCGCACCCAGACTGCGCGGGTCTTCTTCGGCTTCGACAGCCGCTTCGAAGGACTCGCACTTCCTTCAGAAATGAACTCTTCGTACGCCTGTTGATTGAGGCGCACTACCAGCGTCTTGTGGGAGGAGCCCATGCCTTCACGTCGTCGGCCTGTGACACGACTTTCTCGGTAGAGGAGAAAGAAGTCCCCAGCAGAGTCGCCAGCTTGTTTGCCATTAAAATTGTTTTGATTGAAATTTTAATACAAACAGAACAGTGATACAATATAGGACTTAGATGTAGTCCTAGGAGTACACTTTGTTTAAGCTGGGTCCTTAGTGCCAATGGAGCGAGTGGTAATGCGTTGACTCCGTTGACCGGCTGACGGCGGTTATCGGTTCTCTGAAGGTGTTGATTGCTCTGGGTGCTGGAGCTTGCTGAGAGGAGGAAGACGTTGAGTGTCTAGAACTGCCTCTCTGGTGATGTGAGTCTTGTGTTCTGAGTCTCTGTGTGTGTGTGTAGGGGATGATCCCTCTATTTATAGTTTTGCAGGCTGGCTGCTCATGCGCGCATGTAGGATGCGCCGGTGTGGGGACGCCACGTGGAGGTTGCTGATGGAGGCGCATGGATGCTGCGCCCTGATCGAGAGGGAGAACTCTTCATACTGCTGTTGTGAGCCGGCACGTAGCAGAGACAAGATCATTCCGTTGCTGAAATCTCGGATGAGTTGAGTCAAAGGACACGTATCGTCGACTCATGGTTCGAAGATCTCGGATTTGGTGGAGAGTAGTGATCTGGTGAGCTGCGCCTTGGATTGGGCGCAGGAGGAGGCTGCGGCTCATAACCTTTAGGAGTTACAAACCATTTGGGGCGCATGGCTTTTGAGGCGCATGCAGGCGACTTTCCTTCTGTCTTTCAGGATCAGAGAGCAGTCTGAGGCGCATGGCTTTTGAGGCGCATGCTGATTCGGACGCATGGCCGTAGAGGCGCATGCGGATGGTGGAGTGGCCACGTGGCAGTAGCCGTCGAAATAAAGTCATGATGATGCTGACGTTGCCGACGCTTCATTTTCTGAATAAAGCTGTCAACTGTTCAGACTTTGGGAGGCGTGCTGCCAACTCTGTCAGTTCAGCATTTAATGTTGGTGACGTTCGATGGACAGCTGAGTGGGCGCGTCGGTTGGCGTTCCACTCGGTATAGAGATGTGTGAGGGCGCACCCTCTATGATGCGCCGAGTACTGTAGGGCGCGTCTGTATGATGCGCCTGATGCCAAAGGGCGCGTCCGTGTGATGCGTTGTTTGGCTGGCACATCGGACATGTCTTTTAATGATGCGGCTGTCTTGCTCTTCGAGTGCCATAAATAGCCGTTTGGCTGAATTCGAGGCGTCCGGTTCATCCATTTAATGTAAATTCATTGCACGGAATTCGGAGGGCCATCCACTTGGCGCGTGGGTTTGATCTGCCCGGCCTATAAATAGTGGCATGGAGAGAAGATTTGCTTCTTATTCCCTCACGTTCTTCCAACATGAACTTGAACATGCGGGTGCATTCTGTTGACGAAGTGCTCCCGAGGGTGAAGATGAGATGCTGTGTTGTCTTCGATGCACTTGAAGGTGACTGTTACATCCAAAAGACGAAGTCGAGGGCTTCTGAGGCAGGCGGAAGGTGCCTGTTGCATCCAAAGATAGGGATGCTCGAGCCTCGTCTCCGTTATTCCGGAAGAGCCGTAGATCGGAATGGCGGTGCAAGGCTCTCTCTTCCTTCAAAGTGGGTGTCGCCCACTTTGATTGTGTTGAAAGCTGCTCCTTTAGTCGCGGTTTCGATCACGGTCTTCCTTCGGCTTTGGAGGCTCTTTCGAAGCCTCCCCTGGCCACAGCATTTGCGGTGCTCTTCTCTTCCTTGGTTCCAGCCAGAGGGTTAAATGCTTTGTGTATCGAAGCATTTATCGGGCGAGCCTGGTTGGAAGAGCGACACATAACTGGGCTCTGCTCGGCCAGGTGAGACTGGCTGGAAGAATTTGGCTGAAGGGATGTACATAACTGAGCTGCTGAAGAGATGATAGGATGCGCCTGGATGGAGGCGCATGATATCTGCTGCGCCTCACTGGTGGCGCATAGTGATGCTGCGCCTATCTGGAGACGCATGGTGGCCGCTGCGCTTATCTGAAGGCGCATGGTGGCCGCTGGCTGTAGACTTAGGCTCTTTCCTTTGTAGAAATTCTCCTTTGTACAACCTTTTCTAGACATGTAATAGACTTTTATATATAAATAAAAAGTCCTTCTTCAAATATCTATACTTATTGACTTTGCTGTGAAGTTCTTCGTCTGAGTTCTAGCGCATGTAGTGTCTGGCGCATTGGCTTTATGGTTGTGAAATTCCATGCTTCTACATGTATCTCTAGCCTCCGTGAGGTAGCCACAAAGTGCACCCTGGTGCAACCGGCATTATAATATTGCCAAGCCCGTGCACCAATAAAGAGTCCTCATTTATAGACGAGGCAAGTGTTGGCATTGGTCAACAGCAGCTGACTGTAGCTAAACTCTCAATCAAAATGGCTCAGCAGGTAGGGTTCCAAGAATACCTTATTATTCTGGTTCTGATACACCAAATGAGATGGTCGTATCAATTGCAACCAACGAAAGGCCTCATCAGAAAGATTGAAAAAGCGAGTTCCTCTATCCACCAAATCGTTCCCTTCATTAAATTTTGCATAGGAGGGGGATCTTAAAAATCTCATACCCATCCAGGTAATAAATGCCTTCTGGCACACGGGGACTTCTTGGAGCGACCAGACCTAATTCCGGTAACTGCAAAAGAAAAAAATCTTCCAGACGGGCTACTACTTCCGAACCTAGGTCCATTAGGGAAGGGTAGTGTCGCACGAGCCTATCCATCAGATAATTGAAGGGTAGTTTCGACCGAGGAAACTCAACCTTAGCATCATAATTTACAGTCTTCTCAATAAAATCTCGCAAACCCCTCTAGAAATTGCACACCGTAACTGAAAAAAGGGCTAGCCTATGGCCAAATACGAGCCAGACGGCAGGGAGTATCAAATTCTGGCTCACTCGCTCAAGCGACCCAACCACCAGGGACCACGCAATTGCATAGCCATATCATCAGATATGCGGCGAGCAACGCCTTAGACAATAGTCGGTACGCGTCGTGGTAGAAGAAGCTGTAGACATATGAGGTGGAACGCTTGATGTCACGACCCGATACCCAAATTGTTGGGCCGGGCCGAGCCATGTCCAGCCTACGCTTGGTTAAAGCGCAGTAAGCTGTTCTAGAATAAACAATAAAGGATCTAAGCTGCTAACAGTTCTAAAATCACATTTAAAGGTTCATCACAACACAGCATCTATAAGCGAAGGTAAACAAACACAGATTTAATAATACATAACCAAAGTATCTAACTGGAGACAAAGTCCAGTATCCAAATATAAGAACAGACAAAGTCTACGTCTACTAAACACATGAAAGATAACTAAGCAAGGTTCTCCGCTGGGGCCTCTTCTGGAGCTAAGGCCAGGTCCATGGTAAGTAGGGCATGTATCCTCAGGACTATCATCTGTAATATTTTCAACAGGTCCAATCAGGACGGGAACGAGTACAACTCATCTAGAAAAACCCAAGTAAATGACAAAGAACTATAAAGCAGTTATAGACAGTTTTATTGATGAGCATGGCAATTTTATACAGGTAATGATGGCATAGAGAATCAGTAAGATACAAGAAAAGAAAGGTAACTAAAACAAGAGAAGAATCATGGCAATGAAGGTTGTAATAAAAGCTAACTGAACTAGAATAATATGTACGAGTCCAGACAGTACGATATAAGTCTAATGTAATTCCAGTGTGAGTCCAGTCCATATAATCCGGTACCAGATGATTTCCAGTACAAGATGAGGCCAACCGTGATCAATGAATCCAGGGTGAGTCCAACTATGATCTAACAGTGTGTTTTAAAATACCGAGGTCGACATGTAAACGGCTGTAGGTATCAGGCACATCTCTCACTGATCAGGCAAGAGATGGCTATGCTTCCAGTAGATTCTAGTTTGGAGATTCCAGATTTGGGATATGTCTACATGTCTTACTCAATATTTCCCCGCCCAGCAAGTGAATCCAGTACAAGACACAAAAATCGAGATGAGTCCGGCCAAATGATGATTCCAAAAATGATTCCGGAATGATTCCAGTAATTCCAGTAATAGAGATCAGTAAGTAAGGTATGTGTCGCATACATGAATCCAGAAATATCCATACGTGTTGATACAGAGAATCACATAGAACTAACTAGAACTGAAATACAGTAATTGACAAATAAATGAGAGAACTATCAGAGAATGTACTCGCCTCGAGCAAAGCAAGAATACCAGTATGAAGGTACAGATGTCCGGTATCCTGTCAATAATAATATACAACTCAGTTCTAAGCTATGATCAACAATATACTAGTGGTGTGACACGACTCCTAACTAGACACTAGCCTAGTGGGGACCTAGCATAAAAGTCTAATGTGAAGTGCCACTATACACAAACTAACTCTCTAGGGTCTTTACACTAGTGCGGGGTGATGTCCAATATGACTAAAACATAAAACAACACAAAAAGTTGCAAGTCGTAATTATTCAATAATTAAATCTACTGTACACTATGTTCTAACAATTTTGAGATAGACAAAAAGATTAATATTATATAAAATAAAGTACCAAAATAATCCTTGTTAATTATAGAAATTTATACTAATTTTTCTGGGATTTATAAACCCTCATAAATATTTATTAAAAATCAACAAACACAAATATACTGAAAATGAGTTTTGTTTTCCTATTTTTATAAAATACCAAAAGTACTTATTAAATACTGGAAAAATTATAATAAATTAGCTAAATTAACATAGTATTTAAATACAATTTTTCCAAGAGTTTTATAGTAATTAAAATATATATAAAAATTCAAAACCAGAAAGTAACAATATCTAGAAAAATAATTAATTATAAATTAAGGATGATACATAATCAAAATCTACAGATATTGTCGGATGATAAAATAAATATCACCAACGTGTCCAGAACGGTCAAATCAGCTAGGATAGCCTACCCATAAGTCCAATTTAGACACAGGGGCAAAACGGTAATTTCGGGTCAAAATGATGTCCGCCGTTGGACACACTTTGCACCGAAAAACGTGTCAGAATAAAGTCTACAAAATCTAGCAAATTATATGTCCACGAATCCAGAATGATGATACGAACCCAACGGTATGTCCGAAATAGGATTCCGATGAGCCGAACTCAAAATGATACGTTGACGCGACATTTGGTATCCGGTTTGCACGGAAATGCGTGCCGGAGCAAATGTCTTCAAAACTCAGCAAATTATATGTCAACGAGTCCAGAATGACGATATGAACTCAACGGTATATCCGGAATGGGATTTCGATGAGCCGGCGTCAAAAAGTCCCGTTGAGTCAGAAAGTGGGACCCGCTTTGCACCGAAATGCGTGCCAGGATCCACATTCTCCAAATCAAGCAAATTTTATATGAAAACATGCCAGAACGACGCCACGAGTCTACTGGTGGTGTCAGAAATTGAATCTGGAGTCCCGGGTTCAAAAATGGAATTCCATAAGTGTCAATTTAAGAATTCGGACGGCCAACTTTGGCACCAAATTCGACCAAACAAACGTGCTCAAACTAAGATGAAATATAAAGGAGGCAGGAAGAGGGTTATACCAGCTTTGTACCGGAACTGACGGTGCGCAAAACGGAGCTGCGACGACGAAGTTACAAGTCCGCAAAGTTGACGTCGCGAAACTGTCCAAAAATAGTTCAATTAAAAGGGTCAACTTGGTGGTCAGTTTTGAGGTATCAAACGACATTATTAACGGCTGAAATTTCAGGGGAGTGAAGGTGGTTATACCGAGATAGAGGCAGAGTAGACGGGACGAAGATCCAATGGTCGGATCTTCGGAAAATCGTGCGCAAAGTTGCTGTGACGGGGCTTGAAATCTGAACTTTCGACGCACGCGTCACGACGGAACTTCGGGAAAATGCGCGAATCGCCTCGACGGCGCGTCATGGTGGACGGTGGCTGCCATGTGGGGCTACCAGGGGGTGCACCCAGGCGAGGGGGCCACGCGGGGGTGGTCGACGGTCGGCCACGGCGCCGAGGGGCAGCGAGCGACGGCGCTTGCTGCTGCAACTCGCGGCTACTGCTACTGCCGCATGCTGCTGCAGCTACTGCTGCGTGCTGCTGCATGCTATTGCATGCTGTGGCTGCTGCCACTGCAGCCATGCACCACTGCTCGGCCGAGCTCCGGCCAGGGGATGCCGAGGAGGAGGAGGAAGGGAAGGGAAGGAGGTGGTTGATGATGGTGGTGGTGATGGGTGATAGTAATGGTGGCGGAGTGGGTGTGATGATGGTGGTGATGGTTGCTCGGCCTAGGGAGGAGGAAGAGGAGGAGCTGAGGGTGAGGGGGAGCTCGGGGTGGTGGTTGTGCTCACGGTGGAGGAGAGTGGTGGTGTTGGTGTTGGTGTTTTCCATGGAGAAGGAGAAGGAAATGAAGAATAAGAAGAAGTAGAAAACGAAGAAGAATAAAAAGATTAAGTAGCAGCTGTAGTAGTAGGGGGGTGTTTGCTTGGTGGGGAAGTAAAGGGAAGGGGGTTGAGTCGGCTGAAAGGAAGGAGGGAGAGTGCTGTGATGGGAGAGGGGTTGTCGGCTAGGGGGTAGGGGGGTGAGTTAGTGTGAGAGGAGAGAGAAAGAGGAAGATATTAATAGAGAGAGAGTGGAGGATATTTAGAAATAGAGAGAGAGAGAAAAGGAAGTCGGTCCAAAATGGGGGGGGAGTGTATGGCTGTGAGGGAAAGAGGGGTGAGGTGATGGGGTGTGGGTTTGTTCAAAGAGATAGAGAGGTATATACATATATGTATGTATATATATACATATATACATTATATATATATTAGAAGGAGAGAGAGTAGTTATTTATATGTGAATGTAGATATTTTTGAATAGGGAAAAATACAAATACAACAGTGGGGTGCATGGGCTGGCAGGATAGGGTCTACACCCAATTGGGTTGGGTGTTGGGTCAAGTTCGGACAGGTTCGGGACCAAGATTTAATTAATTAATAAATTTAAACTAATTAAAATCATGGATGGAATGGAGGCACAAGGGAGATCAGATTCGTGGCACGCAAGTGGCACGTGCACAGTAGGCTCAAAACAGGCCAGGTTCATATATGGGGTCAAGCGGATTGGACCGATGTCGGGCCCGAAAATTATATTGGAAGTCAGGTCACAATTTACGGGAAATAATTAATTGGCCTAAATTTACCCAAAAGTTGTACGAAGCAAATGAAGCACAAGATGGTGTGTCTGAGTGGGACACGAAGGTCATGGGTGAAGAGCGTCTCGAGTAGATCATTTATGAGAAGTTGGTTTCGAGAAAATGGCTGATCTGGTGCTCCTAAATTAAAAGCAACGGTAACGTGCAAACGACGATCAAAGATAAAAGTGGGAATAATTATTGAATGATTAATCGGTCTAAGTTGACCCGAACTTGCGCGATACAAAAAGAGCACAAGGGAACGAGTTCAAGTGGGACACGACATATCAACAGGAAGATAATCTTGCCTGCTTCAAAACCTATGAAGAGAGTTTACAGAGATTGGCATCCCTGACGCTCCAGAAGTCAAAGTTACGGAAAGGTACATAAATGATGAAAACAATTAAATAAATAAAATATTTATCGATAATAATTCATTCAGAAAAAATAAAAATAAACCCTGAAATTCAGGGGGCTTACATCCTACCCACCTTACAAAAATTTCGTCATCGAAATTAAAAATCATCCAACCGGTCAAACTATAACATGTAGCTGCCCTGGCTACGATACTCAATCTGCTATCCTTGAGATCATCTCTTCTGTTTCTCCTTACAATCTTTTTGGTTCAGGTTCAACAAAGTCCTTCTATCATAAACTATGTCATATATCCTTTAAAATCTTCCATACTAACATGAAACATTTATGTATTCCCTAAAATATAGGTCATTCTCCGGGTATGTCTATAAGCCTATAATGCTTAATCATCAATCATATTTTCAATCTTAATTGTAAATACTGGATTTCCTTATCGTATTCTAAGTATCCATATTCTATCAATCCACATGCCTTTAGCTTTATTCGTCGTCAATCCTTTTATACAGCTTCTCCTTGAAATTATACGTTCAATTCTTATCCTTGGCGTAGATCCTTCTTTTTTTACTCAACAAGTCCTCCAAATATAAATCCTCGATTTCAAAACTCCCGATTTATTAATTACCAATGTACATATGTCTCTGTCTTGTTCCTTGTCTTTTAACTGATATCTTTCCGATCTCGTACGCAATACGATAACTCATTCTAATTTATTCTATATCAATCCATATATCGATCTACCCTCTAATCACGTGTAATTAGCTATAGATAACCAACCAAAATTCTACAAAGCTAAATCCTTAATTCGTAAATACATGATTCGGATCCTCATTCTGTAGTCACAACAATATAATATCTCATTATTCTATCTTAGATACCCTATCATCAAGTCATACTATCAATGCAATCGTTCTTAAGGGTTTTCAAGTCTACTACAGTCAGTCACCCATACTTGTCCTATAAGCTTAATCTAACCAATCCCTAGGAAAAGTACTTATCACAATCACACAATACATTTTTAGTTATACTACAGAATCAGTCAACAAGGTTTGGCTATTTCGGTCGTCTATCAAGTAGAAGGTAACAAGGCCTAAGACTGGGTCAAGCAATCCATAACAGTGTCCAAACAAGTTAAAGGTCAAGCAAGACAGAAAAGTTTATTGGAATATCTCCAAGAATGGTACGAAGACAACGAGATTTATAACGAGAAGAATTATCCAAGAGGTTAACGAAGAAAAGTTTAGTCAAGTCATAGGAAAGATGGAACACAAAAATAATTATGTCCAAAAGATAACATGAAAACAATCATGTTGGAGAGTCCCAGAGAACCTGTAATTCTAGTTGTAGATGTAGATAGAACAGAGTTAATCAAGACGGGGAAAAATGATAATAAGAATTTATTCTTGCTCAATCGGTCATAACGAAGTGAACCAAGCTGAGATATGATCTGATAACCATACACGTCTTCTTGAAATCATGTTGCCAGAATTTTCGCCCTACCAGTAAGCTTAGATGCAATAAACGAGGAGTCCATAACTAAGGTATATACCCTATAGTCATATCATCTAGATTCCTTACCACGCCAACCGGTATGGCTGCAAGAAAATCTAAATTCTATGAATAGGATAGTATATCCAAAATCAGGCTCTATATTTTTGTCATACCAGCTAATATGGCTGCGATAAATTCTAAACTCCATAAATAAAACAGACGTTTACCTTATCAGAATATATCACAATTTAATTCATAAAATTTATCACGATGCAAGATCAAAGTCAACAACGAAAATCAGAAATCGATTTCAACAACAATTAAGGAATAGCAAATAGAAACAGGTGAAAACAGATTTTGAGATAAGATTAGAGTGAGATCCTCAGGGGTCATCCCAAGGGTACAAACTTGGTCAAAATTGTAACCCACAAAATTCAAACAAGATACTAAATATAGTAAACGGTCCTATGCTGTGATGAGTTCTCCTATGTTGCAATCCTAGATATCCTCTAGGTGTTCTAAATGTTTATTCCTAGTTGTATCAAGTTGTCCTAGATCCTAATTGCAGGCATGCTTGGTACAATAACGTAACCAAACAACTTAAGTCGAGACCTGCATGGGCCACCAAAAAAAATATGTCACGATCCGATACCCAAATTGTCGGACCAGGCCGAGCCATGTCCAGCCTACGCTTGGTTAAAGCGCAGTAAGCTGTTCTAGAATAAACAATAAAGGATCTAAGCTGCTAACAGTTCTAAAATCACATTTAAAGGTTCATCACAACACAGCATCTATAAGCGAAGGTAAACAAACACAGATTTAATAATACATAACCAAAGTATCTAACTGGAGACAAAGTCCAGTATCCAAATATAAGAACAGACAAAGTCTAAGTCTACTAAACACATGAAAGATAACTAAGCAAGGTTCCCCGCTGGGGCCTCTTCTGGAGCTAAGGCCAGGTCCATGGTAAGTAGGGCATGTATCCTCAGGACTATCATCTATAATATTTTCAACAGGTCCAATCAGGACGGGAACGAGTACAACTCATCTAGAAAAACCCAAGTAAATGACAAAGAACTATAAAGCAGTTATAGACAGTTTTATTGATGAGCATGGCAATTTTATACAGGTAATGATGGCATAGAGAATCAGTAAGATACAAGAAAAGAAATGTAACTAAAATAAGAGAAGAATCATGGCAATGAAGGCTGTAATAAAAGCTAACTGAACTAGAATAATATGTACGAGTCCAGACAGTACGATATAAGTCTAATGTAATCCCAGTATGAGTCCAGTCCATATAATCCGATACCAGATAATTTCTAGTACAAGATGAGGCCAACCGTGATCAATGAATCCAGGGTGAGTCCAACTATGATCTAACAGTACGTTTTAAAATACCGAGGTCGACATGTGAACGGCTGTAGGTATCAGGCACATCTCTCACTGATCAGGCAAGAGATGGCTATGCTTCTAGTAGATTCTAGTTTGGAGATTCCAGATTTGGGGTATGTCTACATGTCTTACTCAATATTTCCCCGCCCAGCAAGTGAATCCAGTACAAGACACAAAAATCGAGATGAGTCCGGCCAAATGATGATTCCAGAAATGATTCCAGAATGATTCCAGTGATTCCAGTAATAGAGATCAGTAAGTAAGGTATGTGTCGCATACATGAATCCAGAAATATCTATACGTGTTGATACAGAGAATCACATAGAACTAACTAGAACTGAAATACAGTAATTGACAAATAAATGAGAGAACTATCAGAGAATGTACTCGCCTCGAGCAAAGCAAGAATACCAGTACGAAGGTACAAATATCCGGTATCCTGTCAATAATAATATATAACTCAGTTCTAAGCTATGATCAACAATATACTAGTGGTGTGACACGACTCCTAACTAGACACTAGCCAAGTGGGGACCTAGCATAAAAGTCTAATGTGAAGTGCCACTATACACAAACTAACTCTCTAGGGTCTTTACACTAGTGCGGGGTGATGTCCAATATGACTAAAACACAAAACAACACAAAAAGTTGCAAGTCGTAATTATTCAATAATTAAATCTACTGTACACTATGTTCCAACAATTTTTAAGATAGACAAAAAGATCAATATTATATAAAATAAAGTACCAAAATAATCCTTGTTAATTATAGAAATTTATACTAATTTTTCTGGCATTTATAAACCCTCATAAATATTTATTAAAAATCAACAAACACAAATATACTGAAAATAAGTTCTGTTTTCCTATTTTTATAAAATACCAAAAGTACTTATTAAATACTGGAAAAATTATAATAAATTAGCTAAATTAACATAGTATTTAAATACAATTTTTCCAAGATTTTTACAGCAATTAAAATATATATAAAAATTCAAAACCAGAAAGTAACAATATCTAGAAAAATAATTAATTATAAATTAAGGATGATACATAATCAAAATCTACAGATGTTGTCGGATGATAAATAAATATCACCAACGTGTTCAGAATGGTCAAATCAGCTAGGATAGCCTACCCATAAGTCCAATTTAGACACAGGGGCAAAATGGTAATTTCGGGTCAAAATGATGTCCGCCGTTGGACACACTTTGCACCGAAAAACGTGTCAGAATAGAAGTCTACAAAATCTAGCAAATTATATGTCCACGAATCCAGAATGATGATACGAACCCAACGGTATGTCCGAAATAGGATTCCGATGAGCCGAACTCAAAATGATACGTTGACGCGACATTTGGTATCCGGTTTGCACGGAAATGCGTGCCGGAGCAAATGTCTTCAAAACTCAGCAAATTATATGTCAACGAGTCCAGAATGACGATACGAACTCAACGGTATATCCGGAATGGGATTCCGATGAGCCGGCGTCAAAAAGTCCTGTTGACTCAGAAAGTAGGACCCGCTTTGCACCGAAATGCGTGCCAGGGCCCACGTTCTCCAAATCAAGCAAATTTTATATGAAAACATGCCAGAACGACGCCACGAGTCTACTGGTGGTGTCAGAAATTGAATTTGGAGTCCCGGGTTCAAAAATGGAATTCCACAAGTGTCAATTTAAGAATTCGGACGGCCAACTTTGGTACCGAATTCGACCAACCAAACGTGCTCAAACTAAGATGAAATATAAAGGAGGCAGGAAGAGGGTTATACCAACTTTGTACCAGAACTGATGGTGCGCAAAACGGAGCTGCGATGACGAAGTTACAAGTCCGCAAAGTTGACGTCGTGAAACTGTCCAAAAATAGTTCAATTAAAAGGGTCAACTTAGTGGTCAGTTTTGAGGTATCAAACGACATTATTAACGGCTGAAATTTCAGGGGAGTGAAGGTGGTTATACCGAGATTGAGGCAGAGTAGACGGGACGAAGATCCAACGGTCGGATCTCCGGAAAATCGTGCGCAAAGTTGCTGTGACGGGGCTTGAAATCTGAACTTTCGACGCGCGCGTCACGACGGAACTTCGGGAAAATGCACGAATCGCCTCGACGGCGCGTCCTGGTGGATGGTGGCTGCCATGTGGGGCTACCAGGGGGTGCGCCCAGGCGAGGGGGCCACGCGGGGGTGGTCGACGGTCGGCCACGGCGTCGAGGGGCAGCGAGCGACGGCGCTTGCTGCTGCAACTCGCGGCTGCTGCTACTGCCGCATGCTGCTGCAGCTACTGCTGCGTGCTGCTGCATGCTATTGCATGCTGTGGCTGCTGCCACTGCAGCCATGCACCACTGCTCGGCCGAGCTCCGGCCAGGGGATGCCGAGGAGGAGGAGGAAGGGAAGGGAAGGAGGTGGTTGATGATGGTGGTGGTGATGGATGATAGTAATGGTGGCGGAGTGGGAGTGATGATGGTGGTGATGGTTGCTCGGCCTAGGGAGGAGGAAGAGGAGGAGCTGAGGGTGAGGGAGAGCTCGGGGTGGTGGTTGTGCTCACGGTGGAGGAGAGTGGTGGTGTTGGTGTTGGAGTAATGGTATGGTGGTGGTGGTGTTGGTGTTTTCCATGGAGAAGGAGAAGGAAATGAAGAATAAGAAGAAGTAGAAAACGAAGAAGAAGAAGAAGATTAAGTAGCAGCTGTAGTAGTAGGGGGGGTGTTTGCTTGGTGGGGAAGTAAAGGGGAGGGGGTTGAGTCGGCTGAAAGGAAGGAGGGAGGGTGCTGTGATGGGAGAGGGGTTGTCGGCTAGGGGGTAGGGGGTGAGTTAGTGTGAGAGGAGAGAGAAAGAGGAAGATATTAATAGAGAGAGAGTGGAGGATATTTAGAAATAGAGAGAGAGAAAAGGAAGTCGGTCCAAAAGGGGGGGGGAGTGTATGGCTGTGAGGGAAAGGGGGGTGAGGTGATGGGGTGTGGGTTTGTTCAAAGAGATAGAGAGGTATATACATATATGTATGTATATATATACATATATACATTATATATATATTAGAAGGAGAGAGAGTAGTTATTTATATGTGAATGTAGATATTTTTGAATAGGGAAAAATACAAATACAATAGTGGGGTGCATGGGCTGGCAGGATAGGGTCTACACCCAATTGGGTTGGGTGTTGGGTCAAGTTCGGACAGGTTCGGGACCAAGATTTAATTAATTAATAAATTTAAACTAATTAAAATCATGGATGGAATGGGGGCACAAGGGAGATCAGATTCGTGGCACGCAAGTGGCACGTGCACAGTAGGCTCAAAACAGGCCAGGTTCATATATGGGGTCAAGCGGATTGGACCGATGTCGGGCCCGAAAATTATATTGGAAGTCAGGTCACAATTTACGGGAAATAATTAATTAGCCTAAATTTACCCAAAAGTTGTGCGAAGCAAATGAAGCACAAGATGGTGTGTCTGAGTGGGACACGAAGGTCATAGGTGAAGAGCGTCTCGAGTAGATCATTTATGAGAAGTTGGTTTCGAGAAAATGGCTGATCTGGTGCTCCTAAATTAAAAGCAACGGTAACGTGCAAATGACGATCAAAGATAAAAGTGGGAATAATTATTGAATGATTAATCGGTCTAAGTTGACCCGAACTTGCGCGATACAAAAAGAGCACAAGGAAACGAGTTCAAGTGGGACACGATATATCAACATGAAAATAATCTTGCCTGCTTCAAAACCTATGAAGAGAGTTTACAGAGATTGGCATCCCTGACGCTCCAGAAGTCAAAGTTACGGAAAGGTACATAAATGATGAAAACAATTAAATAAATAAAATATTTATCGATAATAATTCATTCAGAAAAAATAAAAATAAACCCTGAAATTCACGGGGCTTACACTTGAGCTCGTCAAGATCAAGATGTTTCTTCTTTTTCTTCGCCATCTGCTCCTCCACAACATCTAACACTGAGGCAGAGAGGATGCCAAAGGCGTATTGACCTAGTTTCATCGACCTTGGTATAAAGACATGCCGCCTCCAAGAATGGACATGGAGAGTGGATTATTAACTGTCGAAACATTGGCATATCATATAATGACATAGCAGTTCTCTATAAACTGTTGTTATATCCGAATCCTCCTTTTCTAGAGTTTCGAGTTCCTCGTTCGTATGAGTGTACACCTCTTATAGTTCAGACCACCAAGGCAACTTTGAGATAGCATGTATCTCATGAAGCGCCAAGCCCATTTCTCCGACGAGCATAAAAAAGTTACCAGTATGCGGGTTGTACATTTCAACCAGGGCTAAAATGTGGACTGGTTTACATCGATCCCATACTGGGTGGCCTTGATGGCGTAATAAAGCCCGAGCCTCATCATCAAAACTTCATATTCAGTAAGAACCCATGCAATTAGGGCATACCACTCATGGTTGTTGTGGACCCAACTCGTGAGACGGCGAAGACACCTAGCAGATACAGACGACCTGTCTCCAGCATCTAAGTAATGAAGTTTGTAGCTATGAAGGCCAAAATCTCTGGATCCGCTTCATTGGTCGCCTTCCCCGGGTGCAGCACCCACAAATAATAGGAAGGTCCTCCCTACACCGCTTCAAATGTGTCTTTCTGACATGTGTGGGTGTAAACTCCCTAATTTTTTATACAAATTTTTATTATACATTTTGTGAATTTTCTAAATACTTCCTCACTTATTAAAATAGCTAATTATTTATTTATATGATTTCTTAAAATATTAAACGAGTAAGTGCATATTATTACTTTGGTATTTCTTGCACAAGAGTTATAAAATTTTACTTTAGCAATTATTTAGTGGAATTTAGTATTTAATAGAATTTTTTATAAATATTTTTTGGTAGTTAAAGTATATAATGGATACTTATATATTTATAGATATTGTTAAAAAAAAGAAAAGGATATTGAGCAAGCATTGTTCAATGAATAGTGCTTAAGCTCATCCGGACCCTAACAGCAAACAGACCCAGGCAATAAATGGTTCAAAAATTTGGTGCAAATCTTCACAAGATTTTTCCTAGTTAAAATCCTATAAAATCTAGATGGATTCTCATCAATCCTAGCTAACCCAATCAAATCTAGAAATCCTAAACCTATACGAACTCTAAACCTTACGTATATATATACACATATGTACGTGGAAGCCACTCTCCTAAAACCCTTCATAAATCCTCAAGCAATCTACCCAGAGCCATCTCGGCCTTGCCCTCGACCTCTGGCGACCCATCCCCGCCAACTGGATCGACTGCACACAGCCAGAAGCCGCCCGCGACTACCATGTTAGAGGGAACGGAGATCACTCTGTTTTTGAACCTGTCCAGGTACCCATCTTTGTACAATGTTTTCTTCTTCGGTACTCGATCAAAACTTGAACCAATTGATTCTTTAGAAGACAACCTAAGCGTCTTTCAACCATGTAAATTTGTATGGGTTGATGTCATGTAGATTCGAACAGAATTCGAATCGAAATTGACGAAAAGTCACCAAAAATCTGTTACAGTTTTTAATGTTTTACCTCAACTTGGATGCCGAATTCTGATATATACATTAGGGTTATTGTAAAACCCCTAAATTTCTACTAATTATTTTTTTTATTAATATTTGTACGGATTTAAAATTTTGTATTGTACGTCGCGTAGTCGTATTTTACGTCGCGCACAAAATTTTATTTTGCTCGACGAGTGCGAATATGTGCGAGCGTACATATTTTTGAAAAAAACATTATTTTTATTTTTTTAGTTTCAAAGAAATGTAGATAATAATTATTACTAGCTATTAATTTCAAGTTTACGATTTTTATTTATGAAAACCTTTTCGTTTATAGCAGGTATTTATAATAAATAATATTCATAGGCATACACATATTTCATAAATATGTTGCTAGTTTATTTTAAATAAAAATGTAATTTTCTAGATTTATTAATATAAATATTTTATTACTTAAAAAGGTATTTAAAAATAATTATGATTTTCGAAATTATTATTTATAGCATTTTTGGAAAATATATTTCGAAATCATTGTGGAGATTTAGATCTTGATTTGAAACTGTGGTTTTATTTAAATAGTTAATATTTGAAATTTAAGTTATTCCACTTGATTTTAAACTAGGGAATTTAATTAGATTCAAATTGATTTATATTTGGAAATGGATTTTGATTTAAATTATATTTGATTTAAAATTGGATTTGATTTGAGATAAGATTATTTGAATTATTTAATTTAAGTATTGAACTATCTATTATTGGGTTTAAACTATTCCTAATCCTATCCGAAGTAGGAATTCCCACATCCTATAAATATAGGCAGGTACTCTTCCACATTATTTCATCCACCAAATTTCCACCAGAGTGCGTGCACCGTGTCCGTGTTCCACCATCCCTATTCTTATTCCATTATTTTTACATGTACATTAATTCCCGACACGATTCCTAGCCCTAACCCAAAACTCTAAAACTAACCCGATCCCGGTCCATCGTCTCCACCACCAGCCCCATCTCGCCCACACCCAAATCACCACCAGCCCAAAACCACCACTCCACCGCCATCAACCAGCCCGACCAGCCACCACGTCGTCACCCCCACCGCGGCCAGCACCCGGCTATCCCGACATCACCACAGCACACCCCCGCTACCACCTGTCGTCACCACCGCCACCCATCATCTTTCCTGGACAAACCCAACCACCACCGCCACAGCCTTCACCGTCGCCATCCCGACATCACCACAGCACACCCCCGCTACCACCTGCCGTCACCACCGCCACCCATCAACAACCACCTCGACCATTGTCGGCCGACGCCGCCCAGCCAAACAAAAACCACAAAAAGAAAAGAAAAGGAAAACCTTAACCCTAACCATACCTCTCCGGTCGCCGCCGTCGCGTCTCCGTCGCGAACGCCGCCGCCGGCGGAGCCCTTCTCCCTCACAGCCCAGTTCTCCGCTTCCTTCCCTCCGCCTGAGCCCTCCGCCTCCCGTCAGATCCGCGTCCGCCGCTGCGCTGGACTCCACGGACGGATCCGCCCGCCTTGGCGACCAACTTCCTCCCGCGTCCGCCCTAAGCCGCGCGTCCGCCGGCGACTCCGCCGCTCCGGCGACCAGCGCCGTCCCGAACGCCGGCGCTGCGTCATCCCGACTTTCCCCCTCGATCTTCCTCCTCCGTCCGCCGCGTCTCCCACCTAGAACCCCCGTGTCCGACGTGTCTTCCCGCGAGCTCCGCCCGGAGCCGTACTCGTGCCGACGACTAGCCACCGGTGTCGTTCCGGCCGCAGCCCCTTTCCTCGCCGCCACTTCACCGCACGCGCCGCAAAACCCTCGTTCCTTCCTCCTCCGCCGAGCCGCGCCATCCCACGCCGGCCGACTCCACTCTCTTCCCCCGCTCGCCTCTCTCTCCCGTCCCCTCTCTCTCTCGTCTCTTTTCTCTCTCTCTGATTCTTTCCACTCTCTCTCTCTCTCACCCTTTTCTTTGAGACTTTGACAACTTCTTTTACTGCTCTGATGGAAGAACAGTAACTTTTGGTACTGATATTTTCGTGTTTTATGTTTGTTTTGTTTTTTTTATTATTTTTATTTTTATTATTATCTGATTTCTTTTTCTTTCTCTTATTATTATTATTATTATTATTATTATTATTATTATTATTATTACCACTGGTTAATATTATTATTATTATTGCTGAAGTTATGAGTACATAGCTATTATGTATGTACGAAAGCAAGTAAACAATATTTTAGGATGATTACTGTTTATATTATTGTTAAAATTATTTTATGGCTTACTAATTATTATTATTTAGTATAGATCTTAATATCAGTATAATTGATATTACTATTATATTAATTAATAAATCGTGTTTAGTTTTATCATAACTATCATTAGTTCTTTTCTTGTGAAATACATATACACAGTTTTATATAAATTTGACTTGACCTATATTTAAAAATGGTTTTAAAAATCCTAAATAAATTTTCAAATTATTAATAATCATCTAAAGTACTTTTCCTAGCAGGATATAGTTTTTATATGTATAAAATATATGTTGAGAAAATTTGAGTTTTCTGTTAAAACCATTTCCTTTAAATTTTGTTGGTATATTTAGTCTAACCATTATCTAGTCTCAAATAAATATTTTCTAAAAATTCGTATATATAATATTTATCCATTATTTCTTTTATTTTTCACATGTCCGTAACCAATCCTAATATTCCTATTCCTTCGCACATTTCAAGCCCACCTTATGTCCACCCTAACTAAATTGACCGTCCTGGACCCAATGGAATCGACCGTGTCACCATCCGTGGTCACCTTGTACAGTTGTTGCACCAAAGTTGCAGATCGTGCCGCCTTGATCATCGCAGCACACTAGGCGTACTACCAGGCAAGACACCTTGCCATTAGCTGTTTAATTATTTTTAGCTCATATTTCATGCATTACTTATTTTCTTTATGCAAAATAAACTGTGATACATGGCATAACTGTTCATTTATATTTCCTGCTGTGTATTATTTTTCTTACAAATTAAACCTAGATTTAAGGGACCACCTTGTGTGTCGCATACATTGGCCTTGACACGTTGTAAACACGAAGTTGTGTGTCGCATGTAGAACACGGAAGTGCGTGATTGGCTGGCCACCAGTACGTACAAGCCGTGCGATAGGAATAACCGTTAATAGAGGTTGCATGCTAGTTTGACTTAGCAGTTATAGAGGTTAATGTTGTGGATACAGCATAATAGGCATTGGGCGGAGAGGACAATTTCTTAGCGTATGGGCTTCGATGCACTCCCTTTTGTAACCCGTGAGCTCCGCCGGAGACGCGGATCAGATTACCCATAATTACTGACGGCCACTGACGATTCTACGGAACGTCATGCTCTTACTGCTGGGGCCTCTGGTGCCCAAGAGGGGACTATGCCGATCCTATTTAGCCAGGGCCCATGCGTAGGAAGGATTGTTCTTAACAACATTTCACTTAGAATGGTAGGCTACCCTATCCGTTAGGTACGAGTACTTTTGGTTTGGGTACTTGTATCTGACCGCGACTTGGAACAATAACTTGTCGCAGATTAGTTCGTCACATCTTGTCCTTGTTTGGTTGTAGGTGTGACTTACTACTTCGATGAGAAGGTATTGAACCTTGTTGGGGTCCGGATACCATATCGGATTCTTAGCATGGAAAGATACATCGCCGTGAATTAGTTTACCATCTCCTGTCCTTGTTTGGTTGGGGGGATGGTACGCTCGTTCAGTAGGTGCGTATTGGAACATGTTATAAATTCGATTTACTTATTTATTGAGCAATATTTATTCAGTTTATATGGCATGCTATGATGTGTCTTGTTACGTCCCTCTGAGGACCTGGTTGTCTTGCCAGGTGTGTGCTATTGTCTTTCGCAGGTGCTTTCGCTCTAGCCGTGTTCATTGCTATTTCTCGAGGATGATTGCATTTGGATCGTCTTCGCTTCGCTCGCCACTCATTTCATTTTCTATGTATTTTTCTTTGTTTTGTTGGTAGTGGATTTGTCTCCGCCCAACATATTGTATCAAGATAAATTATTCTCATTATATGATCTTTTATTCTTTTATTCTTGTGGATGAGATTAGTATGGTTCTACTGCATTTTACAGCTTATGTATTTATACGAGGCTTCCATATATTGGAGTATACTTCGTATGAATACAGCTGGCATGTCTACGTTCCTAGTCCTACGTATTTTGGGACTGGGACGT
This sequence comes from Iris pallida, assembly GCA_029216955.1. NCBI lineage: Eukaryota > Viridiplantae > Streptophyta > Magnoliopsida > Asparagales > Iridaceae > Iris > Iris pallida. The sequence goes on along the minus strand of JANAVB010023893.1, from coordinate 27,826 downwards.
TACATGTTTTTGTGGTGGCCCATGTAGGTCAAGATAAATTGTTTGGTTACTTTACCGTACCAAGCAAGCCTGCGTATAGGATTAGAAGTCTAGGATCTCATCCACATACTTGACCACTTTCTTCAATCTACCGTTTGACTCATCAATTGCATCTTACTTGCTTCCTTCCATCCCTATTCTTATCTTTCCTTCGTGCTTACTAGAGATTGACCCTATTAGTTAGACATTGTCCCAAAACACCATTAGTTAAATTCTTTAAGTTGGGTAGAATACCTTATGAACTAGCAACCCCTTTGACCTAGTGACCTATATTAGCAAGCTTATTTAGATCCTAGAAACTAGAGGACCCAACCCGTCTAGCCAACCAAGGACTTGGACAAGAAGACTATAGGACGACTGTATAAAGACCATCGCAGGACATGACTTAGCACCTTTAGAGGTTCGAACCAATTTCTACTCTCGTGCCTATAATTTTACTCTCTTGACAAATGTTGCTACTGCAACATAGATTTGCAAGTTCATCGATTATCGAGCTTGTTCACGACATATGTTATTGGAAGATGTCCCACTAACATGTTGTCTAATCAGAACCGGTGCATAATGGTCTGATCAACCAAGTGCACTTTGGTTCGCTTTTATCGATTATTCTACGTGGATGGAACTTAATTAAACTGGCCTTTACAACCCATCCACGACTGCCTTGACAATTCTTTTGAAATTCTTTTCCGGTCGTCCTTGAATCACGTATTCGTATTCGATAACGCCTCCTTCGAACTCTATATTGCTTCGCCCTCACCTATTTTCGGAGGACGAAAGCGTCATACTATAACGTCCTCTAGCTATCCTATCGGCTATGACCATTCTCGTTCGATATTACTATATCTTCATCCTAAACTCCTCGCCCTCCTTCTCGGCCCTATAATTACTGTCATGACCTTCTAAATCTAATTCATTCTCTAAATCGTGCCCTCAACCTACTTTCAAGAGACCATAACTTTAAGGCCTCTAATTTATTTTATTTTCTTAAACCCATACTATTCTTTATTGCGCGTCATCTTAAACATTCCTTCTCGCGTTAATCCATGACTATTTTCGTCTTATTGAAATCACGACGCTAATGCAAGTTCTCATTAAACGTCATTCCTTGTAGCCTCTCATCCCCTACAAATTCTCAATTTCGAGGACGAAATTCTTTTAAGTTGGGTAGGGTGTAAAACCCCTAAATTTCTACTAATTATTTTTTTTATTAATATTTGTACGGATTTAAAATTTTGTATTGTACGTCGCGTAGTCGTATTTTACGTCGCGCACGAAATTTTATTTTGCTTGACGAGTGCGAATATGTGCGAGCGTACATATTTTTAAAAAAAAACATTATTTTTATTTTTTAGTTTCAAAGAAATGTAGATAATAATTATTACTAGCTATTAATTTCAAGTTTACGATTTTTATTTATAAAAACCTTTTCGTTTATAGCGGGTATTTATAATAAATAATATTCATAGGCATACACATATTTCATAAATATGTTGCTAGTTTATTTTAAATAAAAATGTAATTTTCTAGATTTATTAAAATAAATATTTTATTACTTAAAAAGGTATTTAAAAATAATTATGATTTTCGAAATTATTATTTACAGCATTTTTGGAAAATATATTTCAAAATCATTGTGGAGATTTAGATCTTGATTTGAAACTGTGATTTTATTTAAATAGTTAATATTTGAAATTTAAGTTATTCCACTTGATTTTAAACTAGGGAATTTAATTAGATTCAAATTGATTTATATTTGGAAATGGATTTTGATTTAAATTATATTTGATTTAAAATTGGATTTGATTTGAGATAAGATTATTTGAATTATTTAATTTAAGTATTGAACTATCTATTATTGGGTTTAAACTATTCCTAATCCTATCCGAAGTGGGAATTCCCACATCCTATAAATATAGGCAGGTACTCCTCCACATTATTTCATCCACCAAATTTCCACCAGAGTGCGTGCACCGTGTCCGTGTTCCACCATCCCTATTCTTATTCTACTATTTTTACATGTACATTAATTCCCGACACGATTCCTAGCCCTAACCCAAAACTCTAAAACTAACCCGATCCCGGTCCATCGTCTCCACCACCAGCCCCATCTCGCCCACACCCAAATCACCACCAGCACAAAACCACCACTCCACCGCCATCAACCAGCCCGACCAGCCACCACGTCGTCACCCCCACCGCGGCCAGCACCCGGCTATCCCGACATCACCACAGCACACCCCCGCTACCACCTGTCGTCACCACCGCCACCCATCATCTTTCCTGGACAAACCCAACCACCACCGCCACAGCCTTCACCGTCGCCATCCCGACAACACCACAGCACACCCCCGCTACCACCTGCCGTCACCACCGCCACCCATCAACAACCACCTCGACCATTGTCGGCCGACGCCGCCCAGCCAAACAAAAACCACAAAAAGAAAAGAAAAGGAAAACCTTAACCCTAACCATACCTCTCCGGTCGCCGCCGTCGCGTCTCCGTCGCGAACGCCGCCGCCGGCGGAGCCCTTCTCCCTCACAGCCCAGTTCCCCGCTTCCTTCCCTCCGCCTGAGCCCTCCGCCTCCCATCAGATCCGCGTCCGCCGCTGCGCTGGACTCCACGGACGGATCCGCCCGCCATGGAGACCAACTTCCTCCCGCGTCCGCCCTAAGCCGCGCGTCCGCCGGCGACTCCGCCGCTCCGGCGACCAGCGCCCTCCCGAACGCCGGCGCTGCGTCATCCCGACTTTCCCCCTCGATCTTCCTCCTCCGTCCGCCGCGTCTCTCACCTAGAACCCCCGTGTCCGACGTGTCTTCCCGCGAGCTCCGCCCGGAGCTGTACTCGCGCCGACGACTAGCCACCGGTGTCGTTCCGGCCGCAGCCCCTTTCCTCGCCGCCACTTCCCCGCACGCGCCGCAAAACCCTCGTTCCTTTCTCCTCCGCCGAGCCGCGCCATCCCACGCCGGCCGACTCCACTCTCTTCCCCCGCTCGCCTCTCTCTCCCGTCCCCTCTCTCTCTCGTCTCTTTTCTCTCTCTCTGATTCTTTCCACTCTCTCTCTCTCTCACCCTTTTCTTTGAGACTTTGACAACTTCTTTTACTGCTCTGATGGAAGAACAGTAACTTTTGGTACTGATTTTTTTGTGTTTTATGTTTGTTTTGTTTTTTTTTATTATTTTTATTTTTATTATTATCTGATTTCTTTTTCTTTCTCTTATTATTATTATTATTATTATTATTATTATTATTATTATTATTACCACTGGTTAATATTATTATTATTATTGCTGAAGTTATGAGTACATAGCTATTATGTATGTACGAAAGCAAGTAAACAATATTTTAGGATGATTACTGTTTATATTATTGTTAAAATTATTTTATGGATTACTAATTATTATTATTTAGTATAGATCTTAATATCAGTATAATTGATATTACTATTATATTAATTAATAAATCGTGTTTAGTTTTATCATAACTATCATTAGTTCTTTTCTTGTGAAATACATATACACAGTTTTATATAAATTTGACTTGACCTATATTTAAAAATGGTTTTAAAAATCCTAAATAAATTTTCAAATTATTAATAATCATCTAAAGTACTTTTCCTAGCAGGATATAGTTTTTATATGTATAAAATATATGTTGAGAAAATTTGAGTTTTCTGTTAAAACCATTTCCTTTAAATTTTGTTGTTATATTTAGTCTAACCATTATCTAGTCTCAAATAAATATTTTCTAAAAATTCGTATATATAATATTTATCCATTATTTCTTTTATTTTTCACATGTCCGTAACCAATCCTAATATTCCTATTCCTTCGGACATTTCAAGCCCACCTTATGTCCACCCTAACTAAATTGACCGTCCTGGACCCAATGGAATCGACCGTGTCACCATCCGTGGTCACCTTGTACAGTTGTTGCACCAAAGTTGCAGATCGTGCCGCCTTGATCATCGCAGCACACCAGGCATACTACCAGGCAAGACACCTTGCCATTAGCTGTTTAATTATTTTTAGCTCATATTTCATGCATTACTTATTTTCTTTATGCAAAATAAACTGTGATACATGGCATAACTGTTCATTTATATTTTCTGCTGTGTATTATTTTTCTTACAAATTAAACCTAGATTTAAGGGACCACCTTGTGTGTCGCATACATTGGCCTTGACACATTGTAAACACGAAGTTGTGTGTCGCATGTAGAACACGGAAGTGCGTGATTGGCTGGCCACCAGTACGTACAAGCCGTACGATAGGAATAACCGTTAATAGAGGTTGCATGCTAGTTTGACTTAGCGGTTATAGAGGTTAATGTTGTGGATACAACATAATAGGCATTGGGCGGGGAGGACAATTCCTTAGCGTATGGGCTTCGATGCACTTTCCCTTTTGTAACCCGTGAGCTCCGCCGGAGACGCGGGTCAGATTACCCATGATTACTGACGGCCACTGACGATTCTACGGAACGTCATGCTCTTACTGCTGGGGCCTCTGGTGCCCAAGAGGGGACTATGCCGATCCTATTTAGCCAGGGCCCATGCGTAGGAAGGATTGTTCTTAACAACATTTCACTTAGAATGGTAGGCTACCCTATCCGTTAGGTACGAATACTTTTGGTTTGGGTACTTGTATCTGACCGCGACTTGGAACAATAACTTGTCGCGGATTAGTTCGTCACATCTTGTCCTTGTTTGGTTGTAGGTGTGACTTACTACTTCGATGAGAAGGTATTGAACCTTGTTGGGGTCCGGATACCATATCGGATTCTTAGCATGGAAAGATACGTCGCCGTGAATTAGTTTACCATCTCCTGTCCTTGTTTGGTTGGGGGGATGGTATGCTCGTTCAGTAGGTGCGTATTGGAACATGTTATAAATTCGATTTACTTATTTATTGAGCAATATTTATTCAGTTTATATGGCATGCTATGATGTGTCTTGTTACGTCCCTCTGAGGACCTGGTTGTCTTGCCAGGTGTATGCTATTGTCTTTCGAAGGTGCTTTCGCTCTAGCCGTGTTCATTGCTATTTCTCGAGGATGATTGCATTTGGATCGTCTTCGCTTCGCTCGCCACTCATTTCATTTTCTATGTATTTTTCTTTGTTTTATTGGTAGTGGATTTGTCTCCGCCCAACATATTGTATCAAGACAAATTATTCTCATTATATGATCTTTTATTCTTTTATTCTTGTGGATGAGATTAGTATGGTTCTACTGCATTTTACAGCTTATGTATTTATACGAGGCTTCTATATATTGGAGTATACTTCGTATGAATACAGCTGGCATGTCTACGTTCCTAGTCCTACGTATTTTGGGACTGGGGCGTTACAGTTATAGATAAACTACTTAAAAATAGTCAAAGATAACATAAACGAGATTAAAACGCAACTGGTAGTTCTGCTTTTCAGTTAGTATGCATGAAGTTATTCGATGACAATGTTGGAGGAAAAAAATTGTTGTTAAAAATATTAAAATTCAGAAAACTTTTCCCGATACAATGTGCGCACCGACAAACCGGGCAACATGGTCACAAACTATTCACATCAAAAGGCACATATGGATGTTTTTGATGTGTGAGAATTGACGAAACTCGATTTTGTTGCGCGTGCACGACGAAATCAGTGCATATCCGTCAAAATACCCTCATATCAACCTTTTACAAATTAAGCCATAACTTCGTGTACAGTCATCAGTTCGAGATAAAACTTGTGCCAACATGACCAAATTGATTTTCTGGTCATGTGTACAAAGTTTGGTCTGATTCTAAGAAGGTCGACCGGAACGCGTATTTGGCGGGCCTGCGACCTGATCCTACGGGCAAAATTGTACAATATCCGCCAGAATCCAACTTTGGACACACGGTTGGGCTCGTCTTCCCAAACCAGACCCATAGACATATAGTTTAATGACTTTAGAGTCCACAGACATTGGCACGCATTTCGATATAAAACGGGTCCAACGGCGGACATTATTTTGACCCAAAATTATGATTTTGCCCCTGTTCCAGAATTGAACTTTTGGATAGGCGTTTTCTAGATATATCTTTTACACGAGAATGTTCTTGATGTTTGTTTCAGCATCCGAAGCCGTTCGTAAATTTTGAGATTTTACTGCTGACGTACTTGATTGTTGGATTGCCATTTTCGTACCGCTAGGCAAAATACCTTGCCACCTTACTCTGTGATTTACTTATTCTTATTTTCAGTTATTTATATTCAGCATTACTTATCTATTGTTAGTATTATATCACTGTGCGACCAAGTTACACTTGGGTGCAAGCGACTCCATCGGTCGTTTAACTGCTTTTGGTTTTATTCTCTTGCATTGACTTAGCCTAGTGACCACCCAGTTATGATAAGGTATTGGTATACCTCATACGGCCTTGACACATGATCATCAAGAGTTGTGTGTCACATGTAGGACATGTACTCGTGTAGTCGGCTGGCCACCGATACGTATGAGGCGTACGACGGTTAGGAGTAACTGCCAATAGAATTGCATGCTAGTAGACTTGGTAGTTACTAGAGGTTCCTATGGGACATGGATGTGACCCTACTAGGCATTAGGTGGGGAGGACAGTTTCTTAATGTTTGGGCCATGTATGTACTTTTCTATTCCTGATCCTGCTGGCCTCTGACATTCGATGAATGTTATGCTTTGACGTCCTTGGTATCCTGGTAGGACCATACCAAGTTTCTGTAGCCAGAGTGCCCATGCATTGAAGGTTTGTTCTTAACTGCATTTCTACTGTAGAACTGTTAGGCACCCTATTGCATGCACCTTTTTTTATTATATATCACAGTTTATATGCCATGTTCTTTATGTATCTTGTTACGTCCCTCTAAGGACCTGGTGATCTCTCCAGGTGTGTGCTTTCATGTCTTTTCGAATGTGCTCTAGCCAAGATCGAGGTCTTCCCTTTCTATCGAGGGGGCTTACTCTTGGATCGTCCCTTACTATTTTTATCTATCATTTTCTTGTATGTTCTTCTCATCTAAATGGTTAGTAGTGGATCTATCTCCGCCCAACATTTGTAGAAATGATAAGTTCAGAGTTGATTTTTATTATAAATTTATTTTCTTATTGTGGATGAGATTAGTTGTTATGATTTACTGCATTTTACAGCTCATGTATACATACGAGGACTCAATATATTGGAGTATAGTTCGTATGTATGCAGCTGGCATGTCTACGCACTTAGTCCTAAGTATTTTGGGACTGGGACGTTACATGTTTTTGTGTTAGCCCATACAGGTCGAGTTAGCCATTTTGGTTACGTTACGTTACCGAACGGGCCTGCATATAAGATTAGAATCTAGGTGTCTCATCCACATGCTTGGTCTCCTTCCTTGATTCCAATTTCGAGCTCTCGTCCGACTATTTTGATTTCCTTCTGCTTGATTTCTTTCCACTTTAAATCTTATCTTCTCCCATCGTGCTTGATAGAGATGTTAGGAAGACGACACATACTAGTTATACGTGTTATATTATTCAATCACCCTATTAGTTGACTCTTATAAGTTGGGTAGTTTGTCTCACGGCCTATTACCCCGTGTTCTTATAACCCATTAATGAAGTATAACTTGGTGGCACTAAATATATGCTAGTGTAGGAAGATATGATTACCTAGAACATAGAGTTTTAGTAGTCCATTGGTTAACCAAGACCTGATATAAGAGATAGTAGGATGACTGTATAAGCAAGAATACCGGACAAGACTTAGATCCTTATGAAACTTGAACTATTTATAACTGCTTTAATCATTATCTCCCATACTTATACTTTGCACTACCATGAATGATGTCGCTATTTATAGCGTAGTTTTGTAAGCTTATTCTTTGTCGAGCTTGTTCAGGACATATGTATAGGATGCCCACTAACATATTGTCTAATCAGAATCAGTGTATTATGGTCTGATCAACCTTGGTGTATTGGTTTGCTCTTCCAACAAAGTTTTCACGTGGATTGAGATATAGATGTCTTTAGGATCTTATCCGCCACCGTCTTGACAACTCATCTTAAAATTATTCAATCATCGTTTGGACCCCATAATTGCAATCGTTTCCCTCTCCCTTGAACTCCTTATTATTTTTCCACCTTTACTTGCTCCGAAAAAACAAATGCTCGTACTTGATGGAAGATAGACATAGAATGTTCCCCCTTTCCCCATACCACCTATGTCCATGAAAAGCGGTATATGCACAAGTGTAGCAACCATCGGCCAAGCCAAGTGACTACAACCTTACCTTGAGCTACTTGGCCTTCCCTTCGCCCTAAAACTAATATTGTGACCTTCTAGTCATTTAAATTTGACAATGATTAGGGTCTTACCCTTGGTCAAAACATCAACAAAGGAGACAATCTATTCTCAAAGAACCAATTATTGTGAGTCCCTAATTATTCTTCTCGATTCTTGCTTTAGCTAGCAGCCCTCATACCTTAAACCAACCCTTACTCGACCAAGCCCCACAGTTTAGACATAAGAGGAATAGAGAAAAATAAGGACAAGCATTACCATGACTATTGTAGACACCCATCCTGAGATTGGGATCCAACATGCATTATTCAAGTTATACATTTTTACTATTAAGACATGACTTAACACTAGAACAACGCATTCACTATCTTAGCCAGTATCCATAACATAATACTTTGTCACATTATGTTATACTACTTATCAACATTAATGTATGAGTACTACATTCGATACCATTAGAACCCTCATGACCATAGTCTGGAAGGCTTGACACAAATATAAATTCATGACTTAGTCGTTATAGATCTTTCATATGACGTGCTTTAGAGTTTGTTACCCCATCATTAGACTCTCGTATACTATGGAGGAGTGGGTCATCATATTTTCATCGACTCAGTGATTAGAAATAAGGGTACGGTCCTCGAATTTAATTCGTATCTACCATATCACGTTATAGATCATATCATACCTTATTATTATCAAAGGTCAAGGTACGATGTCGTGACTTAAATATTTCTAACCTCATTATTTCTAAAACCATGCCCTAGTTTCTAGAGTGAATAGATTGTAAGCTTTGTACATTTTAGAATTCGCTAAGCTTACGATTTAATAAAGTAAATTGTTTCCCACTAGGATGATAAATCAGCGTCTCATAAACACACACTTTATATTTAGATCACCTAGTGTTCCTGACCGTGACATTAATAGTCGGAGCATAAGATCAGTTGTTACCTTCCAACAAATTACATATGCAAGACCAAGACGAGTTCACCTTCATGTAGACATATCATGTCCCACTAAAACACATCCCCATGTGCCCTATTTCGTGATACGACTTTCAGGTCAAAAAGGACTAGCTATAATCCTTACCATAATACCGATGTACTTTCTGACTTCATTTAGAGACTGAACCTCGACTCAATTCTTTCAGCCAATATACTGTTGTGGCCTACTCGAAGCCCACTATGCACATGTCACTAGTGTGCCATTCAATTGAGTCTTCTTGTGCTACTTTCACAGAAGGCACATTTTCGGGCTTTAGAAATATAGTTACCAACCCGATTGACAGTTAGGCCAACCACTTGATTCAGAACCTATTTCAGGTTACGCTAACCTGAGAGGAATGGTTTAGATTAATTATATGGGATCTTATACAGCCAAGATAGATTAAAACTCTAGATTTACTCAATCAAAGATTGATTTTTAAAACAACCCAGCCTTATTATCCACTAGAATAACTCGGAGCAGGTCGATTAGACAATCTGTAGAGCCCCGGCAACAACATAGAGCATTGTCCTAGATGCACTATTTATTGTTAAGACAGTAGTTAATAGTGGAGCAACACCCTTAATAGTTTAGTTGTCCTGCCTGATATAGTTAACCCATCATTTCTAGAAAATACTTTGTTTTATTAATTAGCAGTAGTATCACAACCACTACCTTCGACACCATTAAGCAGCCTCATAACCGTAGAGAAGTAAGCGATAATTAAGGGCGTAGTCGTTAAAGGTACCCCTCGATGAACCTTAGAATTCGTTGCCACCGACCATAATCTTGCATAGGCCTTAAGAAGAGTTAAACACACTGCCCCTCTGTTCGTGTGTCATTATTGTAAAACTCACAAAAGTAGGAGTGTAAGAATGACACATACAACCACTTCTTCCAATTGATCAAAATCATGGTATGAGCTTCGTACTTGACATTTCTATCTTATTACATATTATTCTATGCTATCATTTGATCATTCCCACTAACATGGTGCGATCGCAACCTTAAATCTTCAAATATTGTTCTATCATAAAAATCGTACAATAGTTTTAATTTTTTGGGAAAAAATTTCCGAAATGTTTAGACAAGCCTCGGCATTAGCAAATGATTGAGATAGATTGGTCCCAACTGAAGTAATAAAATAGTGTCTCGCAACATCCACTACTATCCATATCATTTGATACCCTCTACCGTGACTTGAATATTTAGAGCACAACACAAACCTTCTCTTTCAACAAATTTCACACTCATGAACTAGAAGAGCCACTCTACACCCATGGCATACATGTCCCACACCAACACACCTTTATATGCTCCATGTTAGTTACACCACATGAATGACATATTCCCTTAGAACAAACCATAGATGCCATTTCTGTTCCAAATGATTTTTTAACCATACGAATATCGACCAATTCCCTTGACTAAACCAAATACCTATGACTTATGCAAGACGCATCACACCTAAGAGGTATGCATTCCACTCAAACAAACACATGCCTCCTACACAATACCAAAACACTGATCCCGCTCACACTAGTCAGTATGACTTAAAAAATTTAGACCCTTACCTAATCAAAATCCATAGCAAGGTTTGCACTATTAGGGACTCTCATCTCTTAATTACCCATGTTAGACGAAGACCGAAATTTCCTTGAGCCAACACGTTCTTGTTATGTTCGAACAAGAGATTCCTACAATCTTATCGAAAGCATGGACGACAGGAACGATGTTTAAATGTAATAACTTTCTCATAGTAGTTAATGATCGAGAACGTTAGGGCAATATCGAGGTTCTCTTAGAATCCGAGACTGCAGTCAGAAGAATCCAATATCTTCGTACCACCTTTAGAAATTGTCCTTCCTAGGAGTCGAGTGATGACGAGTTTCACGTTTAGCCAACTTCTATAAGTTGGGTAGGGTCGTGAATGAAGATACACCATCTTGTGGAGTATGTGGCGTCAACTTGGATTCCCTTTTATTAACTACCTCCACCATTCCTTCGAAAACTAAGTTATGATATGACGTGCCTGCCCACCCTTGTATTAAATTATTGTTCAATTTTTTTATTAAGATTATTTTTAATTTCCAGGACGAAATTTATTTTAAGTTGGATAGGATGTAAATCACCTAATTTTTTATATAAAATTTTATTATATATTTTGTGAATTTTCTAAATACTTCCTCACTTTTAAAATAGCTAATTATTTATTTATATGATTTCTTAAAATATTAAACGAGTAAGTGCATATTATTACTTTGGTATTTCTTGCATAAGAGTTACAAAATTTTACTTTAGCAAGTATTTAGTGGAATTTAGTATTTAATAGAATTTTTTATAACTAATTTTTGGTAATTATAAGTATATAATGGATGCATATACATTTCTAGGTATTGTTAAAAAAATAAAAAATAAAAGAAAAGGATATTGAGCAAACACTGTTTAATGAGCAGTGCTTAAGCTCATCCCGACCCTAACAGCAAACAGACCCACGCAAGAAATGGTTCAAAAATTTGGCGCAAATCTTCACAAGATTTTTCCTAGTTAAAATCCTATTGAATCTAGATGGATTCTCATCAATCCTTGCTAACCCGATCAAATCTAGAAATCCTAAACCTATACGAACTCTAAACCTTACACACATATATATATATATATATATATATATATATATATATATATATATATATATATACGCGGAAGCCACTATCCTAAAAACCCTTCGTAAATCCTCAAGCAATCGACCCAAAGCCATCTCGACCTTGCCCTCGACCTCTGGCGACCCATCCCTGCTGACGGGATTGACTGCACATAGTTAGAAGCCGCCTGCGACCACCGCTTTCAACCCTATAAATTTGTACGGGTTGAAGTCGTCTAGTTTCGAACAAAAATCGAATCGAAATTGATGAAAAGTCACCAAAAATCTGTTACAGTTTTCAATATTTCACCTCAACTTGGAAGCCGAATTTTGATCTGTACATTAGGGTTTTAGATAAACTAAGTAAAAAATAGTCAAAGACAACATAAACGAGATTATAATGCACCTGGTAGTTCTGCTTTTCAGTTACTATGCATGAAGTTATTCGATGACAAATTTGGAGGAAAAACTGTTGTTAAAAACATTAAAATTCAGAAGAAATTTCCCGATACGGCGTGCGTCCCACAAACCGGACGACGTGGTCGCAAACTATAGACATCAAAAGCACGTTTAGATGTTGTTGACGTGTGAGAACTGACAAAACTCGATTTTGTTGCGTGTGCACGACGAAATCAGTGCGTATCCGTCAAGATACCCTCATATCGACCTTTTGCAAATTAAGTCATAACTTTGTATACAGTCGTCGGTTCGAGACGAAACTTGCGCCAAAAGGACCAAATTGATTTTATGGTCATGTTCCAAGTTTGGTCCAATTATGAGAAGGTCGACCGAAATGCCTATTTGACGGGCCCGCGACCCGATCCTACGGACAAAATTATACATGGCCCGTCGGAATCTAACTTTCGACACACGGTTGGGCTCGCCTCCTCAAATCAGATCCGTAATCATGTAGTTTGACGACTTTAGAGACCATAGACATTTGTACACATTTTGGTACAAAATGGGCCCAACGGCGGATATCATTTTGACCCAAAATTATGATTTTGCCCCTGTTCAAGAATTAGACTTTTGGACAGGCATTTCCTAATATATCTTTTATACCGAGAATTTTCTTGATGTCTGTTTCAGCATCCGGAGCCGTTCGTGGATTTTGAGCTTTCACTGTCGACGTACTTGATCGTTGGATTGCCATTTCCGTACCGCCAGGCAAGGTACCTTGCCATCTTGCACTGTGATTTACTTATTCTTATTTTCAGTTATTTATATTCAGCATTACTTATCTATTGTTAGTATTATATCACTGTGCGTCCAAGTCACACTTTGGTGTAAGCGCCTCCATCGGTCGTTTTATTGCTTTTAGTTTTATTCTCTTGTATTGACTTAGACTAGTGACCACCAAGTTATGATGAGGTATTAGTATACCTCATACGACATTGATACATGATCATCACGAGTTATGAGTCACATGTAGGACACGTACTCATGTAGTCAGCTGACCACCAAAACGTATGAGGCGTGTGACGGTTAGGAGTAACTACCAATAGAACTGCATGCTAGTGGACTTGGCAGTTACTAGAGGTTCCTATGGGACATGGATGTGACCCTACTAGGCATTGGGTGGGGAGGATAGTTCCTTAACGTATGGGCAACGTATGCACTTTCCTATTCCTGATCCTGCTGGCCTTTGACATTCGATAAATATTATGCTTTGAGGTCCCTGGTATCTTGGTGGGACCATATCGAGTTCCTGTAGCCAGAGTGCCCATGCATTGAAGGTTTGTTCTTAACTGCATTTTTATTGTAGAACTGATAGGCACCCTTTTGCATGCACCTTTCTTTTTATTTATTATATATATCACAGTCTATATCACATGTTCTTTATGTATCATGTTACGTCCCTCTGAGGACCTAGTGATCTCTCCAGGTGTGTGCTTTCATGTCTTTTCGTAGGTGCTCTAGCCAAGATCGAGTTCTTCTCTTTCTATCGAGGGGGCTTGCTCTTGGATCGTCCATTACTATTTTTATCTATCATTTTCTTGTATTGTTCTTCTCATCTAAATGGTTGGTAGTGGATCAGTCTCCGCCCAATTTTTGTACAAATGATAAATTCAGAGTTGATTTTTATTATACATTTATTTTTTTACTTTGGATGAGATTAGTTGTCATGGTTTACTATATTTTACAGCTCATATATACATACGAGGATTTCATATATTGGAGTATACTTCGTATGTATGCAGCTGGCATGTCTACGCACTTAGTCCTAAGTATTTTTGGACTGGGTAGTGGGACTTCAGCTTAAAGCCTCCAGATAGTGGTAATTGACGATCCATCGCTAGAAGATGCATCCTAAGGCCATGAGCCTCAAAGAAATATTCTTCTTTCAGCTTTATGACCATGGATTCTTCACATTCTACCTTGTCGCTGAATAGAAATTACGATTTCAAGTAGTTCCCGCTCACCCCATCTTCTCAGAAAAGCTTGACAGATCCCAACATCTACTTGAGAAAGGTACAATACTGAGTCGTGATCATGTACATCCAATGACGGAGCTACCCCGTAGAGATGGCCGTCTATGCTAGGGTCACGATGTCGTCTTCAAAATTTGATCATACCCTGCCAAATAAGAATTTGCCCATTGGTGATGTTAGCGACACTACACAAGAAATAGAAGTATTAATAAACGTGGCAATGTTGTATAAAAATGATATCTAGAAAACACTAATGCAAATAGAAGTCCTAAACGCGATAGGAATTTTTTATGTGCGTAGCATTCCTACGCGCATAAAGACTATACTTCAATGCATTACTTTGACAGAGCTTGACGGCTAACTCATGCACGTCAGATTGCCAGAGCTCCAGTGCACCACTTTGACATAGCATTATGGCCAAAATCAAGCGCATCAGCACATCAGTTCGACAGAGCCTCATAGCTAATTCATGCACGTCGATGAAAACTATAACGACAGCATGTTTTATTGGACATAGACTATCGGCTAAAAATCTACGCACGTCGAAGCTTGGGCACATTTTACCAAACCTGGCATTTTAGCTAGGCCCATGCGCTGCAGCAGTGAAGGGCGGTGTGTGATAAACTCGATGAACATGCCATCCATGCGACCGCCAGTGCACAAAGTGTTAATATGTTCAGAGGCCGTCAGTGGCCACTCACCCTTGAATTCCTTTCGAATGTCGGGGTGGGTCAAGTCGACAACGAGTTGCTCCGATGCGACTGCATCAGATTGGACTTTATGTCACGCCCCAGAACCAGAATACTGGAGAGCGGGGGCGTACGTAGCGAGCTACGTATATTGAAATAGAATACATCTCAACTATACGGTCACGGTTGTCTAGATATGAGGGTTTACTACAAGCCAACGGTCTCTTATGGTCAAGCCTATTGTCTCAATCTCAAGCAAGTAATATAAGTACAAGATGTTTGACCACCAAATATAAAATAAAAGGCGACCCAAATATTACATATCAGCTGATCATGAAGCTAGTCGTACAAAATGCTGGGACTAGCAAGAGTTAAGTCATACATGATCAACCCTAGGATTTGTTAATCATGTTTACAGCCCGTAGGCAGACAGTAAGTAAAGTGCATCAAGCTAACAGGTGCTCGTCGGCTAAACGCCTCAAAAGAATAACTTTACAATAGAGTGAGCGAAACAAAATAGAAAACCCACTCGTAGCCTGGGTTCCTTCTAGTCGCCACCATCGGGCTGGAGGTTCGGTAGATCCTCGGGTGCTTCTCCGAAATCTGGCCACACAAAACCAGCTGGGTCAAACCCCAGAAAGAGCAAGTGCCACAAAGGAGGCCACGAAATAAGAACAAAAGCCAAGATATCAGAACATAAGAAATTGGAAAAAAAGTACAAGTAATAAGAGTGCAACAGGACAATAAACGACTAGTGACGTGGGACCATTCCAGGAGCCAGGTTACAACCCTTAAACCAGACAAGGACCGAGGTTGTAACCCTTCGCCTGAATAGCGCTCTGTCTCTATCCATTTATTGTTAGAGATAAGTAAAACAAGCATGTACAAGAGTAGCCAGGTACAGGGACTAGACAAGACTTAGACAAGGCTGGACTCTATCCATTCACAAGCGGCCAAGCAATTACTACGGCTCACTACTTTAACTAACTAGGGTTATCACAATCCTAATTACTAATAAGATGCAATAAGAATTTCTCAGTCCCAAGCCCTGCAGACCATCCAGTTATCCTTCCGCGGGTTGAGAGTATGGTTGGGTACATCGCCCCGGAGACAATATACCCTTAGGTGACTTAGAGGGTGCAATACATGACAGTGCGCTGGAAATGTGCTCTACTCGTCGGCAAGCTACAAGTCCAATTAAGAGCGCCCAGATAACAAGATTGCCTGTGACTGGAAATTCTCCATGAACTATAGTTTGATCTAGTCATTAGCCTAATCCATGTTCAGTACGAATCCCTGACCGTGGGAAACCAGGAAGTCACGTCCTAGACATGATGCAAGACAAGACATGTGGATTGCACAAGCAAGCAAGCAGGAACACCCACGGTGTCAAGTTGATTTTACGAGTCAAGTTAGCCGTCGCAACAGCATCAAGATAAATCATGTCAGGGTACTTGTCAGGAGTGCGCCACGACGGGCCACTATCATGTCAGGTTGGTCATGTCAGGAGTGCACCACTACGGGTCACTGTCGTGTTATGCTAGTTCCTTGTCATACCATGCCATGTACAATAGTCATTCCAAACATATTAAGTAAAATCAAGTTCATGACAAAAGACGTAAGGATATAAAATGGGCGTAAAATATCTAATAAAATATCAATATACAAGGCTATAGAAGAGCCAAGCTTAAAGAAATAAAACTAAAACTCCAAGAGCCAATGGATTGCGCAAGGGGTCAGGGGGTTGGATTGTGCAGGAATGGTTGTCACAGGCTGCGAAGTGCGCAGACTTAGACTGCGCAGGCAATGGATGGCACAGGATGCAGACTGCGCAGGCAATAGATGGCGCAGGATGCAGACTGCGCAGGCTTAGACTGTGCAGGCAATGGATGGCGCATGATGTAGACTGCGCAGGCAATGGATGGCGCAGGATGCAGACTGCGTAGAAGTGGACTGCGCAAGAGCCATGCGCGCAAGGGGAAAGGAAAGGCTGGGCTAAGAAGCGCCAGCGCAGTTCAGCTCAGCGCAATACGCTGGCCAAGGGGATGCGCAGTTCACCAAAGGGTGAGCTGCACAATCGACCTTGCGCTAAAGAGCGCAGGCCGAGAGGTCTGCTCCTCCAACCCGAGAAGAACTCCAAGAACTCCAAAACTTTAATTCTTCATATCTTTGCCAAATCAAAGCAAAATCTAGATTTTCAAAGGTCTAACTTGAGTAAAATTGAATTCTCTTCCACATGGAAGCATCAAAGCAAGCAAAAATCAAAGTTAAATAGATCAAAACCATGTAATCCGAAAATAGTAAAAACCTAGATCTAGAATAAAGGAAACTCCAAATCACAAAATGACAAGTTTTAATGTTGATCACCATGGCCTAATCTAGCTAATGGATAAATAAAAAGTGGTTCTCATATGGTGGCAAGGTGCACTTGCCTATGGTGTTTGGTGTTGTGTAGAGGAAGGAAGAAGAAGAAGATGGAGAAATAAATGAGAGAATAAAGAGAAGAGAGAAAGGTTGGGTGGGATTTAATGGAGGTGGGTGTGTTGTGTTGAGGGTGGAGCATAGGCTAAGGTGTTCCAAATGCATGTTAGACCAAACTAAACCAAACCAAACTAAACCAATTCTCCTCCACAAAATAAAACTAAGTCATGCCAAAACCCGTTTTACGAGAAAACCAAAATCTGCAAGTCAAGCCAATTACAAGTACATGCCAAAATCCGAGAAAATAAATACAGGTCTGAAATACATGCAAGCTTGACAAAAAAACCTATTCAGAATATGGGTGTTACAACTCTACCCACCTTAAAAGAATTCCGTCCTCGAAATTTAATTAAGAGGCTAGAGAGACAAGGACAAGCTATATTAATCACATGCAAGCTATAACCAGGCAAGCAATCAGACAATCATACATGCAAGCAAGGGATGGAAGACATAAGGCATAAGGAAGACATTATATCTTACGAGTCAAACAGGTAGGGATATCGCGATCGGATGTCGTCCTCACGCTCCCACGTTGACTCACCGAGAGAGTGATGACCCCAAGCAACACGGACTAAGTTAATAGTCTTGTTCTTGAGTATCTTCTCTCTCCGGTCCAATATAGACACGGGCCTCTCCTCATACGAAAGGTTGGTACCAACAACCAGTTCCGAATGATCCAGGATATGGCTCGGGTCCGGGACGTACTGTCGTAATTGGGACACATGAAATATATCATGCACCTCACTTAGCGACGGCGAAAGAGCAAGACGATAGGATACATCTCCTACTCGCTCCAAAATATCGAACGACCCTATATAGCTAGGACTAAGCTTTTCCCGTACGCCAAAGCGAATGACGCCGCGGTTAGGCGAGATCCTAAAGAATACATGGTCGTCGATAGCAAACTCCAAGGGACGTCGATGAGCATCGACCCAATGCCGCTGGCGATCTTGGGTAACTCGAAGACGATCTCTGATCCTTCTGACCACTTCAACTGTCTGGGCAATCATCTCTGGACCAAGCATCTGCCTCTCTCCGACATCATTCTATGCTAGCGGGAATCTGTACTTCATACCATACAGAGCCTCGAACGGAGCCATCTGGATACTGGCCTGGAAACTATTATTGTACGAGAATTCTACAAGATGCAGGTGATCTTCCCACGAACCACCGAAGTCATGGGTACAAGATCTCAGCATGTCTTCAAGAGTCTGGATAGTGCGCTCTGACTGGCCATCTGTCTGCGGATGATATGCCAAACTGAACTGGAGACGAGTTCCCAAACTCTCTTGCAAGCTACGCCAAAAGTGCGATATAAACCTTGAATCTTGGTCTGAGGTGATACTGACGGGCATACCGTGAAGCCTGACAATCTGCCTGAGGTACATCTCTGCCAACTGAGCCGTAGACTGACCAACTCTAAATGGGAGAAAATGAGCCACCTTCGTGAGCCGGTCAACTATAACCCAAATAGCATCTCGACCGGCTGGGGATCTAGGCAATCCAGTCACAAAATCTATGGTCACATGCTCCCACTTCTATTCTGGAATCGGCAAAGGCTGAAGAAGTCCAGCGGGCCTTTGATGTTCAGCTTTAACCAGCTGGCAAACCAAACACCGAGAGACAAACCGGGCTATCTCCCTCTTCATGCCATTCCACCAGAAGTGCTGACGGATATCACGGTACATCTTCGTGCCACCGGGATGAATAGAATACTGCGAACTGTGAGCTTCTGCCATGACTTCCTGTCTGATATCTTCACTGGGTACACAAAGACGAGAGCCGTGTCGAAGTGTACCATCTTTATAAATGCACAACTCTGGCCTTCTTCCTGCCTCACACTCTGCTCTGAGCCGCTGAAGCTTGGAATCTGTAGACTGCACCATCCGGATCCTCTCAACTATGCTGGACTGAACATGTAGACTGGCCATCAATGCCACGTTAGAAGGATGAACCACTTCAATTCCCATCTTCTGAAAATCTGCCAATAATTCTAGTTGCGCCATTTGGAAATAAACTCCGGCTCTCCGGCTCAACGCATCTGCTACAACGTTGGCCTTCCCCGGGTGATACTGTAAATCCACATCGTAGTCCACCAATAGCTCAAGCCATCTTCTCTGCCGCATATTAAGGTCCTTTTGGGTGAAAACATACTTCAGGCTCTTATGATCAGTAAATATCTCCACTCTATCTCCGTACAAGTAGTGCCGCCAAAGCTTAAGTGCAAACACTACTGCTGCCAGTTCTAAGTCGTGGGTCGGGTAATTTTTCTCATGATCACGAAGTTGACGTGATGCATAAGATATCACCTTCCTATGCTGCATCAAGACACACCCCAATCCCCTACCTGAAGCATCGCAATAAACTGTGAATCCTTCGGTCCCATTTGGAAGTGTGAGAATGGGAGCCGTTATCAAACCTCGCTTCAACTTCTCGAATGATTCCTGACACTCTGCTGTCCAAACAAACGGCACATCCTTACGAGTCAACTGGGTCATCGGCCCTAAAATCCTGGCAAAATCTGAAACGAACCGCCGGTAGTAGCCGGCCAATCCAAGGAAGCTGCGAACCTCTGCCACTGAACTAGGTGCTGGCCAAGACTCGATAGCCACAATCTTCTGGAGATATACTTCCACTCCTACTCGGGTAATAATGTGACCCAAGTACGAAATACGATCGAGCCAGAACTCGTATTTACTGAACTTGGCGTACAACTGGTGCTCCCTAAGCGTCTGAAGGACGATTCTGAGATGCTGCTCATGCTCTGCTTCGCTCTTGCTGTAGACCAAGATATCATCTAGGAACACAATCACGAAATGATCCAGGTAAGGCATAAAAATGCGATTCATGAGGTCCATGAATACTGCTGACGCATTGGTTGCTCCAAAGGGCATAACAAGGAACTCCCAATGTCCATACCTCGATCTAAACGCTGTCTTCGGGATGTCTTGCTCTCTGACTCTGATCTGATGGTATCCTGACCGCAAGTCTATCTTCGAAAACACTGAAGCCCCTTTGAGTTGATCAAACAAGTCATCTATCCTCGGGAGAGGGTATCTGTTCTTGATTGTCACTGAGTTCAAGGTACGATAATCTATACATAACCTGGACGTACCATCCTTCTTTTTCACAAGAAGCATCGGGGCTCCCCAAGGCGATCCACTTGTACGAATGAATCCCTTGGTCCTAAGTTCTTCAATCATCTTGTACAAAATCTCCAACTCTGAAGGCGCCATTCTGTAGACTCGCTCTGATACTGGTGCTGTTCCGGGGATCAAGTCTATAGTGAACTCGATCTCCCTCTCTGGCGGCATCCCTGGAAGTTCCTCTGGGAAGACATCTGGAAACTCTTCAACTATCCGGGGCAACTGCACTGCTGCTACTGCCATCCGCAATACTGGAGAGGATGGCTCCACTGTGCCTCTGGAAAATGAAAACTCTGGCTCGCCTGGAGTACTAAAGATAACCCTGCCAACATGGCAGTCTATCCTAGCATACTGGTTCCTCAACCAATCCATGCCTAAGACTATATCATAGTCTGCCATAGAAAATTCTATAAATCTAGCGGGGAACTCTCTACCGCTAACTACGATCCGACACGAGAAAAACACTCGATCTACTCCCGCAAGACCATTACCAGTAAGTATATTGAGCCTCACTGATAATGACTCGGGCTCTAATCCTATCCGTGTCGTGAATCGTGCAGACATGAATGAATGCGATGCACCAGAATCAAATAATACTGAAGCTGGAAAGGAGTTGACGAGAATAGTACCTGCCACTACCTTACCTGGTACAACTTCTTCTTCCATAGCCATCATCATGGCCTGACCTCTAGCTGCGGGTCCCCTCTGCTGGAAACCTCTCTGCCTGCTCTGCACTGGAGCCTGGGCACACTGTTGCTGGAATGCCTGGGCCTGAGGCAACAATGGCATCGGGTACTGCTGCTGCTGCATGGGTGCTGGTCCCCTAACCGATGGACTGGTTAGGTTGGAAGAGGAAGAACTACCCCTATTCGGACAAGCTCCAATCTTATGATCTGCCGCTCCACAAGCTAGGTACAATCCTTGCGCCCTACGATAATCTGCCACCACATGGCCCGGCTTCCCGCAATGTGAACATCCCATTGCGAAAGTCTGCTTCTGCTTCTGCTGCTGCGGGTACGTCGGGGTCGAATGCTGAACCGACGTTACTGAGGTCGCCCGTCTCGGAGTTCCAATGGTCAAACTTCTAGCTGCTGGGGCTGGAGCTGATGATTGGTGCATCTGACTGTGGGACCGCTTCCTGCCTCCGGTCCTATCCACGATCCGCTGGAAGGTGTACTCATGCCTCCTAGCTGCCCTCAATACTGCATCGAACGTCTGGTGCTCGAACTGTTCAACCGCCAATAAGATCTCCAAATGCAGTCCCTGCTGGAATCGCTGGGCCCTATCAAACTCGGTCGCCACCAAGGTGGGGGCAAACCTACTGAGTCTAGAAAACTCAGATGCATAACTGTCGACTGTTCTGCCTCCTTGCTTCAAGTTGGTAAATTTGGTCTGTAGGTCGTACCGAGCCACAGCATCGAAATACTTCGTCTGGAATCTCTTTCTAAACACTGCCCAAGCAATGGGTGCCACTAATCCCATGGCTTGCGCTGCCCACCAACTGCGAGCTAAGTCCAGCAACTGCAGGCGTACCACCGCCACCTTCTCATTCTCAGGTGTTTTAGCTGCTTCCAGAATCACCTCGGTATCCTGAAGCCAAGCGTCCGCGGCAATCGCATCCTCGCTGCCGTCGAAGAAAGGAGGGTTCAAGCGCTTGAAGCTGTTGGCCGCGATGTTCCCTGGATGACCGCCTCTGGTCAAAGCATCTGCCACAGTCTAGTGCAAGGCGTCTCCTCGACGATCCTGGAAAGCTATCAAGGTCCTGATGAGACCTACCAAGGTGCCATCATCCGGCTCAGCAGGCTGAACAGGCTGAACTGGGGGCTCTCCTCTAGGAGGTACAACTCGGAAGGCAACTCCAGAATACTGGGCTTGATCTTCGGGTTGCTGGTCCACATGAAGTGCTCCACCTTGCTGATCGGCGGGGTCAGGTACAGTACCGCTGAAGAAGACGACACAGGAAAAATAATAAGGAAAGACCAGGACAGATCAACGATATAAGCATGTGATCAAGTCAAGATTCTCAGGGATTCAGAGGATATGAACGGAGATCAAGGACGAATACTGATTGAGACATCTATCGGTAAACCCTCACATTTCTTGATTGACAAGACCTGCATGGGCCACCACTTAAACCATGTCACGCCCCAGAACCAGAATACTGGAGAGCGGGGGCGTACATAGCCAGCTACGTATATTGAAATAGAATACATCTCAACTATACGGTCACGACTGTCTAGATATGAAGGTTTACTACAAGCCAACGGTCTCTTATGGTCAAGCCTATTGTCTCAATCTCAAGCAAGTAATATAAGTACAAGATGTTTGACTACCAAATATACAATAAAAAGCGTCCCAAATATTACATATCAGCTGATCATGAAGCTAGTCGTACAAAATACTGGGACTAGTAAGAGTTAAGTCATACATGATCAACCCTAGGATTTGTTAATCATGTTTACAGCCCGTAGGCAGACAGTAAGTAAAGTGCATCGAGCTAACAGGTGCTCGTCGGCTAAACGCCTCAAAAAAATAACTTTACAATAGAGTGAGCGAAACAAAATAGAAAACCCACTCGTAGCCCGGGTTCCTTCTAGTCGCCACCATCGGACTGGAGGTTCGGTAGATCCTCGGGTGATGCTCCAAAATTTGGCCACACAAAACCAGCTGGGTCAAACCCCAGAAAGAGCAAGTGCCACAAATGAGGCCACGAAATAAGAACAAAAGCCAGCATATCAGAACATAAGAAATTGGAAGAAAAGTACAAGTAATAAGAGTACAATAGGACAATAAACGACTAGTGACGTGGGACCATTCCGGGAGCCAGGTTACAACCCTTAATCCAGACAAGGAACGAGGTTGTAACCCTTCGCCTGAATAGCGCTCTGTCTTTATCCATTTATTGTTAGAGATAAGTAAAACAAGCATGTACAAGAGTAGCCAGGTACAGGGACTAGACAAGACTTAGACAAGGCTGAACTCCATCCATTCACAAGCGGCCAAGCAATTACTACGGCTTACTACTTTAACTAACTAGGGTTATCACAAGCCTAATTACTAACAAGATGCAATGAGAATTTCCCAGTCCCAAGCCCTGCAGACCATCCAGTTATCCTTCCGCGGGTTGAGAGTATGGTTGGGTACATCGCCCCGGAGACGATATACCCTTAGGTGACTTAGAGGGTGCAACACATGACAGTGCGCTAGAAATGTGCTCTACTCGTCGGCAAGCTACAAGTCCAATTAAGAGCGCCCAGATAACAAGATTGCCTGTGACTGGAAATTCTCCATGAACTATAGTTTGATCTAGTCATTAGCCTAATCCATGTTCAGTACGAATCCCTGACCTTGGGAAACCAGGGAGTCACGTCCTAGACATGATGCAAGACAAGACATGTGGATTGTACAAGCAAGCAAGCAGGAACACCCACGATGTCAAGTTGATTATACGAGTCAAGTTAGCCGTCGCAACAGCATCAAGATAAATCATGTCAGGGTACTTGTCAGGAGTGCGCCACGACGGGCCACTATCATGTCAGGTTGGTCATGTCAGGAGTACACCACTATGGGTCACTGTCGTGTTATGCTAGTTCCTTGTCATACCATGCCATGTACAATAGTCATTCCAAACATATTAAGGAAAATCAAGTTCATGACAAAAGGCGTAAGGATATAAAATGGGCATAAAATATCTAATAAAATATCAATATACAGGGCTATAGAAGAGCCAAGCTTAAAGAAATAAAACCAAAACTCCAAGAGCCAATGGATTGCACAAGGGGTCAGGGGGTTGGATTGCGCAGGAATGGTTGGCGCAGGCTGCAAAGTGCGCAGACTTAGACTGCGCAGGCAATAGATGGCGCATGATGCAGACTGCACAGGCAATGGATGGCGCAGGATGCAGACTGCGCAGGCTTAGACTGCGCAGGCAATGGATGGCGTAGGATGCAGACTGCACAGGCTTAGACTGTGCAGGCAATGGATGGCGCAGGATGCAGACTGCACAGAAGTGGACTGCGCAAGAGCCATGCGCGCAAGGGGAAAGGAAACGCTGGGCTAAGAAGCGCCAGCGCAGTTCAGCTCAGCACAATGCGCTGGCCGAGGGGATGCGCAGTTCACCAAAGGGTGAGCTGCACAATCGGCCTTGCGCTAAAGAGCGCAGGCCAAGAGGTCTGCTCCTCCAACCCGAGAAGAACTCCAAGAACTCCAAAACTTCAATTCTTCATATCTTTGCCAAATCAAAGCCAAATGTAGATTTTTAAAGGTCTAACTTGAGTAAAATTGAATTCTCTTCCACATGGAAGCATCAAAACAAGCAAAAATCAAAGTTAAATAGATCAAAATCATGTAATCCAAAAATAGTAAAAACCTAGATCTAGAACAAAGGAAACTCCAAATCACAAAATGATAAGTTCTAATGTTGATCACCATGGCCTAATCTAGCTAATGGACAAATAAAAAGTGGTTCTCATGTGGTGGCAAGGTGCACTTGCCTATGGTGTTTGGTGTTGTGTAGAGGAAGGAAGAAGTAGAAGATGGAGAAATAAATGAGAGAATAAAGAGGAGAGAGAAAGGTTGGGTGGGATTTAATGGAGGTGGGTGTGTTGTGTTGAGGGTGGAGCATAGGCCAAGGTGTTCCAAATGCATGTTAGACCAAACTAAACCAAACCAAACTAAACTAATTCTCCTCCATAAAATAAAACCAAGTCATGCCAAAACCCGTTTTACGAGAAAACCAAAATCTGCAAGTCAAGCCAATTACAAGTACATGCCAAAATTTGAGAAAATAAATATAGGTCTGAAATACATGCAAGCTTGACAAAAATACGTATTCAGAATATGGGTGTTACACTTTAGCCTTGCCCTTCCCTTTGGCAGCAGCGGTGGAGTTAGGGGCCATAGCGATGAAGTCGGAGAAGAGGACTAATAGTGGAAAAGAAATTCTTTTCTCAGAAAACAAGAGAGCAAGTAAAGCTTTCTCTCTCAAACTCAATGCCTATTTACAGGCCACTTCTACGCGTGCCCCAATAGAAGTTGAAACGAACTGCCATCGCTTGGGATCACACCAAAATTTAATAGCCCTCACCCAAAGATTGATTTGATAATCTGTCGAAGATGTCCAAACATCGTATGCCAAAATAGCTCACGCAATCTAAAGATCCCTACGCTCAAAACAGCACGAGCATTAGAAAAGAGACTTTGCTGCCTATGCTTCTTGTTCAAAGTATTTCAAAACTTATATGAAGTCTTAAAAATTTTGAAGGGGTCATGTAGAAGCACGGGATTCATGCACCCCAAAAACAAAGCAAACTACAAATTTAGGCACATCCCTATGCACTGTAAATAGCGTATGACAAACATTATGATCAAAGTTGGCACATCATAAAGACAACATAAAAAGTAATAGGAGTGCAAAAAAAGAAAATTTTCATTCATTGGAAATCTATTACATAAAGAAAAATTTCTCTGAAAATTAATTATATAAAATATTTTCCATTGGAAATCTGTTATAATTATAATAAAAAGTCTGCTCTAAGGCACGTAACTTTGGTCAAATATTGGCAGCAGGCGCACCCTTGTCTTCTGCCATATGGATGAGACTCTCGTAGAAGGAGAAGTAGCATAGGCGTATCACTTAACCTTGTCCTCTGCCATACGGATGAGACTCTGACAGAAGGCGCAGGCAATATGGGCGCACTACTTGACCTTATGTTCAGCCATGTGAATCATCCGCTGACAGCAGGCACATGCAGTATAAGGTGCCACTTTACCTTATCCTCGGCCATGTGAAAGAGCTATTGACAGGCAGTATAGCTCGTTCGACATGTGAACAGGATATTGGTTGAACGTAGTTTAGGTTGGCAATCAACCCAAACCCGATATTCAATATCTTGGCATTCATTTGGAAGTAGAACACAGTCCAGATGTTGTTCAAGCTTTAACCACTTTGTCAAATAGTCAGGCGCATCTCAGTTCTCTGAAGGAGTTCTTCATCAAAATTAGAACTTCCTTGAACGAGGAGATCTACAACCCATAAACGACTAAATTTCCATGGAGGAGGCTCACGGCCATCCATAATCAAGTAGATGTCGAACATGAAGTCAAGTACAAAAGAGAAATAGGCAAAGTTCTTCGTTCTCAAAGCCCCTATTTATGGGCAGCAGCGTAGTCGAGTGCGTACGCCAAGTGGTAGTCGGTCAAAAAGCTCGAAGATTAATGTGATGAATCTCACATTAATGACAATAAATCTGCCACCCAGAAATTAATATGATGAATCTCACATTAAGTGCAAATGAACTTGCCACCTCGATCTTTACCAAGCTTGGTCAAAAGTTAGCATTTCGAGCCCCGTGCCTCATGTAGTTGCCACGCTTCAAAAAACTTCAATACGTCAATAGTAAGGCTCAGGCTGCTACGCTATAAATGTTGTTTCACCATCTGATTGGCTACGCCATCAAGAAGACTAAGCTTAGATATTCCTTCAACCAAATGGGGGAGGATTTAATATTTATCTGACAACATAGTCAGCTATCAAAAAGAATGCCTCGAATAGAGTGCAGCATGCCTTGACTCCATTACAGATGACGGCAGTTCGAAAATTGAAGAGCCACTTATCTTTAAAGAACCATTACGCCGATCCAACGTCGTAGGTGTTATAAAGGCCTATCCCAAACCTATGCTACTAAATGCCAAAAATTCTTCGAAGACTGAGCTGACATCTTACATCACCGTAGTGATTAAATTGGTGTGAGAGACAGCTACACGAATGCCATATGGATTGTCTCCCATGCCATGGCATTCTACTACACCAAGTTCTTTCTGGCGTAGGGTCATCCCTCAGCCAATAATTCATTTGGTTCTTAACATACATGATCTCATACGCTAGAATCAGTTTTGAACCTAAGCTTGTTTCATAGCATAGGGATCTTCTCCACTCTAAGAGCTTGAGATCTTTGAGCAAAGCATATGCACCATGTTTCATGGACTCAACACAAGTCACGAACGGATGCCAACCCCCTAAGACCTCAGCAACAGGCAAATCTTATCAACTACAACGTGTCGTCTCATCCGCAGTCTAACTTATACATATATATATATTTAAATATATAGAATTCATATATATATATATATATGAATTCT
>JANAVB010023892.1:0-15038 GCA_029216955.1 Iris pallida | reverse complement strand
TGGCCTCGGTTCTGATGGTGTTGTTGTGGACGCTGGTTTGACTTCTCCGGGCAGTCGCGTACGATATGGTCGGCTCGGCCGCACCCGAGGCACGTACCGTTCTTCAATCGGCACTCGCTGACCAAGTGCCCCTCTTTGTGGCAGAAAGTGCAAACTACTCGATCCTTCGTCTGGTTGCCGCCTCCGTTGCCGCGATTTTGACGCTTGTGTGCGTTGTTGCCTCCCACATTACTATGGCGTTTGTTATTAAAGTGAACAGCGCCGGTAGTAGTAGGAGGATACTCGGACTCCAGACAGATGGCATGGTTGAGGGCCTCGCCCATGGTTTTGTATTCGTCCACCGAAACATACGCGCGGATAGTTGAACGCAGGCCCACTTCAAATCGTCGAGCTCGACTTGCGACGGTAGGTAGATAGTCTCCAGCAAACTTGGCCAGTTTGTTGAATTCGGCCACGTACTCTCTTACAGTCATACTTCTTTGCCTCAGTTGCATGAATTTATTTTCCTTCTCCTGTCGCACGGCTGCTGAAAGATATTCTGTCTCGAACGCACTTTTGAATGTAGTCCAGAAGATTGCCGCCGTCTCGTCTTCACGTCGAATGGCCCGCTTCTGCACAGCCCACCAATCGTGCGCGTTCATTCAAAGTAGAAGTTGAGCACATGCGACTTTCTTCGAGTCCTCGACACCAGAAGCTCGAACTTATCTTCCAGCTCCTCCAGCCAGTCGATCGCTACCGCGGGATCTTCTGTGCCATTGAAGAAAGTGCGGCAGCTTTTCGTGAATTTTGACACGTCGAAGTTAGAACTTCTCGGTACTGCAGTCGAGAGCGCGGGCGCCTCTGGTTCAGCTTTGTTAGATCGAACCACAGGCTGGGTCACGGCAGGTGCCATCGTTGAGTTGTTGTTGTTACCGACGACAGACTGTACGATCTGCTGGAGAGTATTCAGCTGCTGCTGTTGCAGCTTGAATTGAGCCTCGAACCGATTCTCAAATTGAGCCTGGCGAGCCTCCGCTTGCTGACGATGGAGCTCGTTTTGATGTTGCTGCATTTCAAGCATCTGCAGCATACGTTGCATCAGGTCGCCGGAAGGTCCGGCTGCGACTGGCGTCATTTCCGTTGGGTTAACGGAATGCTCGGGTCTAGAAGCACTCGAGCCGCTGGAAGCGCTCGTCTCGTCTTTCGCCTGAGCTCCCGTAACTGCAGGAAAAAGGAAAGGCAACTCTCGTTAGTTTCAGAAAATGTCCTGGGTTCAGCGTATGGAACAACTCTTCTCATCGACACGAGGTCAACGGTCGGAGACTAGAATTCGACACTAGAGGCCAAGGATGTAAAGCCGTGCTCTGATACCATTATGTCACGCCCGATTCCGTCGAATCGATAGTCGTCCCCCGAGCGTGATGCCGTGCGAACCTAATTTGCGATCGTACAAGGCCAAGTCATAAGGTAATCCGAGACACGAGATCTAAGAGAGTACGCAGATAAATTGATACACACGATAAGTAAAGGAAACTTGATCTTTATTGATAATGAACATCTTTTTTACAGACTCCGATATAAGACTCATTGCCGCACGGGCTACAACATGACTCGATTACAAAAGAGTGCCGATGAGATAGTCGTTCCATACATTGCACACATCCCTCAATATACACAAGTACTCCATTGACCTGGATGGGAGGGACGCTGAGTCATTTGCCTTGGACTGACGAGAGCTTTCAAAAGTGGAGTTACAGAGTAAGTCTTCGACGCACGGCCGAAGCTTCAAAAGTCATGAACGTGGCCGAGCTAGCTGGCGCGACCTTTCTAGTTTGCGGAACCTGTAAAGAGCGAGAATCAGCACGAAACACATGTACTGGCGAATGGCTAATTAAATCCAAGCTCTGCATTTGATTCAAGAAGTTTTCGTAAACATGTTAGCTAGCTATTTCAATGATCTTTCTAACCATCCTGTTCAATTTGCTTGTTAACATGTTTTGAGGCAAGCATATGAAATTGTGTAACATTAAGCAACTATCACATTCATCCCGTGTCCCGTGAACTTGTTAAGCAGTGAAGAAGGGTTGTGAAGGCCACTGGCAATTTCAAGCCATTTCGGACTATAGCTGAGTTAGACGGCGACCCTTTCGCGTCGGGTAGCGAGCCCTGTACGAAAGTTCTCGTATAACCCGCGCCGAAGAAGGGCTGGCGCTTGCTATACACTCGTTCTTCCCGGGCCGAATCGGTCCCTTGGCCTAGGTAACCGTTCGAGGAAACTACACCTTGTCGACAAGTTGTCCAATGACCATTTTCCTTGAACTTAGTTGAATTGGTCATTTAGTCGTATCGTTACGATAAACGTTAATCGATTCATTCATTATTTTGCATAGACCAAGTATGATTGTATAAGGAAGCATTTTTCTTTGTCCGAAGCCGGCAATTCGATGACAAGTGTTTTGTAAGGAATCGTGCAACGATTTTTTTAATTCTACACTATTATAACAAGCATTTATTTTACTTCACATATTAAGCTTTGAAGTAGAGGGACGAGGTGAAGGAGGTCAGCCACTCGCCTTAGCCTTGCTTCAAGCGAGCGACCGGTTGGCTGCGCTGACGTCGCCTACGCGATCACCTGCAATCGCATAAGCCACTGATTAGAACACTGTATAATTCAAGAATATTCGATATGAATGCGAAGCTCAAAAATGCATCACGAAAACCCATCGAAAACATTCTCGAAAAGCGCATTCACGAAAACGAAAGCCAAAGCCAAATTAAGTGCGGCATGAAAACCAGAGCAACGGGAGGTCTCTCCCGACTCAGCCGCAGAGCCAATCCTCGAGGCGCAACCCGCTGAATATGGGACTTGGTTCCGAAGAAGCCATTCCATAACGTGGAATGGATCTTAATTCAACCGTTCCCGTTCGATCGACTCGGTCGATTCTGACCTATCGGTCCCGACCGAATCGATAGCGACAGTGTTCCTTTTTCGCGCACCCCGTGGACGGAGACGGGGCACGATGTAAGGACGGGGTACTACAGGCCCAGCGTAGTTACAGTCTCTAAAAATTGTACATGTAGCAAAATGGATTCACAAACAGCAGGATAATTAACTTCACAACAAAATTCAAGAAAGTCGAGTTCAGCGTACCTTTCCATTTGCCTAAAGTGACCAATATTTCCTTTGACCGAAATGTGATATGTAACTCTCGCCAATAAAAGCAGTAGCGATAGCTCAACTAAATGTGATAGTTTTTTTAGACTTCCGACACTAAGTACGAAATTTTGTACATGTCGCATTGCATATCTATATAAATAAAAAAAATAATGTCCCAATTGTTGGGTATGCACTGATACCGCTAATTGGGATGGAGATAGCTTACCCACTTAACGTGGAAGCTACAATAAGTTGAAGTTTAGCTTACCCGCTTAACGTGGGAGCTACAATGAGTTGAAGTTTAGCTTATCCGCTTAACACGGAGGCTAGAGAAAAGAAAAGAAAAACAAACATACAAAAGACAAGAGAATTAACGAGGTTCGGCTATGTGCCTACGTCCTCGGACAAAGAATAGTTCTTTTCTTTCTTCCTCCACTAAGAATAGTGGGATTACAGAGTTACAAACTCTCTCTTGGATACACTCAAGAGGATCTCTCTCATACACAAGTATGGAAGACACTTTGGTGAAGAAGCACCCGAGGTAGAAGCAAGCACCGCCCGGAAGAACACCGCAAGCAAGGAGCACCAATAGCACCACCACTTCTAGCACCAAGATCCCAAGGGAGGATTAACCCAAACATCTCCCAAACCATCTCCTTATATATCCATAAGGGAATGAACATTCTCCTCCAAGATTCATTCATGCAAGATGAATGAACCTTGGGAACTCCACAAGTCTTTAGACTTTCTCCAAGGTGAATGAACCTTGGGAACTCCAAATCATCTCTCCAATTAAGGAGGGACCACCCAACAATTTCCCCCTTTCCGACTTAAGTGGAAGGCTCCGTCATACCAGCTGCACTTCTGCAAAAGATGTGCTTGTCTTTAGGTAAAGATTTAGTCATCATGTCTGAGCCGTTGTCATTGGTGTCACGCTCTGATTCCGTAGAATCGATAGTCGTCCCCCGGGCGTGATGTCGTGCGAACCTAAGTTGCGATCGCACAAGGCATAGTCATAAGGTTATCCGAAACACAATATCAAGTTAGAGTACGCAGAGAAATTGATTGACACATTTGAAATAGAAGTAAACTTTTTCATTGATAACAAAACTTCATTTATATTGACTTTATTACATTCATTACCGCGCGGGCTACAACATGACTCGACTTATAAAATGAACGCCGATGAGATAGTCGTTCCATACATTACACCCCTTTATACAAGCAAAAACTATTACACATTTCCACCTGCTATCGCGGGAAGTCGAGCCACCATCTTTTCTTTTGGACTGAGTACGGGTCTTCTTCAAAAGGAATCCAGAACACAAGCCTTCACACGCTGACGAGGCTTCAAAAGGGTTCACGTCGCCTTGAGTTTCAAGTGGCACGCCCTTCGTAGTTCGGGGTACCTGCATGGAGAGCGAGGATCAGTACATTACACTTTATACTGGTGCATGGCTATTTAAGTTCCAAGCTCTCATTTGGTTGAAGAGTTTATATGACTTAGAGTATGAATGTTTCTAACCATCCTAATGAATTTCAACAAGCATATGACAAGCATAATAAAATTTACGTTGAAACTTACCCACGGCGAACCGCGCCGTGCCTTATGAAACTTACCATATTCTTCCCTGTCAATTGTTAACATTTTTTATATCAAGTGCAAAATGCACGTGTGATTGGTCACTGGCATCATAAGCCATCCTGGACGTATAGCTTTGTTAATCGAGATCCTTTCAACGCAAGTAGCTAGCTCCGTTGCAAGTCCCCGCTTAACCTGTGCTGAAACCTTATGCACGACTATACCCTGTTTCCTCCTAGGCCGAAACGGTCCCGTGGCCTCGGGTTGTCGCTCGAGGAAACTATCGCCTTGTCGACAAGTTGTCCATAACCGTGTGAAGACATATTTTCCTTTTTAGTTATTAAGACATAGCCTGCATTCTCTTTGAAAACTCAATCCTTTTTCCCGTGTTCATGCCCTTGCATTTATCCTTTCATTCGCACAACATTATCGATTTGCCTAGGAAGGGGGTCGAGAAGAGAAGGGTCAGCCACTCACCTTGAGTTTACTTCGGCGAGAGAACTTGTTGGTCGCGCTAGACGTCGCCTACGCGATTACCTGAAATCGCACATGCAACCGATTAGAATACTGCATTATTCAAGGAGTTCGATAGGAAATGCGAGTTCAAAATGCAAGCCATGAAAACCATCGAAAACATTCACGAAAACGCATTCAGAAAACAAAGCCAAAACCAACGCAAGCGGCGTGAAAAGCAGAGCAACGGGAGGTCTCTCCCGACTCAGCCGCAGAGTCAATCCTTGAGGCACAACCCGCTGAATATGGGACTTGGTTCCGAAAAAGACATTCCATAATGAGGAATGGATCTTAATTCAACCGTTCCCGTTCGATCGACTCGATCGATCCCGACCTATCGGTCCCGACCGAATCGATAGCGACAGTGTTCCTTTCTTGCGCACCCCATGGACAGAGTACGGGGCACGATGTAGGGACGGGGCACTACAATTGGTATGGATCTTCTCAATCTGAAGTTGTTTGGATTCCACCACGTTACGAATCTAATGGTATCTCACGTCAATATGCTTTGTCCTCGAGTGAAAACTCGAATTCTTGCTCAATTGGATAGCACTCTGGCTATCACAATAAAGAACATATTCTCGTTGTTCTTGACCCAACTCCTGTAGGAATCTTTTCATCCACAGTAGTTTCTTGCATGCTTCTGTCACTGCGATATATTCTGTTTCTGTAGTCGACAGAGCAACACACTTCTGTAACTTTGACTGCCAAGACACAGCTCCCCCTGAATGAGTAACTAAATATCCTGAAGTAGATTTTCTGGAGTCAAAATCTCCAGCCATATCTGCATCTGTGTACCCAATCAACACAGGCTTGTCATTTCCAAAGCGTAATCTCATTTTGGAAGTACCTCTGAGGTATCTCAAAATCCACTTCACCGCTTTCCAATGCTCTTTTCCCGGATTGGATAAGAATCTGCTGACGACACCAACTGCATGTGCCATATCAGGTCTGGTGCACACCATCATATGCATAAGACTGCCAACTGCTGAGGCATATGGCACCGATGCCATCTTTTCTTTTTCTTTGTTGCTTGTAGGACACCGTCTTGAGTTGAGCAAAAATTGATTAGCAAGTGGAGTTATTACAGGCTTTGCCTTGTCCATGTTGAACTTCTTCAACACCTTCTCGATATAGCGCTCTTGTGATAACCACAGCTTCCCATTCCTTCGATCACGAGAGATATGCATACCGAGAATTTGCTTTGCTGGACCTAAGTCCTTCATTGCAAAGGACTTGCTGAGCTCTTTCTTTAACTTGCTGATCTTGTCATTGTCACGACCTACGATCAACATATCATCAACTTATAGAAGGAGTATAATCAGTTCACCATCAGAGTACCTTTTGACAAACACACAATGATCAGAAGTGGTCCTCAGGTATCCTTTCTTGGTCATAAAGAGATCAAACTTCTTATAACATTGGCGTGGTGCCTGTTTCAGTCCATACAAGCTCTTCTTTAGTCGACAGACTAGATCTTCTTTTCCTTTGACTTTGAAACCCTCTGGCTGCTCCATGTAGATTTCTTCTTCAATCTCTCCGTGAAGGAATGCAGTCTTCACATCTAGTTGTTCCACTTCTAGATTTAGACTTACAGCCAAGCTGAGCACTACTCTGATAGATGTCATCTTCACCACTGGTGAGAAAATCTCTTCATAGTCAATTCCTTGCTTCTGACTAAAATCTTTCACAACTAGGCTCGCCTTATTCTTGGTTGTGATTTATTTTCTTCTTTCTTCAGCTTATACACCCATTTGTTCTTGAGTGCCCTTCTTCCTTTTGGTAATTTTACCAAATCATAAGTGTGATTCTTATGCAAGGACTTTATCTCATCTTGCATGGCTTCCAGCCACTCCCCCTTTTTCTCGTGTGTCACGGCTTCTTGATAGTTTTTAGGTTCTCCTGCATCTGTTTGTAATAGATACTGTTGTGGACTGTAGAGGCTATTAGGCTTCGGTTGTCTGTTTGATCTTCTCAGAGGTCCTTCAGGAGCTTGCTCTTCTTGAACATTTTCATGTACAATATCATCATCATGATTGTCCTCGACATGATCATAGATTTCAGCTTCATTGTTCTCGACCGGATCTCCCCTTTGTTCCCGGGGCCGAGATAATGGATTTAGGTTGACAGAAAATTCCCTGGAGCTATCAACCTTTTCTCCCTTCTGACAATCTTCAATAGTTTGATCTTCAAAGAAGACCACATCTCTGCTTCTGACAATCTTCTTATTGACAGGATCCCAGAGTCTGTCGCCGAACTCTTCATCTCTATAGCCAAGAAAAATACATTCTTTTGATTTGACATCAAGCTTGGACCTCTCGTCTTTGGTAATGTGCACAAATGCTCTACACCCAAACACCTTCAAGTATTGGTAGGACACATTTTTTCCTGTCCAGAACTTGTTCGGTACATCACCATTGAGTGGAGCGGATGGAGACAAGTTGATTAAGTAAACTGTTGTCATTAATGCTTCACCCCAAAAACCCTTTGGCAGCTTGGAGTGAGATAACATGGTTCTGATCCGCTCAACAATCGTTCTGTTCATCCTTTTCGCCAACCCGTTGTGCTGAGGGGTCTTTGGAACCGATCTTTCATGTCTGATCCCATTATTCTTGCAATAGATTCTGAAGTCTCCTATGTACTCTCCACCATTATCAGTACGGATGCACTTCAGAGTCGTACTAGTCTCACGTTCAATGCTGGCGTGAAACTGCTTGAACACATCAAAGACTTGTGTAGAAGCATGGAATTTCAGGACCAGAAATCCTATGCGCCAAACCCTAGATGCGCTAGAGCTCGGACAAAGTACTTCACACAGCAAAGACAACAAATATAGACATTGAAAGAGGACTTTTTATTACATATAAAAGTCTATTACATGTCTAGAAAAAGGTTGTACAAAGGAGAACTTCTACAAAAAGAAAAGACCCTAAGTCTACAGCCAGGCGCGGCGATCACCATGCGCCCCCAGACAGGCGCATCCCACCATGCGCCCTCAGCAGGGCGCATCCTTTTCAGTAGCTCAGTTATGTGCATCCTCAGTTATGTGCATCCCTTTGGCAGCTCAGTTATGTGCATCCCTTCAGCAGCCCAGTTATGTGCCGCTATTCCAGCCAGGCTCACCGCCGTCTAAATGCTTCGACTAATGAAGCATTTATTGAGCAGAACGAGGGTGGCAATCAACCCTCTAGCTCGAGGAAGAGCTCCCCAAATCGAGAAAGAGAAGAGCACCGCAAGCCAACCTGTGGCCAGGGGAGGTTTCGAAAGAGCCTCCAAAGACGAAAGAAGACCGTAATCGAAACCGCGGCTTAAGGAGCAGCTTTCAACACAACCAGAGTGGGCGACACCCACTTTGAAGGAAGAATGAGCCCCCAAAGCTGCAGTACCGCAATTCCGATCTGCGGCTCTTCCCACATGACGGAGACGGGGCTCGTGCATCCCTATCTTTGGATGCAACAGACACCTTCTGCCTGCCTTAGAAGTCCTCGACTCCGACTTTTGGATGTAACAGTCACCTTCAAGTGCATCAATGAAGACATTGCGTTGCATCTTCACCCTCGGGAGCATCTCATCAATAGAATGCATCCGAGTAAACAAGTTCATGTCGAAAGTACGTGAGAGAACGAGAAGCAAACTCTCTCCATGCCACTATTTATAGGTCGGGCAAATCAAACCCATGCGCCAAGTGGATGGCTCTCCGAATTCCGTGTAATGAATTTGCATTAAATGGATGAACCGGACGCTTCGAATTCAGCCAAGTCAAAACGGCTATTTAAAGCACTCGAAGATCGTAACAGTCGTACCATTAAAGACGTGTCACGAAGCGGATGCGCTGGCCAGACCGCGCATCACACAGACGTGCCCTTCAACATCAAGTGCATCACACGGACGCGCCCTTCAGCACCAAGCACATCACAGGGGATGCCCCCCATGCGTCCCCATACGCCTAATGGAATGCCAACCGATGCTCCCACTCGGCTGTCCATCGAATGTCAAAAACATTAAATGCTGAACTGACAGAGTTGGCAGCACGCCTCCTGAAGTTTGAACAGTTCAGAAGATGAAGCGTCGCCAATGTAGCATCATCATTACTTTTCTCCGACGGCTACTGCCACGCGGCCACCCGATCATCTCGCATGCGCCTCCACGGCCATACGCCCAAAGCTCTACATGTACCTCAAAAGCCATGCGCCTCAGACTTTCTCTCTGATTCCTAAAGACAGAAGGAAAGTCACCATCAGAGCTCTGCATACACCTCAAAAGCCACGCGCCCCAGACTTCTCTCTGATCCCGAAAGATAGGAGTTAAGTCATTACTGAAGCCTCGCATGCGCCTCAAAAGCCATGCACCCCGAATGGTTCGTGACTCCCAAAGGTTACGAGCCAAAGCCTCCTCATGCGCCCAATCCTAGGCGCATCCTACCAGATCATTCCCCATCAAATCCGAGATCTTCGAGCCATGGGCCAATGACACGTGTCCTTTGACTCGATTCACCCAAGATCTCAGCAACAGAAAGATCTTCTCCTCTGCTACGTGCCAGCTCACAACAGCAGCATGAAGAATTCAATCCCTCAATCAGGGCACAGCATCCCTACGCCTCCATCAGAAATCACCACGTGGCGTCCCCGTGTCCAGGCGCACCCTATATATGCGCGCATGAGAAGCCAACCTGTAAAGCTATAAAAAGAGGGATCATTTCCTTTTCACCGACGGACGAGAAAAACGAACAAACACACCACCAGAGAGGCAGATACAGACACTCAACGTCTTCCTCCTCTCTGCAAGCTCCAGCACCCAGAGCAGTCCAGACCTTCAGAGAATCGATAACCGTCGTCAGATCGTCAACGGAGTCAACGCATTACCACTCACTCCATCGGCACAAGGGATCCAGATAAACAAAAGTGTACTCCTAGGACTACATCTAAGTCCTATATTGTAATACTGTTCTGTTTGTATTAAAATTTGCAATCAAAAGATTTTAATGGCAAACAAGCTGGCGACTCTGCTGGGGACGTCTTTCTCCTCCACCGAGAAAGCTGTGTCGCAATCCGACGATGTGAAGATAGGCTCCTCCCACAAGACGTTGGTCGTACGCCTCAATCAACAGACGTATGAGGAGTTCATCTCTGAAGGAAGTGCGAGTCCTTCGAAGCGGCTGCCAAAGCCGAAGAAGACCCGCCGAGTCTGGGTGCGCAAGGTCGACGCCTCTGGCACCACCACTGAAGGGGATACGCCAATCCAGCCTTTTCTTCCTGTGGACGTCCTCAGCAACCAAGATGCGCCCACCGGTGCAGCGCATCTCTCGAGGAAACGTGTGGCTAACCACATTCCCTAGCCATCTCCCTCTCAGGCGAGGAAGATGCGTCGACGGAGCAGGGGCACAGCCAATGCCCCACGCATCACCTCTGATGCGCCACTGAAGGTCTCTGTCTTTGACAGACTCACTCGCTGTAGTGGCGAGGAGAATTTGGATTCTGAGTACTACGCGCCGCAGCGGCCTGGTACGAAGAAGTCCAAGGCAGCACGGGCCATGCGTCCCAAATGTGCTATGCCAGCAGCAAGCCAGAAGCATGCGCTCACAATCATGCACGCTGCTGATGGTAAGCTGTATAAGGTCGACTCAGGTGCTTCTGCGCCAGAAACGAGCCGACCTTCAAAGTCCTTGTCTCACTTGGGCGCATCTATTGCGTGTACAACTAAGTCGAGTAAGGCAAATCCAGTGGTCTTAAACTTCCGTGCCTCTTCTGGTTGTGCATCTGAGGTCCGTTTAAGTCACTTCAAATGTTGTTCCCCCACTACTGATCGGGACGCCTATTTGGTGTTAAATCAGGGGGCGCAGCATTCACTTGTCCACCCCGGCGCTTGGACTTGCCATGCGCCTAAAGGGGGTACGAAAGTGGCACTCTCCTCCAACGATCTGCGCAACGTGATCACTCACAAGCGCCGATCAGGAGAGTCGGCTGACAAGCACGATGCGCCCCTCACAGGGCACACTTGTGCTGTGATCACCATCAACTGCTGTTGCAAGACGACAGTCCCACCAAGGCAGTCAGTGTTCCAGTGGCTGCAATCATCGATACCCCTCCAACGTTGCCTCGGAAAGAAGGTGTCAACAAAAGAAGAGCTAAGGTTTACTTCATGCAATGTGATCTCTAACTCCTTGTCAGACCGAAAGACGACTGGCAATTTCTCGTTCTCGTCCAAGAGCCAGCCGAGGAAAACCAAGGCAAGTGTCTCGTCCTCCGGAGTGTTTCAAGGCACTCGGGGGAGAAAGAAGATCTTGGAGGAAACAGGAGGTAGTCAGACCCTTGTCGAGCCTCCTTTCGAAGACGAAGCCATCTTCCAAAGTACAGTTGAGGCCGTTCTTCTTGAAGTCAGCCTTCCGGACATGGCTGAGGGTCATCTAGCCCCTGTCCTTCAAAATGAGGGTGTCCCCCAGAACACAGCCGGGGAAAGTCTGGCCCCTACGGATCTGAGTCTCGGAGATGAAGAAGTCCTTCAAGACGAAACCAAGGGTAATCAGGCCCTTGCAGATGCTCCTGTCGAGAATGTTCTCCAGAACATAGCCGGGGGTGGCCAGAATGAATCTCCAGGAGAGGCAACTCTCCTACAAGAGAGTGAACCCGAGAGTGAAGCCTCAACCGATCCATCCACTTCCAGTCGTGTCATGGCAGTATACATGGCTGGAGGTGATTCCGAGTCTGATGCACCGCCACCAGACCTCGTCCAGCGCATGGACACATTAGAGAGAGGACTCAAAACCCTCTCTGCCTCCATGCAAATACTGACTCAAGCAGTGTTTGAGATACGGTCAGCTTTGGCCAAGACACCTTCTACCGGTCCTGACCCAGGGGCCAATGGAGAATCAAGTGTACCCCTTCAACGGGTATCCTTGGATACGGATCGCCGAGAAGCACCTCGGACATCGGAGCTCTCAAATGCTCAACTTCAGGTGGTACCACCTTCCTCGACTCCCAGCTCTACGGAGGACGTGGTCGAGATGATCAGGGACTTGCGTGAGCGCTTTGAGTCCAAGACGAGACAAGAGGAGAGCCAAAAGATGGGGATTCCCCAGCCTTATCCCCTCGAGTGAAACAAAGTGGTTTATCCTCCTAAGTATAAACCATAAACACTGATGCCATACGACGGAAAGGACTCTCTTCGTCGCTATCTGACGTACTTCCAGTCTCAGACGGGACATCTTCCGAAGGAGGACGTGCTACTCACCAGCATATTTGTCGGGGCACTGAAGGAAGTGGCGTACGACTGGTACTGCAGCCTCCCCGATAATTCCATATCCTCCTTCGACGACCTGACACACCTTTTTCTCGACCATTTCTACGACGGCGGAAAGGACATGACAATGGCGTCCCTTATAGAGATACGCCAGAATGAGAAGAAAACAGTTCGAGTGCTCATCGAACGCTTCCGACAGGCCTGCTTCAGACTGCCCCCGGGCATGCCAGAACATGCACTCCTCTTCTCCTGCAGCATGAACATGATGCCTGCAGTCAAACTCTGGATCAACTCTACTCCTCCTCCCGACTGGAGTTCCTTGATCATTGAAGCAGAACCCGCGGAAAAGAAGGCGGCCAATGCTCGTCTTCTGGGAGTCAGTTTCCCTGTCTTTGAGGACAAGAGGAAACGGCCTGCAGCCAACAACCCCGGACGAGAGACAAAGGGGAAATAGGCGTTGACTGTCAATGCCTCAAAAGGTGCGTCAGCACCTACTCAGAAGCCTCCACTTGTACCAAGGCCAAAGGAGGTTTATTCGTTCAACGACGAAGACATCCTGCAACTCTTTGAGATACTGAAGCAGGGTGACAAGATCAAGCTGCCGGACCCGAAGCGTCCCGACGAGGTTGGGAAAGTGGACAACCCGAGGTACTGTCACTACCATCGGTTTGTCGGACACCCAACCAAGGAC
This sequence comes from Iris pallida, assembly GCA_029216955.1. Taxonomy (NCBI): domain Eukaryota; kingdom Viridiplantae; phylum Streptophyta; class Magnoliopsida; order Asparagales; family Iridaceae; genus Iris; species Iris pallida. The sequence continues at coordinate 1,880 of JANAVB010023892.1, read as the reverse complement.
TGCTATGTCCTCAAGAATTACATCCAGCGCATGATCAATGCGGATGTAATCTCCGTTGACTACGAGGAGAAGTCGGTATCAGCCAACGTGGTTTCACTCCAGTTCGGCACCCTGCCGCCAACTACAACACAAGATGGCGTCGTCCCCATCCCTAAGGCGACAATAGAGGTGGTTAACTTACCACCTACTCGTGACAACGTGAGTGGACTCATCCCACTCACCACATCTCGGGGAGATATCCTATGGGTTCACCCTGATCTTGTCTCCGAGGTGACTCAACCGGAGGTACGCCCTACCTCCAAATCCAAAGGCAGGAAGATCAAGTCTTGCCGCATGGTCTCTTACTCAGCAGAAGAGGCACTTTCTGTACAGACGCGTTCACAACAGAATGCCCAACCTGACGAAGCTGCCGTCGAGATGGTGCCTCCTTGCACCATCCCTGCTGTCCAGGAGGAGGGCCCGTCTAAGCCCCCAGCAGCCAATAAGCAGAAGCAGATAGAAGCCCGCTTCGATAGGCCTCTGCGAAAGGAGAATGCTTCGGGGCTAGCCAAGCCCCACAACTTCGACATACTGGCACAACTGGCCAGTACTCATGTCCGCCTTTCTCTGTTTGAGCTCCTTCGTCTTTCCAAAGACACTCGCGAAGCTCTCTATGAAGCCCTGAAGGATGCTGAGTCCTTCATCAGTCAGGTCAAGCAGCCTGAAGATCTTCCAACTCCATGCACGTACTGCCACTGTGCGGATGAGGTTATCCCCAATAAAACCTTCACCCAACAGGACATGCTACTCAAACACAACCGACACAACAGGCCGTTGTATTATACAGGGTATATCGGTTCAGTCAAGGTGAAGCGGATTCAGATCGATCCGGGGTCTTCCCTCAGCATCATCCCAAAGATGCTGCTCTCAACACTGGGGATCCCAATGTACCGGTTGGCGCCTTCCAATACAACTATCAGTGGCTTCAATGCTAGCAAAAGCGAGCCACTGGACAAGATACAACTAAAGTGCCATATCGGTAACCTCAGAACTGAGGTGACTTATTATGTCGTGGACGCCGACGTCAACTACAACCTCCTGTTGGGTCGTCCATGGCTGCATGAATACATGGTTGCCATCCACGCTCCACCAATATATGAAGTACGTGTCCACCAACAACGTCATCTGGACGAGTTTATGGACATCGACCCCTTAAAAGGGATTGAAGCCTACTTCACCGATTCTGACCTGTACAAGTCACCTGACGAGGAGGAAGCCAATGATGCTGACGATGAGGCAGAAACGGCAGCAGAGCCGGACATGGAGCCTGAGGTCACTTCCGACGCTCCTTTGAAGATCCGACTCAAAGGCAAAACCGCCTCAGAAGTTGCCTCCCACGAGCATCAAACTGCCCGAGAAAGCACCAGCTGCTCCTGAAGCTCCCCTGAAGATACGGCTCAAGGAAAAGCCGCCTCAAACATTGGCTCCCCTTGTGGCAAAACTACAGGGGAAGGCGCCAATCACCGGAGGTACAGTGGAGGCACCTCTGAAGGTGCGTCTTAAAGGCATTATGCCGCCATCCAAGCTGCCAGAAAAGGCCCGCATAGTCCTCTTGGACTCCAAGACCAACGCTGTGGTGGACTCTCCCAATCCTACTACAGTACTCACAGACGAAGAGCTAGGGGAATATATCTCTGCTGATGTAGATGCACCCTCTCTGGACAATGTAATCCTGCGATAAAATCTCGTATTTTATCAATAGAGTATCTTTTAATTATTCTAGTCTTCCATATTGGAATGCCATGTATACATTAGATAACGCTCTACAGTCGTTACAAACACAAATAACAACCGTCCATCATGTAAATCGAGTAGTCCCGTCCAAAGGGGTCTGTTACATA